>JARYHS010008074.1:208508040-208585478 GCA_031002005.1 Vandiemenella viatica | reverse complement strand
TAAGGCAATGCGCATATCTAAGAAAAAGAATTCGGTTGTTTAGGAGTACAAAGTAAACAGCTCAGTTGAAGACATGGTCAATTCCCTGAAATCGTTAGTGTGCGTTATGGTACAAAACAATATAAATTGGGACCTGTACATCCGTCGTAGGTAAAGCTAATTCTAGATTGCAATGCGTAGGTCGTATTTTGAAGAATTATAACGGCCACAAAGAAATAATGTACAATACTCTTGTGCGTTCACATTTGGATTGCTGTTGTGGAGTTTGCGATGCTTATCGCAAGGGATTAACACGATAGACAAAAACAGAGAAGAGCAGCTCGATTTGAAACTGCTTACCACAGCCCTTATGAAAGCGCCATAGAAATGATTCAGAGATTGGGCTGGGATTGTCCGGCAGACAGACGACGTAGATTTCATTTGAATTTATTGAATTTTATGCGAATATCCTCTTTTATCTTCGAGTGCGATGGTCTCAGTGACAGAAAAGATAAGAGTAGAGAAAGAAGATGTGGCAATGATACTTATTTGTATTCTTCGTTGCTCATGCTATTCGACATTGGAATGCGCAGAGTTAGTTTAAGGGCAAAGCACCCTCTGCTATCCACTATATTTGTGAATCGTAGAGTATGGATCTAGATATACGTACCTAATAATGTAAGCTCCATTTTAATAATGAGAAGGCAGTATAGATTTGTAAAACATAATCTGGTTAATTAACATATCTAATGTTTAGAGCCTCAGCGAAGCCGTTTGCCATGATGTTTGCATCTTTCTTTGTCTTCTGACTGGTTTTGTAAAATTTTATAAACAGAGAAATAGCATTCTCTAGGGAGTAACTTCTTGCCCGAAGCGACAGCATGGCGCTACAGGAAACACATGTACCTGGCACTTTTTCTTATTTTTTTAAAGTATACCAGTGTAGCGCTGTTCTTTGGATATGACTTAGCAGCTTGCATTAGCAAAGTATCATTTTTGTTGAGCTTCAGGGAAGGCATTACAACTACCGGACATATCAGTAAAAGTATTTATACTGCGTTCGGTTTTTTAATTCTTTACCAGACGCAGGTCTGCTAATACCCTGGACGCGGCTTTTTGTTGCGCGTTTAGGGGGCTACACGATGTGTACTGAGCCGGTGTGGTGTGCAGGTGTGGCTGTGCCGTCCCTGTAATCCAGTGACACGCGCCGATCGCAAAACAAACGGCCAAAGGATTAGGCAGAGCACGCCCACACCCACGGCCTTCCCTGCCGCCTCGGTCGACACAGGTCAGCACTCTCATCCATCGTGCACTGTCCGTAATGTTTAAACGGATCTCTCTGATTTGTCAGAACTACATTCAACCTGTCACAGGAGGTGTTGCTTACCGACTAACTGCGGGTTCTTTCCTGTCAAATAAGGGATCAAACAAAAGTTTATACACTAAAGCCGTACGTTGGTTGGCTATGCTAGCATAATCGCGAATAATTAATGAAAAACCGAATATTAATCAAACCAATAATTATTTTGTTAATTATTTGAAGCTTCTGTCAGGTGTTAAACAGGTTTTGTCATGGATAATAATTTTAATTACGTCCGATTGCGCTACAGTGCTACCATGGTTAATAGGAGGAGGCAATATCTCCTGATTTATGATTTTTTGAAGGTGTTCCTGCAATAACCTATGCGAAAGTCAAACTATCCCCATTTTTGTCTCCAAATGTTCAAAAAAAAAAAAAAAAAAGAAATATTACACACGGTTCACGAACAACTGTCTCAAAAGCCATAATTTTTCCAATGAATAAGAAATATTATTCGTGTTATAGGTAATAGCAAAAACACTTAAATCAAAAAACTGGTACGTATATCAGCATGTACTCGCGTAAGAAGTGAAACTTCTATGTATTTTTAAATGTTTTTTTCAAAAGAGTGGACGAACGATATTATCTTTATTGAATTTTTCGAGTAAACGGGAACCTTGTCCAAGTTATTTTCCTAAACAAACGAAAATAATAAAACAAGTTAAAGCACTCTTCGCTAGATTATAGGGCATTGCATCTACTGTAGCCTTCGTCTGTATTCTGTGTTTACTGCTTTTGTATTGGAGAAAATTATGGACAAAATTATTTCCCGTCTTACATTCAACTAACTTCCAAATCCGTAAAAAAAAAAAAAAAAAAAAAAAAAAAGAGGGGCTGAACGTAGATTACTTTCTCATAACTTAAATAATTTTAATAGCTTAAATAAATCATTCCCTATGCTGTAAAGACGATTAAAATTATTTTTGCATAAAAATGAAAGTTTTTACCGCGCCTGCATTAATACAGTCACTGAATCACGATATAAACGTGATTCCATATTTCTTTTCTTAGTAAAATAGCGATCAGAAGAAATCAACTAAAAAAACTGGTGCATGCCTCATTACGTAATAATAGCGATCCCTCCGGATGTAAATACACCATCTGATGTCGTCACGTGATTTAAAACGAGTATTAAAGCAATTTAAGCTTTAACACTTTAAGGGCGCATGCGCAGAACGTTAAGTGCGCATGCGCAGAACTCTTGTACGCACTTAACGTGTAACGCACCACTCGCAAATCGTAATGCTAACAAATTACTCTCTACCGCATCCAAAGAAGTTTCACTTCAATAAAGATGAATTAAGTAACACAACCCATTAGTATGTTATTTCAAAATGTGTTACGTCATTGCCTTTCCAGAGTAGGGCTTTACGAGTTTCTTTCAGCCAATAAATTGGTTTCTGTCACATACTTGTTAGCCATTAAATGTTGTAGCATATCTATCACTTGCCTGAAAGTAGTTTTACCTCGCAACCGTACAGTCAGCGGAATAGACAGATCGTAATTTATGTTCGGGTAAGTAGTCTGCAATTAATATTATTGAAGAGGTCAGTAGGCCTACCATAAAATTGCAAATAGTTGTCATTTGTTTGAAAAGGAGTAAAATATTCAGGATTACGCAGCTTCAACAAGCTCCAAAAAAAAAAAAAAAAAAAAAAAAAATTGTCTGGCAGTGTATATGATTAAATGAATTTAAACAATCTTTAATCGACATCTCCTTCTACTCTATACAAGAATTTATCTCAAAGGTATAGATAAAACAATTGCCAGTATCTTATATAAACGTAGTTGTTATAGTTAATGTACTCATTATTCTGTTGACAGTGTATCTTCTGGTATATATCTCTATTATGTTATGTAAATATTTTGCGGTAAATTCACACCTTTCTACATCCCATACAGTCAGATTTTATACTGGAATCTGTGAAAAAGATTAATGTATTGCATTCATCCCACAGCATAATGCATATTATACTGGCGGTAGTAGGCTTTCCAAATATGTACGAACCATGTGAAATATGTCCTGGAATTACAAACTGCCTTAGGAACATCTACCGTTCTTTTCAAGTGCTGAGCTGACCGTTATTATATTTTGTGAGATTAAAAAATGTTTAATTCCTTCTCCAGGTTTGGTGGAAGCAAGGTACGACGGATAGCATTGAGACAATGGTAGCGCCATGAGTAGAAAGTAGCTGGGATGGTTGAAGTCCATGACGTCGAAATGTATGATCCCATAGACTCAACAGTAATAGCACCAATCCTGTACGTGTTTGGCCAAAGATGCCCCTTTAAGGTAGGGTAAAACCCCGTCTAATCGCTGTCTCGATCGCAGCCTCAGGATCACAGCAAAGTGCCAGGAGATAGTAGCCAGAGAAGAAGATAGAGGAATTCCCAAAATTAGAAGGAGAAGCACTGAAGCTTCGTTGTGTTTGGTTGGAATGATTGAGTTTTATGTAATTTGGTTCTGTTAGTGGGGGGTCATCTGCGTTCCAATGCTCGCGTTTCCGTAAATTTACCATCAGGTTACCTGGTGAGTGAGTACTGACCAAGAAGGGATTGTGTATAAACTACGTGGCTCGGTCTAGGGAGGGGGAGGGGGAGGGGTTGGCTGGAAAGCTACGCTGGGCTATTTGAGGAGGGGTTTCTGAGCCAGGCCACGTAGTGTTTCTTTCATATTATTTGTCACAGTCAAAATGAGATACAGAACGCACAGAAGCATGTAAATATTTATTTCCGTCATTTAATTATCCCCGTTTGTAATTTACGATAGTCTGACATGAGAAAACAGTATAATATGTCTTCTGGAATCAATATGGGAAAAAGCTACGTGTTACGGGGGGGCGTAGAGATAAAAGCCACGTAGGAATACGTGGGGGAGGGGCGGAGGTTCACAGGAGGCCAAAATGGAGCTACGTGGTTTATGGACGCTCCCGAAGCATTGAAGTGTTCTTCTTTGTGTTGGGTATCAGCGATCAGCTGAATGTGTAATTGTACTTCTTGCCTGAAGCGTAATGTATAGTACATCTTGTAATCAGTGCACGTTATCATTTCAGAATAAGTCAAGTATTCCTTTTCTACTGGAGCATCAGACTTTTGCCAGAACCTGATGCGAATGCTTGTATTTATCTTTCCAAAGACTCATTGCAAATCTTTGTGTGTAAATAAAAATATCTTTAGTCGCGTTACTGACAGTAGCACTTGCGTTTTCAAGTATTAATTTTCCACGTTAAAATACCTGAAGAATGCTCTTAACTGAACCATGGTCCCCTTAACCTGACTTCCAAGCGGAAGTCTAAGGTTCGGCCCTTGCCTCATGTCTCGTCGCACTGATAACGGCAATGACGAGTAATCATATTTACTTTTATGGTCTTGGATTCTCTACATGACAAGCAGATGACAGAGAGAGGTCTCATTGAAAATGATTCGTGGTTTTAGCAAACGTAATAATACTTAACTACAATAGTTGCAAAACATACACCGAAGTAACCCACTACAAAAATAACAGCAACGCGATTTTCCTGTGTGATAGCTACTTAACCTAGTTCGATAATCCCGACGAGTAATAGGAGCGTATAGATTTAAGTAGTGGTCTGATGGCTATAGTGGTTAGGTTATCTTCTTGGCGATTAAAGGTACCCGGTTCGAATCCCTGCCTTGCCGGGGATTTTCAAAAGCTCATAACCCGACCTTCATCTCTGGCACAAGCTGTCGTGTTACGTGAAGTACGCCAGAACCCTTCCGTGGTTCGCATTTCACGTTAAACTGTAGGCGCCCTGAGTTAGGTTAGGTTAGGTAAGAAGGAAAGGAACTAGCGCTCCTACCTTTTATATCAGGCATATTATGCCTCTTTCGGTAGGATCCACTCTAACTGCTGGTTGAGAACGACGTTTAGCTTTAGTTTAATGTGGAATCCGGGCTACGGAGTGCCCTAACATACTTCAAATTAAGAAAGCAAACATTTACCAAAAAGATCGTTAGTATAATAGCCATCAAAAATCCGATTTGCCCTTTATTACAATCGCTAACCTTTCGATCCTTCTTCATGATTCCTAACCAGTTTTTATTTGATGTCACCACGAATACTTGGATTATCATTGCAGATGATACCAGCATATCGTTGAAAGACCCATCAGCACAAAACCTCGAAAACACAACAAATGATGCTATAAAGAAAATTAACAGGTGGTTAAATGCAAACAAACTAATACTTAATATAGAAAAGACACAGTTACTTCAGTTTGTTACAAAAAATAAAACAAAGGACAGCTATAATGTGATATCAGAAGGAAAAGCAATCAATGAAAGTAATTTCACAAAATTCCTGGGTGTATGTATAGATAACAAATTGAACTGGAAACAGCATATTCAACAACTTCTTAAAAAATTGAATTCTGCAACATTTTCACTTAGGGTAATATCTAGAATAGCTAATATAGAAACCAGAAAGTTAGTATATTTTGCATATTTTCATACCCTGCTCACTTATGGCATCTCATTCTAGGGAAACTCGTCACAAGCACAGAGGGTATTTAAATTGCAAAAACGTGCTATAAGAACTATTTGTGGAGCAAGCCCACAGACGTCGTGCAGAAATCTATTTAAAGACCTGGGTGTACTAACAATGCCAGCACAGTATGTATACTCCGTACTATCATTTGTAGTGGAAAATCCTGAACACTTCAATCTTAATGCTGACATACATAGCCATAATACTAGGAATAAATATAATATTCACAAGGATTACAAATCACTGTCAATTGTATAGAAAGGGCTAACATTTACTGGAGCTTCCTTATTCAATGTCTTACCAACAGAAATTAAATGTTATCTACAAAAACCCAACTACTTTAAGTCCAAACTGAAAGAGTTTCTGCTTCAGAATCCATTTTACTCTGTGAAAGAATTTCTTCTTGGAATTCGGTAACTAAGAATGACTGATAAAATAGTATATATGGTGTATAGAAGGGGAAGGTGACAAAGTTGTCCACAATTACTAAAATGATATATGGTTTTTCTTTCTGTTGAAACTTTTGACAAATGAAGTAATTACACTGTTTACAAAATTTTACTCATATATAGTAACTAACATGGGATAGCATGCACTCAAAAACTGCTGTGAAAAATTATTATACTGATAGGTTTTTAAGTAATTGACTGGTTATGAGTTGTGGCAACTAGTTGGTAAGAAAATAACTGGTTGTTAGATGCTGGTAACAAGTGTATACACTGTTCCACATAATAAGTATTAATTAACTCGGGATTGTATTTGTAGATTACAGGAAATATTGGTTATTCTAATGGGTCGTAACTAACTTGTTGTCAATACATAATAATATTATCAATTATATAGTAATATTGAAATTAATAATAAGTGTATGTACTGTTCCACATCCCCGAGATTATTCTCACATGGGATCAAAGTGAACATATCTATCTATCTATCAATTTCTGCGGTTTCCGGACGGTACAGACATCTCAAGATCTAGGCTGAACTTCAATGAAAATGCAAATGACCTGAGCCGCACTCAATCCGGTGACCCACTTCAAAGTTTGGCCGGCACGCTACCAGCTACGCTGTTACGAATGGCTCTTGTCAGTATACTAAACTGATCTAACTTCTACCAAGCATTTGCCAGGATTAATTGAATGATAAATGTTTGTTGGCCAAATTTTAGCGGAAACAAGTACTTCAACGAACGTTATCATCGTATGGTCTCACCTAGTGTGCAGACGTATCTTTTATTTCACTCCGATGATACGGTTTGTTCATTAAATCCTTTCGCCAATCATATCAGCTGCAGTCAATTCGGCGAGGTTAGAGATTAATGTTGGTTACTCTGGAATTTATGTTCCGTGAAATTGCTGCGTTACTGAGTTTGTGTTAATGTTACTAGGGAATCAATAGTAAATGTCGGTCGTAGAAGACTTTACTTGAAATGTGCAAATAAGGCGAGTGCAGACGAAGCAAAGGAAATGTGGTATGAGAGTGATGAGGCTGGGGGAGACGAGAGAGACGGATGGCGAGGCTTGGCGGCGACTCGAGTAGGGGCGCCGCCGTTTGTCAGCGCGGCTGCTGATCCAAGCCGTGCGTCAGCACTCCACGCTGCTAGCATTAAGCGCATCTTCAGTCGCAAATACACAGACATCATTCCACTTTATCCAACTTAAAAAATGACATAACCATACGTAACGAATAACCTCAAACCCTATTGTTTCGGGACGTTTGCCTGGTATCTTTGCAGGACAGTCACGCCCTTAATATATCGTACGCATTTAGGTCTTGTACACATTTGTATACAAAGTCGAGCGATTCTTGTTTCCAGACATTTTCTATAAGAAATCGAGCGATTGTATATAGACTGTAGTACACTCGCATAGTGTCGTGTACTACATTTTATTTGAGGCAGCGTGAAAGACATTGTGTATATCGCCGAGCGGGGTGACAGGGAGTGGACAATGTTGCATCCCTGGAATTCCAAAGCTGCAAGGCCGTCATCCTCCCAAATCAGCGAGCATATATGACAAAGGAACACCAGTTTAGTGAATTGAAAGCTTGTTTATGCGTGTGGGACGTGACTTGAACACCCGGTTGAAAATAAGTTAATATTTCAAAATAATTAAACGGTTGTCACAATTTTCTTTTTATGCAACGACGACGCGGAATGGCCTTAGAGAAGAAGGGGATGCTTCCGCAGATGCATGGCAACAGAGGTGGAGGGGAGACAACGGATTGGCCGGATTTGCGAAGACACTGCACTCCAGGACTCGCCACGGACAGGTGGAGGAAGAAAGACGGCGACACAGCGGTCCGCAGGGTGTGCAGTGAAAGTGGTTTTTGTACTACGGGGAGAGTACCAGAGTTTTGCGAGTGTGGCCGTTTTTGTGGTTTCGGCTGCAAGGTGGATCTAGCCAACAAAAGACGGTAAATGCTCCGAACATGTTTTCTCTTGTTGTTTGTGAACACTGCATATCTGAAGGTTTTGATACAATCTGTTGCGCCCCTTTTAGCTAACGCTATCAAATTAATTCTCTGCTCGAACAATAATTGAACTGAGACTAGTTGGCGCAGCAACAATAAGTAATGTTTCTTTTGTGGGTTCATGTTTCCCGTTTTTGAGTAATTAAATGTTTTGTAATCTTTTGTCGTATTACTTTGTGGGGATTTTTATCTGTTAAAACATACTAATTTTGTCATCTTGTAATGTTAATATCTGGCTAAAATAAATGTCTTATTTCAGTGTGTTCAAATACTTAACTTTTATTGTAGATATTTTTCAAAGATCTAAAGTCATAGTTTTTGAAAGCACTCTTGATAAGGATAACTAAAATTGCCAAATTCATAAGAATAATCATAAAATACCAGAAGGTATTACAAGACAAATTCATGTCTATAGACATGCTTTTACAACAAAATCGCAGAGATTTGGTCTCCCGTTTGAGATGGGAGACATGAGACAATTGTTAGATAATGTTGCGCAATATTTCGTAGTGTGGACGTTCAGTTATTGTCGGTGAGCTCTGGAGAACGCTTGGTCGATTTTTTTCAAAAATTATTTTTAGTATGTAGAAAGTTAATAGAAGATTTTCACTTGACATCTTGTTTGTGAGAAGTGACTAATCCCTAATATAAAAATCGCTCCAAGCAGAAAATAGTTATTAAAGAGCTGAAAAAAAAAAAAAAAAGTGCAGTGTCCTTAGGTGATGTAGAAAAAAAATCCAAAATTTGAAAACAGCTTTTCACCGGATACATAAAGAAATAAATCAGGCGAAGAACAGTGGAATATCTCCTGTAAAGATTGTTTGGTTCGCATACGAACACTTGTTATTTCTACTGCAGGGTTTTGAATCAAGGGTTAGCAGAAGTGCAGACTGCGATGAAGACGATAATAGTGAATCAGTAAGTGCAGACGACATTGTATGTACATTAAAAATCTTTTTATTTAATTTTTATGCATGGATATGTAACAGAAACCAATGTTATTAAAATACAGAAGATTTTATTAATAATAACAACCTACTAACAGAAAATATATGATGTAGTGTTAGTAAAAAATAAAAAAAAAATACGTCTCCAGCAACGTTACGTTTTTCGCTTATTTTCACTGTCCATGATTAGAACTGCACAAGCAGCGGTCCCAACAGGGTCAGCCATATTTAGCAACTAACGAGCAACAAGACTTTCAAGTGTGTACACGCGACAAAGTCTCTAGACTGTCTATATACATTGTTTCTATACATATCTATAGACAGTTCCCAACATGTCTATAGACGATCGCTCGACTTTGTATACAAGTGTGTACTTAGCCTTAGTTTTCCTATTTCATTTCCCGTTCACACCTATTTTTCCATACCTGTTATGACCAGCCAACTTTCTTTTATCAACTCCGAAAACGTATTTAGTTTCTCCCCGATGGCCTCTTCTTGCTAATTCATTTTACGACTGTGGTAATCAGTCAAGACCTTTATCTTTTCCTATTTATATACCCAGAACTCAAGCTTTAACAAATCGTGTATATTATCTATTGATTCTAGCGAACTATAGTAGCCAGTATGAATACTCCTCCTCCAACTCGTCCACCTCTGCTAAACACTATATAAGCCTTCGAGAACATTGTGCAGCATACCCTCTTTTAACAAGAGCGTACGTAATGTTCCAACCGTCTGCTCTATACAAAGTAATCAAACTCTGTTTTTTTTTTTTTTTTTTTTTTTTTTTTTTTTTTTTTTTTTTGAGTATTTTCTTGCAGTTCACAAATAGTACCTGTATTCTGATTACAGGATTTGTTATATTCTCATCATTACCATTCGTACTGCCCCCTTATTATTTTAATAATTTCATTTATTTCTTTGATTATGATTTCCACCCCGTTTATGTAGAATTAGTGCTCCTATGGTCATACCAAGACCAGTAACCTCTAACCTAAAACGGAGGTCTCGCCGTCATAAATAGAGGTCTCTTACCGCTTTAGACGGCGACATTGAAAGTACTCCTTTCCCTTTTTCCAGTTCGTTAGTGACTTAACTTCAAGTTCACTGAGTTAATAAAAAAGGCAGACTTATCAGTGAGGATGAATATAAAATATAATAAAAAGAATGAAGCTAAGTTGATCACTAGGTCATTACGGTCGAAGAGGTACGTGCGCATGGAAAAAGAAGAAAATCGGCCATACCGTTTAAGAATAACTATACACTGCAGTGACTTCGGTAAACCATGCAAAGCCGAAATAAGGATGTACATACTGGGACACGAACGGGGGGTATTCGCGAACTTCAGGAGCGAAATTACAAGAAGAGCGCGCAAATTAAACCAAAATTGTTTATAAGGCTGTAATGTTATAGATTTTTGGAAGCAACGGAATATGATGTCATCCTATGTATTATCCGTTTTCCCTACGTGGAAGACAGCACGGTGGAGCATGGTAAACTATAAATATACCTGTTCATCAATACAACTTACTACCTACATCTTCAGTAATATGCTTCGTCTAACTCTATAGTTCATGTATTCGACTGTTCCCTCCGCTAACAAATTAACTAATCCCACATGTCTTAAAATGTGAGCCCTTATCCTGCCTCTTCTTTCTGTAATCCTCTTCCACAAGCTTCTTTTGTCACCCATTATTTTCAAAGCACATTCATTTCGTACTTTATCTGTCCACTAGTGCTCTTTTGATTTTAATATCATTCTTGCTTCAGTTATAACTTTACTTCTTAAGTAGCAGAATTCAATTACATCTTTTATCGCATCCGATCCTATTTTTATATTTAATTTACTATTTCTGCTACTATTTTTATTACGTTTCATCACTTTTGTCTTGCTTTGGTTTATATTTAGGTCTAAATCTTCCATCAGTACTTTATTCATGACATTCAGCAACTTCTTAATACCCACAGTCTGTTTTGCTAAAAGGACAAAGTTATCAGCAAATCGTAGTATACTGATGTTTCTTCTCCTTAAACACTTACACCACTTTCAAATGTTTCTTTTACCTCCTTATTGCTTCCTCTGCATTCAAATTGAATACTAATGGAAATAGACTGCAATCTTGTCTTACACCCTTTGTAACTCTCAGGATTCTCTTTATTTACTATAGCCACTAGCTTCTTATATAAAGTATTCTTCTATCTCGATTTTTTACATCTGCCTTCTTTAAAATTTTGAACATCTTGTCCCATGTAACATTATCAAAAGCTTGTACTAAATTAACAAATGCCATAAAAGGATCTTTGTTTTTCTTGACGTATCTACGTTCAGAACGGGATAGAGGTTCTCTTGTGTTGCTCCAGAGGTTGTCTTTATAACAGTATGGAACTGAGGATGATATGTAGGTGAGACGTCTGAATACGTTGCACCATACGTTCCCTTTGTAAACGTAATCGTTTAGAGGTAACATAAGATCTGTGGGCAGACAATTTATTTTGCATTGCAGAATTTCTGTCAAACATAGATGGCCCTAAAAACATAGACTACTCCAATGAAAAAATGTTAGTGAACTACGGCGTTCTCATAAACCTAACCGTTGCTAGGGAGAGCTCCAACATGGATTTGCGATCAATTAGCACTTTTTTGTGACTAAATTAGTGTGTAGATATTGTAGTGTGCTTGAATATCGATCCTTCTTTCACATAAACCGAATTTCATACGCTGTTCTTTCTTGCTTGTGGTCTAATAGAAGCGATATTTGACAGGAAATGCAAGAGTGGATGATACAATCGGAGTTGTAAGGTTAGTTATTGAAGAGTTGTGAAGTCAGCACGTTTTTTTTCTTTCGCAGTTTACTGTCCTTCCATTAAAAATATGACAGAAATTGCAAAAACCCTGACAGAAATTGAAAAACCTTTGCGTTAAGTATTCGGGGAAGCGATAGGCCGTATATCACTTTCTTGTTGCCTTTTAGTTTACCAAAGTTCTTTCTTATTTGTTAATTAGTGCGTTTGTCCCACTAGATCGTGAAAGGTTTTATTAATTTTCCTCGTTTAACGTATTGTTTACAATATTTCTGTACAGATCTACTGCTTGGTTCTTAATCCTGTAGCAAATATTGTGAGTAATAATGGCAACCGGCTGGTTTGTTTTGTTTTTTGTAATGACATTTTAATTCTGCTTCCATTATGCTTGTTATTGCTGCTTTTTCCTGATAATGTACCGCAATTATTTGTTTAATGATGCCGTTATTCATTACCATACAGATGCAACAATTGTAATTATTTTTGAAACACCTGGAATGAAAGAATTCGCATTTTGTTTAGAAAATATAACAGTTGTTACAGTTGCTTTTCACTGTCACTCCAGAATATTGTTTTATCAGAGTAACAGCTACTACTCGTATTTATCATTCTGTACCATTTGTTTCATATATGTTAAATAAAAAATACTGTCGAAGTATAAAAGTTAAGTTAACCTATTAATATTTTGTTGCTCTCTGAATCTCCTTTTATCCGTATTCGACATCAAATATCTCTGTGAATAATTGAGTTTTATGAACACGGTAGCTGGATTAGTGAGGTGGCAGTTACATGAAGTATCGTATTTAACTTACCGTTTCTAGGCCTTGATGTACTTTATAGTCTTTATGACGTTTCGTTTTAACAATTCTGACGATACACAATAACTACAGTTATTTTTTTTCATACATGCATATACAGTTTATATCGATATTACATTTGGGAGGAGCCGGGTTTGATCCTAGGTACAGCTATCCAACTTTCTGTTTTCTATGGTTTTGCAGACTCACTCCAAGCTTATGCCACTGTGGTTCCAGAAAAAGGCAATGGCCAAATTCCTCCCGAGCCGTAAAGACTGACTACAATTGTAGAAGAGTATCGTAGAGATAAATCACTGGCTGAGTAAATTTACATTTTTGGTTCAGTATGCACAAGAATATGAGTACCGAGCGTTGTTGGTGAGTGGTAACGGACGGCCTCGCATAAGGCAGGACGCGGGTTTGAAACCCCTCCGGGCATTCGTATTTGGGTTTTGCATGGTTTCCCCAAATCACTCCAGATGAATGCCGTGATGTCCTTTTTAAAAGGCCATCACCGAATTCCTTCCTGTTCCTAACCCCCATTCCTTTCGCACCTCTAATGACATCGACGTTGACGAGGCGTAAAGCAATAAACAATAAATACATAAAAATACTATGAAAATCAGCAGCTTCCTTTTTGTCTTTTTTTCTGAGTGTTTGTGGTGTGATGAATGGCGTTGTTTTTATTCTTTTATTCTTTTGCATATAAGTGAGGATCACTTTTGTTCGTTTGGATTAACAGTCCATTCAGAGATCGCATGGACCATGAAGGATAGAGCAGTTTCGTGTGGTTTTACGTCATGGGGAGAGATTCGATTTGCCGCAAGTTGTGCCTCTGTTGTGACTGGAACAGGAAAGGATACAAGGGTATGAGATCGAACACAAAGTATAGAACAATGTTAGATTCTATGACTGCTTTTAGCTTTCTCTTAATTTAATTTTTTATTTAAATCATTAAAGCCTATGAACATGACGTTTAGAAGTTCAAAGGTCTCGCTATTACTTGTTATTTTATGAAAGCCGTAACATTTCAAAATGTAATCAGAAAAGAACTGGAAGAACTTCCTAATTTAACAAAAATTAAAAGGCCTTTATGTTTTTGAAAATTATATCTTTGAAACCGGGGTGTCGTGTTTAGTCTCTTTATTATGTTCAACTTTTTTTTGTATAACATAAAGAAAGGTTGGCTAGGGTCAACTAAGAAATAACAGCATCAGATGATTGAAAAAATCTGTCTGCGAACCGCGTAAGCTGTGTTAAGTGTAAAACGTTCCTGACTCGTGAACTGATGTTAATAAATTACTGAAATTTTTTCTAATTCATTCCAACTTCTTTTCCTCGCGTTCTGACTTCACGGTAATTAATTTGAGATCTAACTCCATCAATCCATCCCTTCTACAGCTAAATTAATTTCGTTTAGTTAGACAAGGTTTTAATAATATTGAAATTACACAAGTACAAGCCACACGTTAATTTCTACGGCTTGAAACTTTGCACTGAGTATTTACTGTACCGCGAACAAGCTCTTAAGCTCACAAATGGAATAGCATGTAGTTTTTAAAACACTTGTAATGGTTTCCAATTAAATGAAAACTTTATACAATTTTCAAACATCCCGTAAGATCATACTCTCCTTTACTAGAATCTTACCTTATACTACGCGTTTCTTATACGCTAGAGAGAGAGGAGAGGGATAGCTTACTTCTTGTCGAATCATTCATCCACAAGCAGTCAGTGGTTCAGCCATCCATCTCATTGAATAGCAACACATGCCGTAGCACCAGGCACCAGTACTCACTCTGCGTATCCTCTTTCATAAAATGCGTTGCCTGGAGACTGCGCTCACCTCAACAGCTCGGCCTCTTTCGGCGAGTCTCGATAATGCCCGAAGTGTTAGTTACACTGATTGCCACCACAGCGCTGCTTGGCCAACTAGAAATATCTAATAAATAACTTCATTCGATTTTATTTGCGCTTATATTAATAAAAGGAAGTGTAAATTTCAAATAAATAATCTAATTTTATTTTATTTGCAATTACATTGTTAAAGGAAAGTGTAACTGCGATGATAGCTGAAAGGAAATTATTTGTTCCCATGGTAATAGTACAAAACATAAAAAAAATTATAATGCGAGGAAGAGATTAAAAAAAAAATTGCGGTGCGACGTTCGTTTACATTTATATGTTGCTTTTTGTTTATTAACGATGGCTCGACGCAGAAATTCATGTAAGGAGAAGAGCATTCGGTGTTTACTATGTATTATCTGTAGTAGTTACAAGAACCAAATGGCAGTATAACATAAGAATTGTTTTGATAGATGGAAACAAACAGGAAGCGTATTAAAACTCAGAAGAAGTTTATACGAATATAAATATTTGGATTTGAATTTATTGCAATTATAATGTCAAAAAGAAGTGCGATGCATGCTAAAATGCAATTGTCTGTTGTGTAAAAAAATATAATGATACGTTCGTTTAAACCTACATCTTGCTGTTTGTTTATTTCAGACAGTTAAAACCATAAATTCATATAATGATATACTCTCTGTGGCAGTTTCTAGAATCATGCGCAACATAACCTAAAGCAGGGTAGTGTATTGGGACCGTTGTTGTTGAGTATTCTAATGAATGATTGTGTTGATGGGATTCAGTCAAAATCTGGGTATTTTGCAGATGATATAATGGTATACAATAGTATCAAAACAGGTGAAGACTGTGAACAGCTGCAGGGTGACCTGGATAGAATATCTAAACGGGTAGGTCAGTATGGAATGAAGATAAATGCCAAGAAGAGCAAGTTTATAAGATACACAGATAAAAAGCTTAAGGTCAATTATGATTATAGGGTGGAGTCAGAACTGCTTGTTGAAAGCTTGAAGTGTAAATAAATATCTTGGCATAAATTTCACAGGGCACATTGGGAAAGTCGTAGGAAAAGGATACAAAATCCTTCATTTACTGGAGAGGGCGATGAGAGGATGTACCAGAGAAGTTAGGGAGTTGGGTTACAAAACTTTGGTCAGACCATTGAATATGGTGGTGTAGTTTAGGACCAAAATTTTGGCTATCGAACACAGGAGTTGGAAGGCGTGCAAAGAAGAGCAGATAGAGTTGTTTGTGGAATATCGCAGGACGCAGTCAGTAACTAATATGATAAAAGGAGCTGGATTGGGACTCATTGGAGGACAGGATGAGAGTGAAGGGAGTGTTGGGAATGTACAGGGCATATGTTGGTGATTGAGCTTGGTGGGATATTGGTCAATTAGGAATAGAGGATGGAAGGGGAAAGGTGACCATGACCACAAGCTTGCACTCGATTTCATGCATAAGTGTGTGGGAAAATTTTCTTTTCTTGTTAAAGGTGTCAGGTATTGGAACAAATTACCAAGTGTAGTGATGAATAATTTTCCAAAAACGCTTAAGGAATTTAAAATTAAAATTTGTAAATCAGCATAGTAAATGGGGGAGGAATTTAACATTCCAATTATTAAAGAATATATATATATATATATATATATATATATATATAAGGGGTAATTACATGACTATGGAAATTGCCACCGGAGTGTTGGCTTCATAGCAATTGAATTAATAATAACAATAATCATCATTTGATAGTAGGTAAGAAACAGGGAAGTTTATTAAAAAATCAGTCAAAATTTACAGGAAACGTAGATAATCACGAAATATATCAATAAAATAAATCTTCATAATTTGGTTGTGAAATTGCGATTTCCTTAGACGTTTTTCATAACAATGAAAATTTCCCTAATTTTTGGTGTGTTTTATGGAGGTAATTGCGAGTAGTTCAAACTGAGGACCGAGTTGAAAAGACATTATAACGCGAGGAGGATATGCGTTGTTTGTACTATGTACGAAGGTACTTTTTTATTACAACTAACGATGTGCTTATCAGTAGGCTTTTTAAACATTTTCCACTAACCATTATGACACCCTTGTAATGAGCTTTACTCTAGCATTTCTATACGCTGGGTGTAACGGTACTATAATTACGGACAAGGTCGTTCAGAAGACGTCACCACACTTCAGGTTGTAACGAACGAGCGGTGATTCAGCCACAGACAAGTTGGATTCGCCTCTGATCAACCACTCCCTAATCAGTTTCACCGAAGATATGTGATCGTAGGATCAGAGAAATTACGTTCTTCCCTCACTTAGTGCTAGTAATGAGCAGGAATCAGTGATACAAGTGAAACATGTAGTTGAAAGAATGGAGTGACATTAATATCCTCAATAAAAATAGGCACATAGAAATACATTGGATAAAACTTGAAAATATTGCATAAAATAGCTCACATGAATCAAAATCCTTACTAATAAAATCCTGTCACTCGGGACACTCTTTCTAAGCCAGCAAAAGGGAATAAATGCATCAGCCTTTACCTAATAAATTCTTCATGCCTACTGGCAACGTGATCCATCCTGAGACTCGGCGAAGAGACTGCTTGGGGGAGCTGCTTCAGACTGCCCTGTCGCGAGTAGAAGCGTGGTGGGGGAAGTCATGTGACATTAGTTCTATTCGCTTAAAACATCGTACTAAGGGCTTTCTGGGCTACCGTGGTAGGGGGACCGCTTCTCACGGGAAGTGACTTTGCCCAACCTTGAGCTCTGCGGCGTTGGGTGGAATTAAATTACATGGCCGCAGCTTGAGAAAAATTATCCCGAGTAAAAATTACAATATTACATAGTTAAAATCCCTACAAGGTGCTACTGCTACCAACACAGCTTTCAGAATTTTCGCAACTCTCCTCTCATATGGATTTGTGAGGCACCATAGCTTTCTCCTGAGTGATACTGGTAGTTGCCTAAGTACGCGTGCTATCTTTCGATGGCGTGGGAGAAGGGCTAGGAGCTACGTGGTTCCCGAAAGCTTAGCTGTTTCAAGATGGCGGTGTTTAGAATTGGAATTGTTTACAGATCGATTTAATCACCCACGCTCTCTCTAACTAAAAAGATTTAAAGGATTGCAGAAATTAACGCAAGCAAAGTCGTTGCCCCGTTCAGGAATGTTGAATAGCATGCCAGCAATACCTCCCTGTACAACCAATAATTAATTCTATTCACTACCAGGCAGCTTAGGTGCAACATCGGGTAGCGAACCGCTAGCTAAAAGCTCAGTCGCCCTGCCTCGGACGTCGTAACGATCTTAAGTTCCATCCAGTATTAGTAGACTGACTTTCGCTTAATATATTCTACGCTCAGACTAGCGATCCAGTAGAACAAGTGTGAACTCTACTTCTTGGTATCATAGTCAACTGTACTATCGGCAGTTTGATTCCATTAAACCATTCATTCACACTTTATGTTGATCATTTGAGTATATAGTATTATTACAGTAAGAGGGTAGTGACTTCACGTGGTGTCAAATTAATTAGTTAGCTTGCAAGAAGTCGAGACGGTATCCGCAAGAAGATAAGAAGATGAGATAAACGCTAAGGTCAGTCACATGTAAAGCCACATCCCCAGTTAATGGTCAAAACGCCCAAAGCAGTCACCTTTCCACATGGCCAGCCCGTTACAGTGTTAATACTTAACAGACTGTTCATAAAAAAAAAAAAATCACAATAGTCTGTCTCTTTAGAGCTTGATCCTACAATCGAATCTCAAAATGCAGAAAGGGAACATGTCCAGTTTCACAAGGTTTATGGAAACGAGAGAAAACCGTATTACATCCGTACGGTAGGCTACTCAGTATTACATTTTGTGGTGATTTGCGATGAGAAGCATATTATTTGAATGTTTTTAAATGGATTTCTGCAAAGAACGAAAGTTCAAAGACACCTTTTCCGAAGAAAAAAAAGGGAGTTTCGTTAAAAAGTGGACATGCTTTCTGCAGTTAGCTATTCAATTGCATTCAAGTGTATGGTAAATTACATTCAATCACAATGTTTTTTTTTTTTTTTTTTTTTTTTTTTTTTTTTTTTTTTTTTTTTTTTTTTTTTACTGACGTTGGTACAGCATAAAACAAATATTCTGTAATCTGCATTCACTTAACAGAGGTTGCAATATTTAACAAGAATAATTACCAAAAAAAAATAGACAGGGAATTTGATTCGATGTTTTACGAAAATCTTCACACATCCTACCAGATATATTAATAATAAAGAATAACATATTTCCTTCACTTCTGATCTTCCCTTTTGGATAAATTTCCGTATAGCTCTGCAACAAAGAGATCTTTAGTCTGAGACAGAAAATAATTTTTAGATTGAAATTGAATGCATGTTGGCGCAAGTGACTGAAGAAAATAAACTCAGACGTTGGTTTTGTTCACGTAAATTTTATTAATTTTTTGCTACATAATTTTATGATATAAGAGTCATCTAGAACTGCATGTAAAAAAATAGATTGATTTTTAAGTTGGTATGTCCAATTGAAGGTAAGTGTGTCTGAAACTGATGGCGACGTGTTCTTGCAATTCAGTTGGAAATCATAAATTTAACAGAGAAAGGATGAAAAACAGCGAAAAAGGTAGCGTCAGAAACACAACGTTTTAGGTTCAAATGGTATTTCACGCTGTCTTCGTGCGTAAAAGCTTTTGAAATAAAATAAACGCTTGAGAACGTAGCAGTGTAGAACAATTATAAACGGACGAATTACCAGATCAACATTTCTAACATTTCTACATGTTCTCTCGAGTCCACTAAAAGCATTATTTGATTAAATATGAAATAAACATTCTGCCCAGACTTCAATACAAGATTAAATTTTAACGAAAAAAAAACCTGAATTTTTCTCCGTTCCAGCGTGCAGAAATTAATTAATGAAAAGATACACACTGTTTCTCACCCACTACTCGTCGTGAGCGAGGCGGACTCAGTGCCTCTGCTGGAACGGTTTTCCCTTTTCGTATAACAACAAAATCCGTTAAGAGTGAGACACTCTCGAACGCTGAGGGCTTCCGACTTCGGTGGTCTGTTAAAATAAACTCACTAAAAATGTTAGCCCGTAAAAATTTTTTTAACAAAAATTACCGTTGGGATTAAAATTTTGATACAAGATAATATGATAACATATTTATTATTCTTCACAGGAAGCTAGCCGAGTTAAAATGTTGTTTAAACACAATATTCCGACGTCTGAAGGGAGAAAATACGGATGAAGTAAAAATTCTTCGTGGTGTAAGACAAGGTTGTATCCTGTCCCCCTTATTATTTAATATCTACTCAGAGTATATCTTTAGGGAGGCGTTGAGTGATGTGGAGATGGGAGTGCTGTTGAATGGAAACTGGATAAACAATATTCGCTACTCAGATGACACAGTAATTTTTGCAGACAGTCAGGAAAGCTTACAATATCTTATAGATAGAGTATCACAAAGCAGCCACGAATACGGACTTGACATTAATATAAATAAGACAAAAGTAATGGTCATTGGCAAAAACAACAACTCCAATGCCATATTATAATTAACAAGAAGATCATTGAATGTGTATCAAGGTATACGTATCTTGGAACCACAGTAAACAACCAATGGGATCCATCTGACGAAGTAAAGTCACGTATAGGTAAAGCCAGGGCTACTTTCAATAAAATGAATAACCTTTTTAAAATTCGTAATTTATCAATTACCACAAAGATGAGAATCCTGCGCTGCTATGTGTTCTCTGTCCTCCTGTATGGCGTTGAAACGTGGACATTAACTGAAACTATCAGTAAAAGTTTAGAATGTGGCTATATCGAAGAATGTTGAGAATACCATGGACAGACCACACCACAAATGTTGAAGTGCTCCGCAAAATGAAAAATAATATGGAAATACTGACCACGATAAAAACACGGAAGCTGCAGTACCTTGGCCACATCATGAGGTATAGTAGCCTTTTATGAACTCCTGCAGTCTGTTCTCAAGGGGAAAATACCAGGAAAGAGAAGTGCTGGTAGAAGAAGAACTTCTTGGTTAGAAAATCTGAGAACATGGACCTCCAAGACAACTACGGAGTTAATCCGAGCATCAACCAGCAGAGACGAGACAGCCAAGATGGTTGCCGACATCCGGAACGGATAACAACCAGAAGAAGAAGAAGAAGAGCGCGTTGTTTATAGAGTGACATGGCAACGGCGGAGGTTGTTACGTTGCCTCGCAGCAGTCTCAGACGTCATTAGCACACCGCGGAGCACAAAACACGGAGCGTTGACGACGCGCAGCTTCAATAACAGGTGTCCAAGCGTCACTAAGTTGGAAACCACAATCCCGGTTTACAAGCCAAGAAGTGTGGCGAATTTTAATCGCATCTCTGTGAGGACGCTGTCTTAAAAGCCTTTGGTACGAGTCAGCACCCTTGTTGATTCGAAATCGAAGCCATGTCCTAGTGCCAGAGTATGTCCGCAACCACATATTTCTCCATTTGTCTCAGCGGAACATGTCGGCCCACAGGGATATTCCAAACTACGTTGTTTAATACATCCAGTCGTCTCGGGATGTACTTCTTGCCGCATTCACAAATTTTTTTTATAAATTTCTTGAGTACGTTGGACAGTGTCACCCTTGGAAGAGCACCACAACTCCTTCAAGCGTATATCTTGTAGCACCAATGTGCAGAAAGGAGACTGGATGGTCATGTGGCTCATCATTGCGGTTATTGGGCCTGCAATTTACTTTCCGGAATTCCAATGGTATTTGATATTCGGTGGACCCACTTCGTCTAAAGGTATGACTTACTCTTTCTAACTCACTCACTAGGCTGTAGAGTGGCCTGGTGGTTCAGTGGTTAAGGTGTCAGACTGGGGAACAGAAGGTCCCAGGTTCGAATCACTGTCTCTGCAGGGATTTTCAAAAGCCCTTTACTCGCCCTTTCCTCTGGTACAGCTTTCTGTGGAATATGAAGTACGCCAGAACGCTTCCGTGGTTCGGATTCCACGTTAAACTGTACCCGGTAAGACTACCGGGTTAGGTTAGGGCGGCTACGACAAAGGCGGAATGAGCAGCCAATAAAAACTCTGTCATCATATCATTACGACCACACGGAATTTTTATTAGTAAGCTATATTCATCACATATCATTTGAACTCTGTGGACTAGCGTAGGAAGTAACGTCTCGCAGAGTACTGGATGATGAAGTTTGCGCGCATTTTAGTACAGGTCTGTGTCTTAAGACTTCTTATACGCTGTTTTTCCTAATATCTATCATGTTTTTTTTCAATAAAGATGTCTAAGAAAGGCAGACGGCCTTACTTTACACCTCTATCGAAAACTCGATATTTGTGTTGGCGTTATTCAAATGAAGAAGAAATCCATGAAGGTTGTCCATATGATGAGGCCAAACGACAGAAAGAGTATCGTCCACATACCTCGCTGTGATCACATTTCATGTTTCAGTGCCCGCTCGTCGCTGTGTATGAACCTCTTCTATCCTCTGTTTCCACACAGCCATCATCACTGTCGTAGCAGCGTGCCATATGCGAGCCGCAATGTCACGACTCACGATACGACAAATTCGTTTCACGGAGACCAATCATTCCTCCAAGTTCGAACTCAGTGGCATGCTGATATTGCACCGTTTTGTAACGGACGGGGCATATTTCGCGTTTGACGGCTCTGCTCTGACTGAGCCTGGTGTAACATTAACCTCTCTGGTAACACAGAAGTTGACGCTGCTGGGTACATGCACGCCATCTCTCTGCAATCTTAATCATCTATTATCGTTGCACTGTTATACACATCCTCCGATTTTCGACTGATTCGGATCATTCCTTCTGGCTGTTGCATTTTTCACAAACAGTAGATAATCTTCCTCTCTTGTCGATGGCAGCATCAAGTATAAGGTAGTTTTTTCCGCCAATGAGATGGCTATGTCAGTAGCTATTGGACGTCAAAATGGGGTACATTCATTTAGATTTGTGGACATGACAATACATGTACCATAGATTCTCTCTCAACGCATGAACATGTGGTATCTGGCTGTTATACAGGGTATCCCCATGAAGCAAGAGTATCTTTGGAACGTCCAACTCCAACTCGAAACCTGCTTAGTGACATCCAAGTAGCCCATGGTTTCTCAGGCCCAGGTGGTAGACCCTATTTTGGCTTGATCCACTCGATATCATGTTGCACTCCCAAGCCAACATTCATTTATTGCTTGGTGCTCCATTTACTGGCTATATAGATGGTGTTGGGCATCTTAGTTCACTCTTCCCGCGCTGGAGGCAACTTCCCGGCGTTTATCTTCAGGGGCGATGCCAGCTTATATCTCCACCTTCCCCACATGCGATGGTCTGAGGCAACCTGTGACCAGCCGGCATGTTATGTGGAGCGCAATGTCTACAGTCTTAGCATGATCTGAGTTTTGCCACACATGACATGCATAATCTGCTGCGGAGTAGCATAATGCTAAGGTAGAGGTGCGGATGACGCTTTGGTTAGCTTCCCAGCTAGATCCGGCCAACTTGCTTAAGATATTGTTGCGCGATGATACTTTCATTTTGACGTCGTGGCAATGGCTTTTAAAAGTGAGAACTCTGTCAAGAGTTACATCGAGGTATTTTGGGTTTACACTGTACAGCAGAGTCGATTCATTCCAGGGCACATTCAGTTTTCGCTTAGCCCATTTATTGCGCAAGTGAAACGCGCAGACTTTTTTTTTTTTTTTTTTTTTTTTTTTCCAGAGCTATTGTAAATCTACCCATAACGACTTCAAAAGTCACATGCTGAGCAGCTAGGGCAAGATCATCAGCGACGATAAAGTACTTGCAATGGCTGTCCAGTGGTTGATCATTGGTGTAGATGTTAATTTGAGCAGTAGATTGTTTTAACATATATATCAATAAATAATTGATAGAAATAAAAGGTAACTACGACATTTCCGCATTTATACAGTACAACATTTTAACAGCAAATCGGCTGACCGCACATCATATTAGGCAATTTCTATGCAGAAACATCCTTTCACGTCAGCAAACAAAATAACAATTATATTATATTCGAATCAAGTAGAATACAAATTTTTTTTTTTATTTATGATCAGAAAATGGAAACTTAATGCGATAACCAATAAATCAAAATTAATATTTATTGCACCATCAGTATTTGAATGCGGAGTAGAAAGAAGCACTAGAAAACTCCAGACACCAAAGCCTAGAGTAATAGTATATGGTAAACTCCCCGTAATTACGACTTTTTAAAATTTTGAATTTTTAAGAATCCTACTGCAATTAGTATAATTTTTATCCGTATTGTCTAGTAAATCTGCTCTCATTTATGAAACGAGTAATAAGTTGATGTTTGTTACCTAAGAGTTTGACTTTCATGATAGGTGGTTAAAAAGCAGATGCAAATTTTGATAAGAGTCCCACGGGGCAAATATGTTTTATATTCATATCCACAACTCTGTTTTGAATACTAAACGAAGTGCAACTTAACACATGACTGCATCAGTATCGCAATACTAAAAAACACAATTTTCAATTTCCTCAGCCCCAACCACATTTCTGTATTTTCCATTGATAAATTTTGTGATCAGAATCCAGATGTTACGTGAAAAGTTGTTCATGAGCTACATAAACACTTAAATAATTCAACAGCTCTAAACTGAAACATAAACATTTACTACTGTTTCTGGTTTAGCAGAAATTAATGTAAAGAGCGTAACTTCTGATGGGTTCAAACAATATCTCTGCTCGGGGAGGACGCGGGTTCGAATTCCCGTCCGGCCATCTAGATTTGGGTTTTGCAAGGATTCCCCAAATCACTTCAGGTTAACGCAGGATGGCTCCTTCTTAAGGCTATGACCATTCCTTGCCACCAGTTCTGTATCTCCTTCAACGACGACGAGGTATAAGACCAAAAGCAAAATAAAAAAAATAAAAACTGCTCATTCTGCAGTTGTCTAATGAGAGCAATTATTACAGGAATTATTTTACATGTTCACCAATAAACCACGCTTAAAGCTAGTTAAAAAAATTATAATTTGATGGTGTTTTAAAGTTTACAAACAGCTCTCACATTCTGAGTCTCATATCAACTAAAATACGAGGAGCAACTGCTAAATATGTCTACTGGATTATTTTTCACAAAGTACAGTAATTAAGTCAATTTTAAGCATATTACGTACTAATAGATCTCGTCATAAAATAAATTGGTCTGCAAATTACAATATGATAAATAAAAATAAATAAATTGTGCAAAATAACGATAATATTTACGAGGTTTGAATAAAATGTTAGAGGCTTCCTTTAACATCTGGTCGAAAAAATATTTCTTAAAAAAATCTTACTCTCTGTAGACTGTAAAGCAGAAGCTTCACTGCTACTTGAATGTAGTTTATTAATACACACTCGTCAACCTGAACTCTGAAGGGGCTATATTTGAAGTGCGAATGGAGTTGGAGCTGAATATTCTCTGCGGACTCGGAGTTTGCGTGCGGAAGCGGAACTGAGGGCGCCTCGCGCGCAGATCCAATTCTTTCCCCTGAACGAAGACGAGTTCTTTGACATCCGTACACCGCGGGGCATGGCTCGACCCTCTCCGTGGTATCCATCTACTTATTAATCACCATTCAAACGTGCGGTTCCTTTTCTGTTCACGACTGCGTGAAAGTGTGCGAACAAAAGAATTCTGCCTGGATGAAACGAGCCTTTGAAGGAGGCATCCGCCCGTTCTTCCATCTCGTCTTTTTTCTCCTTTCTTATGAAAGCTACCCACAAAAGAAGTAGTTTAAGACAAAGTGTTCCCACCACGCACCCTACTCTTTATTGCTGTCATTACGGCCTTCTCTTTCACCTTTGGAAGCTTTTTACTGCAGTTTACAGAAGTAAAATGATCCAGTGGTTAACTGTAGCTACGTCTGAGAACATCACAGTGGGAGTTAAGATGATTCTTCTAACTGGAGAGGTTTCAGAAAGCGATACTTGCTAAGGTGATTTGACATTCTGCGAATTAAGATTTTTCCTCAATGGAAAGCAAGTAATATAAGTCTCACATGTGTGAAAATTGAGGCATTACAACAACTAGATTAGTGTAGAAAAGCCATGAAGCCTATCTGCAGAATTACCCTATCTGTCGAAATGTAAGTCACCTAGTATCTATTACGTGACTCGTCATTCACCTTGATTTTCGGAAACGACTAAAATTAATCTTCCTTAAACTAGCTATGAGAAAGTCTCGATTATCTTGTTTGCATTTCGGTTTCAGCTATCCACCTACATAATAAATTTTTAATACGTTTTAACGCTATTATGAGTGTAGTGCATAGTGTTGCAAATATTAATCAGTGAACATGAAACTTTTTTTGATTCGATAAAATAGGAACCACACAGCGAGATTAATGTGTTACTGTTTCTTCCAAAGTGCGCTTATCGTATCATTGTTACTTTTATTCTCTTCGTAGTAAGAACAATACAAAGTAAACACCAAACACAATAAAAACAACCCATTTCCTAGGCTGGACTCTTGTCGGCGACCCTTGCAATGTGAGGAGTGGCAACATGGAATGCAAGCCGACGCCGTCAGTATAGGGTTTATTACGTTGGTCTCGAGTTGCTGGGGTCACTGGTTCAAATCCGGCTGTAGGCATGGGGGGTGTCCGTCCTGTGTTGTACGAACAAAAGTATTTGAGAAATAATACATATTCAGCGCGAAAAATGATGTAGCTTTGAAGAATCAAGGTAAGTTGCTAATTTGCCTATTACAAACTCAATCAGAGAGAAGGAAGTTGGCAGACGAATGCTAGCCCCATTGTCAAATATTGCCTTATTTGTTACCTTTTTGTTTAGAATGATTTATCGTTCATGTCTATAGGAAAAATGACATAGAAAATTATGATCTAGGTGGTATCTCCAGTAATGAAATTTGGTGCTCAGAAGAATGCTGAAAATTAAGTGGACAGAAAAAGTACGAAATGAGCGAGTTTTGGAAATGATGGGTGAGGAAAGAAGAAACAGGCTGGTAGATCATATTTTGAGACATGCTGGACTGATTAATTTGTTAATGGAGGGAACAGTCGAAGGTAAGAACTGAAGAGAAAGACAGAGAGATTAGAATATATGAAGCAGATAATTGAAAACTTGGTTTGTAAGGGGTATTTAGACATGAAGAGGTTAGCACAAGGTAGGAAGGGAAAGGAAGGGAAGGGAAGGTATTGCATGAAACAAGTCAAACATACTGTATTTAGCTGACAGAGCTCTATTCTGCAATACGCAAAGTGGAGAATGATGTAAAACTAATTTTACTTCTGTCACTGAAAGCTGATGAGACCGCCTAGAGCTCTCTGGCGTCTCAGTTCGTTGAGGCGCGTGGCGTGGAAACGGTAGGTCCTTAGTTCGAATCCTAGTCTCAGCTGAAATTATTACGAGCCTTAAAACCGACCTTCACCTCTTGTAGAGCTTTGTTTTGTTCATATTTATACGACGCTCCTTGGTTTGGATTCCACCTAAACTTGTAGGTGCCCTTTCCCTGGTAGAACTATTAGGGTAAGGCAGCCATTATAAAGGCGCAAAAAAAAAGAAGTTTTATCATAGTCTGAACTCTTATATTTGAATTAATCTCGCTTTCTGTTGCGAAATTTCATACGAATTTTTGCATCTGTTTAAGTTACTCCTCTGAATAGACCAATTTCGCTTCCTTGAGCGTCCGATAATGAACAATTCAAATCTTTTACATTAATTGTTGTGCAGTCTTACAATCTTCATTTTTCTTTCCCACGTGACCCTATCTTTCTAAAACAATTTAAATCTTAGATAAGGCTCTGCTGAATCGCATCTACTTACAAATGAAGTTAAATGGTCCCCAACTACACATAACAAGAAGTAGCCCTTTCAGACATACCAGTTAACACTGTTTCACCCAATATTCTGATTCCTCAAGGATCCCGAAAGATTTTGTGAAGAAAAGAAACAACGTTCTGCTGATCATCACTTTTATCTGGCTCACTACTCTTTTAGTGACCAATACTTGCTCCACCAAAACGACGAACGAATTCAGCTACCATGCAAGTCTATATTCACTTCCAATAAAGATTTCAGTCCACTCATAATCAAAACTTCTACGGCGATCATACACGTTCTCTGGCTGTTATACTATGAAATGCTGCTATTTTTGCCGCTGATTTATACATTTTCTCAGATTTCTCGTTGTGGTGGTACACGACTAACGTGTCTGCAGACTAGAACATACTGGTGCAATGATTTGTTCTAACGACATATTCATGGCGCCACACGCTAAATACCCTAAAAAATGACACAAAACGTCTCAATTAAACATTTAAAATAAGACCAACAAGAGACAAAAATAAGTGCAATACGGGTAGAAACTTTCACATAATCAGGGAATAAATAAAGCCACTTTCATCAAACTTTGAACGACAATTGACTCACAATTGTCAGAATATTTAATTACCTTTCCGTACACATTAATTTTCATCGGCTTAAAGAGGAAGTAAAAAGCATGTGGTCATAACTTTCGCTTTATGCTGATGTAAAGTAGGTAGTTAAATGGAGGTTACATTACTCTCTTTTATAAAATAAGTGATGACGTTGATTGCATTGATGCAGTCGATAATTTTTAGTGCAACCATATGTTTCCGCTAACTGCGAATGCATAGGTTTACTCAATGACCCATTTTCTGTACAGTGTTTGAATCAGATATTCTTCCATTTTCAGCTTTAATATGGCACGCAATAAATGTACTTGCGTGCTTTTTGGGATATCTTCCTGTCCATTAACAAAGCCTAGATAAAGGAAACGTTTTATTGTGTGTCCAAAGAGCAGCTGAATTTGAAAGGCATCTCAATTTAAGTGCACATCACCCAGGACACAGGATCTGATGGCCTGATGCCGTAATGGCTGTTGCCATTAAGAACCTGAGTGAGGCTATATGTGCGTCCAAATCCTGGGATTGCTTTAAGCTCTCCACTGCAGTGCACTTCAACATCTCACAGGTACTGTCCGTATTTGAATGTGTGTTGTTGTTTTTTTTTGCTTGCATTAGATCCAGGTAGAACTAGGATTCCATTCATTCTAAGTGGAAAACATAATACTTATGGATTTTCCAAATTTCTGAACCCCTTAACTTATAGAAATTTGTATTTGAACTCTACTTTAGTTCTCGTCAACGTTAATACGAATATAACACGATATTTTGAAAAATCATGGAAGGTTAAGTGACGGATTGAAGAAAATATTTCCTTTAGATAATTTTCATGTGTGTTAAATGAAATCTGGTAACCCGCCGACTTTCAAAATTTTTGAATTTTCTTTTTTATTTTAAGATTTTTTGAAGCTATTGCCGAAAACTATAAAAATTACATTTTCCCATTTTCCCCTTCATTTCTGACAATACTAATCAGAAAATGTTTTCAGAATTCACTTTAACATGCTAATGTTTACAGAAAATTATAGCAATCTTTCTGGTTTAAGCAAAATAAGAAAATCTGTACTTCAGTTGATAATTATTTTTTGGCAAAAAATCATACAACTGTGTTATTTGATATTTAACATAACTTCTTACTGATTTTTTTTCCAATTGCAGTTATAAAATTTATTATATACGCAATCAGTGTGAGAAACCATTTGTGCATGAAATCAACCGGCACTTTACATTGTTGACGCATCTTAAAGTCATGGAACTAGTGCTAGTTTATCGTCCATGATAGAAAAGGGCAGTTATTGAGAAGAAATGGTAAAAAACAAATGTAAGTATACTCTGACAGTGACACAGAACAAGCAGAATGCGTTTACAGGCAAGACGTATATAGGAGGTGTCACTTTTTTTGGCACGTGGAAAATCGACAAATAGTGATTTTAGTGGTTTACGTGATCACGATGAGTTGGTTCCTATTTGTCCACATTGAAAGAATGACTATGAACCAGAAATTATACCAAATCTTGTGTGGACAAAGGTGGGACACAGTGAAGCGATCTTGTATTGTGATTATTACAAAAAAATAATTTAATTTCTTTGTATGTTCTTGTTACAGTTTAAAGCTAACGATTCCCCAGATAAAGATTCGTTGTTTGTTGTGTTAAAATTGAATAATCTATTTTTGTGAAAACTTTTGAGTTTTTCTTCTTGCTCCATCTTCCCCAACTTCTTTCCACCTTTCAGTGTACAACGAGACATTAAATGTCAATCAATGATTTTCAACTATTACTGATAATGAACTAGGGCAATATAGCTTCTATTATTATTATTTTAGGCTTAGTTCCGTTACGCTATTCAATGTTTCATATCAGTTGTCAACAATACGTGAAGAAGAATTTTGTTATAATCCGTATTTATTCCATTTTAGGGATTAGATAAAGGGCATAGTTATATGAATTTAGCAGTGCTGTTAGATCACTAATACTTGTATTCTATGATGATAAACCAAACATATTACATATCTAAATCATAAGTAGCAATTTCAGGACGGTTGTATTTTTTGTTTTTAATCGCTCTCTGGATAGCCGGATGAGATTTCAACCCTTGTCCTCCCGAATGTGAGGCCCGAGCGTTACCGCTCACATACCTGGCTGGATACCGTTGTATTGTTATTACCTTCGTTGCCATCTTAATAACAGATAACCATCAACTACCATTACGCACTGTAGAAAAACATGATTTCTACTCTCAACTTTACTATGAAACTTAGTCAGTTATTTACCTTTCTTAACATGCAGGCTTCTCAGAGGGTCCATATGTATTCGGAAAGTTGTATCTCGTTGTGAATATAATTACATGAAATAAAGGTTTTAAAATTATACAGAAAAGCATGATCGTGTCTATAACTCGTAGCCAAACACATTCGTATGAAATTTAATTCAAATAAGTTCATTATTACAACAGTCGTCACGTTTAAAATACTGTCAGAAATAAAAATATAGAGATGTTAAAACGAGTTAATCAGTTGAAATTTCGATATGAAAATATATTCAGCACGTTCATTGTGATCACAAAGTTGTCGTGAAAATTTAATCGGAAGAGAAAGAGTAAAGGGAAGTGTTATTCTAATCGATTTTATAAGACCTACAGTATGAGGATAAGCGACGATTAAGGCTACTGAAAAAGCTTGAAAACACAAGGAAGAAGAGTTCAAATCGATTCCCTAAAATAATATTCGCGATTACAAGAAGTGACTTTGGAACTAAAATTCTCTATCAGGACAAAAAAGTACGCATCAGTTGTCTTAGTAATACAGTTCGATGCATTTAACTTATTCTCTTGCAAGCTGATTTACAGTACCTGTAGATGAACAATGGAACCACATAAGAATTCTGATTAAGAGCTGGCCAACCCAAAGAAAATTACCCAAAGTGCAACATCTCAACGTGTCTTTCACTGCTTTCTGAGAAAGATGTTGGACCTGACAGCCAGTTGCTCTTATATGTTTCTGGCATACTTACGACGAGATCTTGGTCTCCGATTCAAATCCCGGTCTCTGCCTCGCATTCGGGAGGACGCGTGTTCGAATCCCCGTCCGGGCATTCAGATTTGGGTTTTCCATGGTTTCCCAAATGCCGGGATGCTTCCTTCAAAAAGGCCATGGCCGAATTCCTTCCCGTTCATTGTCCCCAGTCCCATCCCGCCTCTAATGACCTTGGCCGTCGACAACCCCTAAAACTGTCCTTCACCTCTGGCCCAGCTTTCGCTTCGTTCATGTGAAGCACGCTAGGTCGCTCCGTGGTTCGGATTTCACATAACGCTCTAGGTCCTCTTCTTTACCCTGTTGGGTTATCGGGGTAGGGCAGCCGTGCCAGAGGCGTATGCGCGGCTAACCGAAGCTCTGTCACGCGGCGGCCGAACAATCCTTCGGGATCTCCAGTTACCTTTTTTTTTTTTTTTTTTTTTTTTTTTTTTTTTTTTTTTTTTTTTTTTTTACGGGTTTGAAGGCAGTGAGCATTATATCTTCAGTAAACTAATCAAATTGGCATAAACATTTAATTTTATTTTAATGTTTAATTTTTAAGAGGCTAGGAGCTTTCCTACGCTGTTTGACCCTACAAAGCGATTTTTACTGATATAATGACATTTATGAGTTTTGTTTGTAGAATTACAAGGATGATTTTAAGCTGGGTTCACAAACTGAATAACATTAATGATTATGTCGATTAGTAAACGTATAAATCAGGGAGTGACTGAGAATATTGTGGGCGACCACACATTGTCATAAATGGTGGCGACACCTTTGTTGGTTTTGATCAACTGCCACGGCAGCTGAGTTAGTTTCGAAGTGTTGAGCGATGAAGGATGGACTGGACTTTGGTGTCTAACGTCTTCTTGGTCTGCGTAGCACGTCCTACTATAATGGAAACCAGAGTGAAGAGATTTGTTTGTACTCAGCTGTTCATTAGTAAACACAGTGGTATGATCTACTGCAAGCAAAATAGCCCACTTTCCCTGACAGCAGAATAGTGTGGACTCTGAAGCAGTCTGACAACAGTGACAATGGTCTCTCTGTTAGTGCAGAATCACCATGTACGACCAGTCGAGCCGGTGCCTGTCCTACATCCTGCAGAAATGGGGCGCTATTTCCGTGGTCAGCTGTGTTGCCGCACTTGGGAACATTCTCGCGTAGCGCTGTTTCTCTAACACTAGAAAATAATAATGCTGAGCGTCACGCGTTACCCAATGCGAGCGCACAAACTTTTACCAAAAGTAAACAGGTGAATTTAACTGTTAGGTTTGGCAATGGCGCGTTCGAAACCGCCCGCCAATACTGCTGACCACAGCTGTAATCACCGAACCCTACACAGGTGAATTCGTCTCATTCACGAGGTCGAGCTATGGGGGAGAATCTGTGTGCACGGCAGTACACCCGCCAAGTCGAGTCAACGGCGGCGGCACTGCCTACCCATTACGCGAAGCGATTGGGGCCATTTTTGTACTTTAGTTTCTTCATACTTCAAATTTCTAATATATATAAATATCAGCAACGCTAGCATACATACAAAATTTTGGACGTTATTCATATGCAAATTTCACTGTTTTTATCACTCACTCACTGACTCTAAGATACTTCCCGCAGAAGTAGAAATCTGAAATTCGGTATACAGATAAGTTTTACCCCCAGATTAGATAAAATTTTCGTAAATAAACACCTTGTCTAACCCAAACGGGATATCGCTTTCCATCATAATAACGTTACATGCCTCAGATTTTAATTATAGACGGTGCTTATTAAGTTTATCAAAGTATAGTGATGATGACAGCTGAAACAAATTCCTTAACACAGTAATAGAGAGATAATAACCATGTACTGTATATTACTGTTACGTATAGCACTTAGTGCCTGAATAAATAAAAAATTACAAATATTTCTGTCAAATACTAAATAAGATTTTGAAAGAAATTCACAAGACAGATGGACAGATACCATATTAAATTGATCTATCCATAAAATCGTTAAGGACTTCTGACTTCTAATAATGTTCCTTACTTTCCAATCAAATGCCCAACAGAGCATTACACTCCCTCCAAGGAGGTTGCCATGAAGGTAAAGCCATTATGACCCATTACACTGGACGACAAGGTTTTCTTCACAAGAAATCTGATTAGTGAATCTCGTGCATTTTTTAATACTGAATTAATGTGTAGTCAGAATTTTTCCATCAGTAACAGTGTTTTTTTTTTTTTTTTGTTACAGCTACTTCTTAAAATTTGATTTTAGCATTTTCTTTAACCTGTCACAGGAATTTTTACCTTCTATGTAGCGATTTTATTCTAGCTGTATTTAAGTAAATTGTATTTAATATCATGCTGAAGCGCCAAAAGACATGACTGTGCAGGTTTATTCATGCTTTGGCATGTACAGGCCTGTTAATCTGGCATTTTGACGTGTCATTGTTGAGCTGACTGAGCTTGTTAGCACGAATATCACTTGTGAAATATTTCCTTCATTTCCGTTTAGAAGTGTATTGTGTACGTTGTGTTGTAGAGTTCTCTTTTTTCATCATGCCACGAAAGTGTGTTAATCATGCAGATAATTTCTGCTATATTTGTGGTGAGCTGACCTTCAAATCTCATAGGTGAAATTTTAGGCGACTTGTGGAACAGTGTTATGAACATTACTTTGGCTGTCAAGGGGGGGATTTTGATTTTTTTTTTTTTTAAACGCCTCGTCTACGGCTAAGGTCATTAGAGGGGGGATGGGACTGGGAACAAAGAACGGGAAGAAATTCTGCCATGGCCTTTTTGAAGGAAGCATCCCGGCATTTGCCTGGAGTGATTTGGGGAAACCATGGAAAACCCAAATCTGGATGCCCGGACGGGGATTCCTCCCGAATACGAGGCCAGATCGTTAACCGTTCACCCACCACGCTCGGTGATTTTGATAAGAGCTGTGCTCCAAATGTATGCTGGCTCTCGTGTATTAGACTGTTTACTGGGTGGATAAATGGTACACATCATATGACATTTGCAATTCCCATGATTTGGAGGGAACCGAACGATCATCTAACTGATTGTTATTTTTGTTTAACAAATACTAACGGAATCACATCTAAATCAAAATATATAGTTAAGTATCAGAATTTGCCATCTGGAATGAGGCCTGTCTCTTACACAATGAAGATTTCCCTGTACCATTATATGCAGATAAGACCTTAACTAGTTAGGCTACCCTTATTCTGACCTAGCTCAAACTGAAAATGATTAAAATGATCCTACATATGAAGGCAGTAGCTGTTTATCAGAACCATACTTTCCCAATCAACAAGACCTTAATGACCTGATTCGGGATTTAAACCTGTCTAAACAGCAAGCTAAAGTTTTAACTTCCAGACTCAAAGGCTGTAATCTACTCCAAAAAGATGTAAGAATATGAATTTATCGTAGACGCCATACTGATTTTAAGGACTACTTTTCTGAAGAAAACGGTATTGTGTTTTGCAATGATATTTGTTCTGTTATGCAAACTCTTGGGCATCAATATTGGCCAAATGAGTGACGATTGTTCATAGACTCACATAAAATTAGTTTGAAGGCTGTCCTGCTACATATTGGCAATGAACATCGATCAATACCTGTAGTGCATGTCGCTGAATTGAGAAAGATATATGAAAATATGAAACTAGTTTTATAAAAAATCCAGTATGATAAATATAAATGGTATATCTGCGGCGACTAAATGATCATTGCTTTATTGCTTGGTTTGCAACATGGGTTCACCAAATTTAGCTGGTTTTTGTGCGAATGGGACAGCAGAGATATGAAGTCTCACTACGTTATAAAATCATGGCTTAATCTCTGATCCCTGGCCAGAAAAATGTGTCACTAGTCCCTTTAGTGAATCCTGAAAAAATATATTTACTTCAATTGCATATTACATTAGGGCTAGTGAAAAATTTCGAATGCAAAATTTCCTAAATGCTATGGATTAACTTTATGCTGGATTCTTGTACTTGAAATCGAAATTTCCAAAGTACGTGATGGTAAACTTCAGGAAGGAATATTTATTAAACCACAAATACGGTCATTAATGGCTGATGAAAATTTTGAAGGATTTTTAAATCCATTCGAAAAAGCAGTCTGGCAATCTTTTAAAATGGTATGTTGCAATTTCCTTGGAAACCATAAACCAGAAAACTATAGTGACATAGCGGCTGTCTACATTCTTATGAAGCTATGGGATGCAACACGTCCTTAAAAATTCCCTTCCTGGTCTCTCACTTAAACTTTTTCCCGGAAAATCTTGGAGCTGTCAGTGATAAGCACTGCGAGCGTTTTCATCGGCAAATTTGTACAATGGAAAAGAGGTACCAAGGCAAGTGAAGTTCTAATATGCTGGCTGAATTCTGTTGGACCAAGAAGAGAGATGTTACACATGCAAAATATGCCCGAAAATCATTATCTACCAGTTTCTAGGCAAGTCAAAACGAGTAGTATATCATTTAGAGGTAGATAATTAATTACTGATTTTATCACGAATTATAAAAAAATGAAATGAATATAACAAGAAACTCCATCCTGATGGGGAAAAACTAAAATGTTATTTGAATTCAGTATGAATCTCTGTTTCTGTTCTTGCGAATGAAAAATCTCATTTTTGTATATCAGTGTTATTTAGGCAAAACATTAATCACTTCTGCCATTCTTTGTATTCCAAGTCTTTTTAACGGCACTGCTTTAGTTGGCTTGCAGTTTGTTTTCGGTAAATGACATGTCCAATCTCAGCTAGTATATCTATTTTGAACTACACAATTTGGAATTGATTAAAGGATATCCCCAACAGATTTTGTTTCGTGGAACAACGGTAAAGCTACTCATCGAACACCTCAACCAGGATACATCTTACTGAATGCCGAACTTGTTCTTTCTGGGTCCTAAAATATTTTCTTTTTGCCATTTACTTAACGTGCGAGATAAAAGGACAGGCCATACGAAACTTAGTCTATGAACGTTTGAGCTCATCACTGTATAGTAAATTTACAAGGTATTTTGTTTTAATCACAATTTCCCAAAAATGAACTCACATATACTTATTGATTTGATTATTTCCTTCCAGGTTACAGGATTCAGAAAGAATCATAGAAGTTTTTGTTTCTATTTTTTTTGGGAACATGTTTTGGTACACGTCTGCTCACTGCCAACAATCAGCAATTAATAGTATCGCTTAGTAGAATTACACTATGTTTACAGAAATGTCAAAATTGAAGCCTTTTAAACCTACTAGGATAATCCAGACATGACGAAGATATTGTATATTCAGTTCCATTTCTCGGACCAATAAACATTTTAATGATTTGAATTTTCTAGAATTTATTGAGTTGAATAGTCGATGGCTCTCCAAACAGGCTTAACAGTAACAGTGAAATAAGTTTCACGTGACTTTGCAGTTTCTGATAAGTCGATAGCAAACTATACTTCATGATAATGTTGAAAACAACTGATCCGACAGTCCTAGATAATTTTAAGGACCTGATTTTATCGTACACGTGACATGAAACTCCATTAAAATTTTATTAAAATCCATTAACGCTTTGTTGCTCACTTGGTACTTACGGCTGAATATACGTAAACAAAAGATAGCAGAGGGCGTTTCAAATACATACTCTACGACTGAGTGGGTTTTATTGACAGCTGTCAGGACTATAATTTGATTAAAGTGCAAAGAGAGTATTTAGATTTACAAGAGAAACAAATGTCACTTTTTAAAATATCAATCAGGTCATACAAATTGTAAATTTCAATATCCGTGAAATGTTTGGCGCTATTTAGATATACTTGTTTTCCTTCAAACTTTAATGCCACTCGGGAATCTGTGAGGGTGGAGCCTATCTGTAATCCGTTTTTCGTCACGGCTTGTCGCAGATCTGAGCTGAGCACCTTGATTGATGCGATCTTCAGGGGATCAATTCTCAGGCAAAAAAGTCAGCCCCTCTCCCTTTTCCTGTAACCATCCTGGCTTCCTGTCTAGTTGAGAGCTGTGAGGTCTATCGGCTATGCACTAAACTCATACGGGAACAACATGTAATCCACAATCAAAGCCATATGCTGATTGTTCAACTGTATTTTAACTATCTATATTTGATGTAGCTGACAAAGCTGAATAAGAATTTTACTTTTGAAACTCAAGGCAGCTATGAAAACAAGTTAAACCGGTGACATCATTCATAATTATTTAATAATCCTATTTGCTTAATTTTTCTTTCTATAAAAGAATCATGGTTTTTCTAAGAGGCACGTGAAAATTGTTAAGAGGAAAGTGTAAATTCCTCTATTCTTTTAAGATTAATATCCCAAAGATTTAATGCAATGTCGACAAATTGGGAGAGAATTCAAGAAGGTAAACAGTATTTTGAAGGATTAAAGTAATTTTGATTTTAGATATAGGGAAAAGTAACATCATTGACTTCATGTATATGTCAGAGAGTAAAGATTAACTTAATATTTCGGATCTAAACGTCACCAGGAATAACTTCATACTTTAACTGCAAACAGCACCATTGAGTGATAGGTTACAAATCTACTCAAATGCTCCGAAAGAAATAATGACTTTTCTGAATCAAGGTTTCAAATCTTCTTCTTATTTGTGGAGCTTTGTTTCGAATGGTATCAAGTGTATTTCCTCGATTTCTTCTTACCCTGAACATTTTTCCATTGTTAGACTATAATTTCTATCTTGTTTGATGTTCGTTAAGATTCCAAAACCTTCTCCCTTATCGTCTTTCTATTTTTCCTCCCACTATCCGTGTCTGCAAGCAAGTCATATGTAGTATGTTGTAAGACATTTAGATAGTTTGTATGGTATTTTCACTCATCTCGAACCCAGTGCATAAATCATATAAAATCTTCTGTGAATTATTCATTTACAGTTCGAGAAACAGGTTAATTATTTTAAATAGTTCGTTGTTGCCGAGGTCGTCAGGTGATGTACCAAGCCAGCCAGCCCTAAGCAGGAAGAATGAAAAAAAGTCACCAAATACGTTAACATAAAGTTCAGTTCACCAAACGTTTATTCTAAGATCGAACTGGTTGGCCACCACAAAATATTGAATACAAAGGCTAAACGAAAATTAATCATTCCGTAGATTGCACAGTTATTTAAGAAAAAAGGAAATTAATAATCGAGTCCGCTTTCCACCAAGTTACTTTGATGTCACAGGTAATGTTCTTCCTCACTTCTATATTGCTCAAACTTTACATCCCACACGTACAGTTCGGGCTAAACACATTAAATTCTCTTCTTGATACTGGATAAGCCGCACAATTACTGCAGCGTCGACCGCCACGCAACCCGAGCCGCGCGCTACCACACTTAGGTCACGACTGATTTGAAACAATGTATTAGTCCGCTACTCAGGTACTACTTACAGGTCGGCGGAAGGTGACTGTGACGTCACAATGTGGTGTGAATAATACAATCGTCATGCAGATAAAATTTTAAGTCCCTATAATAAGAAACGTATAAAAATGGTAAATTCCCATGTCTATCCCTTATCTTCGCAAAACGTGATACCGCTTTCTACCCTAAATGCTTTATATGTTTCAAATTTTCATTATAGACCGTGCTTACTAAGATCAACTGTTGTATGAAATCTTACTTTGTTCCTCTCCTCACTTTGTAAGTTAGTGGAATTCAAAATTTTTAACCGACTACGACACTCCGCCATCATAATTGCAAGACAGGAGGAGTATGAAGAGGGTCATGGGAGTGATAAGGCATGGAAAGATATTGGAGTAGGTATGAAAAGTAGTGCATGGAAGGGAAAAGATGACCATGACCACAAGCTGGCACTCGATTTCAGGCACAAGGGTGTGGGAAGATTCTCTTTTTTAGGTAAGAGTATCAGGGATTGGAATAAGTTACCATGGGAAATGATGAATTATTTACCGAGAACGTTGAAAGAATTTAATGTAAAAAATTTTCGAGGGCAAATTAGGTGGGCGCAGGAAAGGGGGACGATAGGTGTGTAGGGAAATTGCCACTGGAGCGTGTGCTCCATTGCAATTAAGTTAACCCCTTAATGTCGATTGTCGCAAATTCGCATCATACCAATTTGACCCTTATATGTGGAAGAAAAAATGTTTTCGAGCGCCAGTGCCGGTTGATGCAGATTCTACACGAACGAGCCCAGTGCGTGAGGTTGGTGCAGCCATCTACTGAGCGTTGGTGAAACTAATGTGACGACGTTCATTCATTGTGTGTGTGCTACGAACAAAGACCCGAGGTTGTGTGCATTCTTTCGTGAAATACGGCTAAATAGATAGGTAAGTTTCATTCTTGAAATTATATATTGTTTTCTTGATATCTATTTGATACTGTTATTCATATATAGATGTGATAAGGCAGATAATACTCTCAGTGAACACGAAAATACGGTTTGTGTAATATATGTAACATCAGGCACTTCTGCATCTTTCTGTGCACATGCAAGAAATGAACTAAATGAAGAAAGGACGGTAATTCCCATTCAACTTCACCACTAACATGCTTCAATCTCAGATTGGTTTTGTGATTTACGTTTTTGCACTTTGATTTACAACAATGATCAATGAATTTATCTAATGAATTGTTGGCATTCTACAGCTTTTTTTAGCAATGGATCCAAAATTCTTTTATGCTACAAGGAAAGGAAATGGACATTTGAAAACGCGTGTGCCTCCTGCAGACAAAAGTGATGACAGTTGCCTAAGTGACACTGATGAAAGTGGCGATGAATATTTTCCGACAAGTATTGATAGAACCTCATCTACTGATGAGAATTCAGACATTTCAGGTAAGCTCTAGAGATTCAAGCTTGTTTCTTTTATTTTAGAGTTTCTATATTTCTTACTCTTTCCTATATTTCTTACCCTCTTGTTGCTTCAGATTCTGGTGCTGAGAATGAGGCCCAAAATGTTTCTCAAGAGCAGAGAGCTGTTCCCAGAACTGCAAGTGCTAACAGTACAGTAAAGAGACAGCCGCTATGGAAGACAGTACCTGCTACTTGCAGCGAAAGAACTACACCTGTTTCAAATACTTCGTTGCCAGAAGCAGATGATGTGAAATCTCCCATAGATTACTTTCGCAGCTTTTTTGACGATTCTCTTTTAGACCATGTAGTTGAACAGAGTAATTTATTTTCTGTACAAAATAACATAAATAGACCACTGCAACTCACAAAAGATGAACTTGAGCAGTTTCTTGGTACAGTTTTATATATGTCGATATATCGTCTCCCTCGCACCCGTATGTACTGGGCAATGGCAAGTCGACTGCCCCATGTTGCTGATGTTATGTCACGTGATTCGTGGAATGACATCAAGAGAAATATTCATTTCAATGATAATGACAAAATACTGAACACTGATGATCCAAACAGGGATAGACTGTACAAAATACGTCCAGTAATTGACTCATTGCTTCCGAAATTTCAAGCTATCCCTCAAACACAGATGTTGTGTGTTGATGAGCAGATGGTTCCATTCAAAGGGCAGTCTGCATTGAAACAATATTTGCCCAAGAACCCCATAAGTGGGGCTATAAAATATTTATTTTATGTGACTCAAAAGGAATGGTGCACAATTTTGAGATTTATACAGGAAAAATCAATTCAGTACCAAGTTGTCCAGACATAGGTGCAAGTGGAAATATTGTGTTACATCTAGCACAAGTTATTCAGGAAGGCCAGAATAAGCTTTTGTTTTTTGACAACTGGTTTTCATCTATAAATTTGCTTGTTGCATTGATGAAAAGGGGGATTTATTCATTGGGAACATTCCGTTCAAACCGTCTTCCAGGTTGTCCATTTTCTACTGATAGCAACCTGAAGAAGCGAGGAAGGGGGTCTTTTGAAGAATATGAGGCTACAGTGGAAGGGGTAGAGGTGAGAGCAGTAAAATGGTTTGACAACAGAGGTGTGATTGTTGCCAGTACATTTTCATCTGCTCATCCAGTTAGTGCAATACAAAGATGGGACAGAACGCAAAAAACACACACTCAGGTATCATGCCCTAGCATTGTTACAATATATAATACATTCATGGGAGGGGTGGATTTGCTTGATGCTTCAATTTCGTACTACAGGATTTTCATAAAATCAAGAAAATATTATCACAGATTGTTTTTTCACTTTGTGGATCTTGTCATAGTGAATTGTTGGTTGTTGTATCGAAGGGATTGTGATGCTTTGGGAATTCCCCGTCAAAAACAAAATGATCTTCTGTCATTCAAATCCAGAATAGCAGATGCTCTCTGTAGGCAAGGAAAAGACATGACAAGAAAGAAGAGAGGTAGGCCCTCAGTAAGCATGGAGACAGAAATTCAACGTAGGAAGCATCGGGGTCCAACGAAACCAGTCCCTGATAAGTCTACCCGTACTGATGGAGTAGGTCACTGGCCCTGTGTAACAGAAAGGCAGAGATGCAAAAGGCCCAGCTGTAAAGGGCAGACAGTTATTATGTGTTCAAAATGCAATCTTCACCTTTGCCTGAACAAAAACTCAAATTGTTTTAGGCAATTTCATGAGTAGAGTAATTTTAATCCAATGTATTGGCCTTAGACATAAACTCAAATGTAATTCAAACATATGTTAATTATTTTTTCCTATTGAATCTTATGAGAAAATTAAATAAAAAAAATTTCATCAATGAAGATTTAAAAGTCTTTTATTTCTCAAATGCCTGTTGTTGCTAATTTTACACATACCTAATTATACCAATTATGTAAAACATTTCTTACATTTGGCATTCTATATGGTCTAACAAACCAATACTGAGCTCAAAATGTGATTTTTGATTTTTTTTCCTAAACTAGAAATTAATTCAGGCATTAAGGGGTTAAATTAAATTAAATAATTCCACTGTAATCTGTTACACATGTATCGTTTCATCTACAAATCATAAGAAATCCAATATAGGTGATGTTCCCTGTATTTATTCAATGGCAACCACTAACGTGAAACTTTTCTGCGAATATTTGCAGGTTAATTGATTTTCTCTGGATTAGGCGATATGCCTCAAATTTCTTTTACTGATAGAGTTCAGCAAACGCAACTAACACATTATATGTCACTTTGTTCCTATTCTCGGTTTGGAACTTACTTGGAATCAACTTATAGTTGGCAGATAAATCTACGGCAATCGATATTGCTCTCCCAAAACAACACTTACCTTTTAAAAAGAGTGTGTTCATTGTTGATATTTAACATACGTACATAGATACCACTTGAATTCTGAAACACGCTTAGCCACGGATTATCAAATAAAATCGCTACACCTTAGCGACGATCAAAGTACAACAGGAAATGAGATATAAAAACAGTTCTTGTTGTAAATTTAATCAAGCCTCTTAGTGACATGACCATTATGCATGCCATGTTTTATTAACTAGATAGTAAATTCCTACCCGTATAAATAGCCTAGCTTTACTATATTACTGTATCAATATTATAAAAACACACAAGCCGAGATTTCCCTCGAACATCTTTCTGGTTTGATAATGTAAATTATGAACAAATTTAAAAAAAAGATCTGTAACACCAAGAGAGACCATCCTGCTTCAGAGAATGAAGTGAATACACACTGCAGAAAATAGAGTCGGATCAGAACAAGATCTCAACTTGTTTTCAATTTTTATTAACTTTATCTTTTTTTATCCTCTAACACATTTCAAAACTTTCCAAGTTGTTACCTGCTTTCTCTTTGATTGCCCATGCCTCTAATTCATACTACACTACACATAAAACATTTGTGAAACACCATTCTTAATTAAAAGCATATCTGACAGCAATCCTAGTATTTGGACAAAAGCTTTCACTCCCGTGGAAATTTTGTCCCGTACTGCCTTAAGCAAAAACCGACAAGCCTAAAGTAACGACAGTTGTAAGGTATGAAAGTACACTCAATATATATTAGTTGAGGGCATGACAATGATACAAGTAAAATCATTCATGCGTTTAGTAAACCTAGAAACTTGGAATTGCAACTGTTTGAAAGAAATAAGGAAGAAAGTTTCATCGGATTAAATATGTTTCTTTTAAAATAAACTTTCTACTTTCTTATAGAATTTCCATTTCGGGAGCGAGTATAATTAAGTTTTACAATTTGATTCTTATATTTTCAGCAAGTTTTTTTTCACCTACCTTTTAAGCCAATACTTTTGTTACCTTAAGCCAGTGTTTAAATATAAATTAGTTGTTCATTATAATGCATAAAACAAAAATGGGAACCAAGTATGGCATAAATTAATATTCTTTATTTATTGCTTATAGTTAATCACTTTTAATTACACTTAGAATTTTTTAATCATTCAAGTAAAATTAGTGTTACTCTTTAAACAGTTATCGATCAGCTTTTAACGATATATAATAACTGAATATCGTTACCCAACGTCAACTGAAGCAAAAAAGATTCCAAAGAATGAACTTGATAGGAACAGTGTACAAAACTTTTAATTCGTGACCTCATTAACTAACGAACTCAGTAGTGATTCGCAGGCCGCAGTCTCAAAAAAACTTTCCTGCGAAGGCATCGTGAAGGGCTTTCTGGGTTCGGTCTATGGCAAAAGTCCAAAGATCTGAATATGTCATACTGAAAGATATCAGACCCTATAATCTCCTGCCATAAAGACGGCCATTAAGTAGTTACGAAGCAGCAAAATCAAAAGAAAATACGTTTCAGTTTTCGGATACGCAGAAAAAAATTCAGAATTCACTAATAATTATAGTCTTTCTGGTAATATATCAGGATGTTGTAATATTATTCTTAGTGTCTGACTAATACAAATAATTGCTGTCACTCGTTAAACGTACGTATTTACAGTTGCGGAACCCCATCATAACTATTTTCTGCAGACTTCAAACCTTATTTTATTACAGCAGTCGCTGTACATTTATATGTTCAGTCATTTACTTGTAACCGTCACCACTTATCAGTCAACTGGTAGTAGAATATGAATTTCACTATTTAAAATATAACTTAACTTAAAACATAACTTAAAAGTGGTCTGTGATTGTTGTCTGAGGTTGTAATCAAACGTAGATAACAGTGTAAGAAAAGTATGTACACTTTATGATAAAATTTCATCAAATCTTCTTTTCCTGTATCGGTACGATGTCCTTTCAGTTTAAACTGCACGATAACTCAATAACTCCCGGCACTATAGGAGTCGCCCGCCCCTTTGGCTGAAGTGGTTGTGATACCGTGATGGTATCCGAAGTCAGACGCGAGTTTAGCTAACTCCAGCGTTGGTGGTAGAAGAATTTCCCACTATCTGGACCTTTCTAGCAGGATAGGAGAGACGGTGATGCACAAGTCCTAAGCACTAGATTGTGCACCGAAGTCGTGGATAAAGTCCCAAACTTCTCCGGCATACGGCACTGTTGAAGGTGATTCGTCCGCGGGACAGGAACGTGAAACTCGGCTACCTCTCGGCGTTCTCCGAAGAAAATGCCTGAATGTGCCGACACCAGGCTTCTCCCGCTGCCACTTTTATCTCTCATTCACAATATCAACAACACTCTACACTGAAGATAAACATTATCGCAGTCACCGACACTTAATCGTCTCCACTCAACTACCCCGGTATTGTTATGGATGGGCGACACCATTCGTAGTGAACGACTGTGCTCGGATTACTGATATGACACTACACAGGCTTAATGGCGACCAGTCGTAAGTTTCGGAAGAACAGTATCTCTGCCTCCCCTACCCCTCCCGACGATTCTTTTGCTTGAGGCCACTTCTGAAATCACGCTTTACTCTAATCTAATGTTAATCCGATTGCGGTGTGATAATTACTTCCCGTCTAGTGCAGCTAAATAAAAAACTTAGTTTTTGGCAGACGCGTTTCGATTTATTCAGTAATCTTCGGTGCCCTAGAACAGTTCAGTTTTATTTACATGCTTTGATGTTGTTTATAATTCTAATCTGTTATGAAGTGCTATGAATATTACATTCTATTCACAGTTTTTGTTTCCTATTTTTATATTGAAGTCTGGGGAAGTTCCATTTCAGTGCCTTTTCTGTTGCTTTTATGTGTTCCGCTCATATGCTGTGGCGTCTTTCTATTCGCACTAACTTTCTTCATTTTTTAAAACACACTGTTGTTTTCTGTTTGTGTTAAACTGTACGAGCATTTGTTATTGTTTACCATTATTGCGTTCAGAGATGCTTATCATTTCCGGCAAGTATCTTATCGATTTGTTTGTTTGTGTTTTAAATTATATCTATGTTTTAGAGTTGTGTTTGTTTTATATATATATTATAGAATTGTTTTAAGAGTTTTGAATAAAGTCTGATTCGTGATGTGAATGTAGTCATTGATTATATTTTCCCTTTCATATATTGCTTTCTGTATGTAGAAATTTTCTTGTACTGTCAACATGTTTTTGTTGTGGTTATTAATTTTCAGTATTTGCATGTCTTTCCAGATATTAGTGTGTTCGTGCTTGTTCTCAAGTAGATGTTCTGCAAATGCAGAGTGGTTGGTACACCTTAATGCCCTCAAGTGTTCTTTGTATCGGATTTCAAATTTCCTCGCTGTTTGTCCTATGTATGTGGAATTACACTGGTGGCAAGTCAGTTTATATATCCCTGATTGTTGATATTTATTTTCTTATGTGTTTCTGTTGTGCTGTTTTTGAATAGTATTATCAGTTCTGAAAGCTATGTTTATTCCCATTTTTCTAAAAATATTACTGATCCTGTGTGTGTTTGTGTTCAGGTATGTCATTGTATACCATTGCTGGTTCTCTTTTTTGTGGTATTTGTGAGTGTGGTTTGGAGATTTTGTTGAGTCTTGTATGTTTGTTGCTTATATTTGTATATTTTTTTTTAATTTTGTGATTCATCTTTTGCCCATGTTTGTGTTATAGCCATTCTTGGATGCTACCAATAGAATATTGTTTAATTCTGTTGTGAAATTTTCTTAAGTGAGGGGTATCTCATTCATTCGGTGTAGCATATATCTGATAGCAGCCTGTTTGTGATTGATGGGGTGATTGGAGGTAGCATGTATCATTGTGTTTGTGGTAGTTGGTTTCCTATAGATACTGAAACTATGTCTATTGTCTATCTTTTTTTTATTTAGCTGCACTAGACGGATAAGTCACAGAAACCTTATTATTAAAGCAGCTAAGGAAAAAAGAAAAAAAAGTCTGAATCTCAACATATTACTTCCTTTGTGTTGTAACGAGTTCGGTCCGTGTGTTATGCTTCCCCCGAAGCTGCATAAGCATGCTCAGTGTAGTACAACTCTAGCTATCTGTTATACCAAAATGACAGATTGGCCATTGATGAGAGATGCGGTATTAGCACTGGTTGCCTAAGACGTATTCCCCTGAGAAAGCTGCTCTGCTTTTCTGGTAGAGCATCTTCTGACATCCGACGTGAAGTCGCTACCAGGAAAGAGAGGACCAAGGCCCCCCCATCCTTAATGTAGCTACCAGCCATCGCGACCTCGTCTTAAGTCAAGGAAGAGTTCCTCCTAGCAACCAAAGAAATAATAGGGTTATCAAAGCAAACAACACTTCAAATCAGAATTCACAGGTATGGCTAATACCTCATGAAGGACTTCTCGAGCAGGTAAGTGGATTACTTGGAGATCATTTAACAGACTAAGATCCGTGGCTACTATGTGTGATACCTACCTGAAGAAGTAGTGGATTCTCGTGAGTCTATGCTGTGCGAGTGTGAAGCTCCGGATCATCTGCTGCAGTGCCGTTTATATCCAGCCTAGTGAACTTTGAAGGACCTAATCAATGTGCTACCGTACGCTCTCTTCGCTACTAATTTCTCGTCTGTCATTACATGTTTCTTATTAATTTATGTATGTATACTCAGCTGAATATTTTCTTTGCTTCTAAAACGATTAATAAAATTATTTTCTCCACTGCAATAACATTTCTGTTTGCCGGAACAGTGTCTGATGATATGGTGTGCCCTTCCTGGGATTCGTGTACATGGTGGCTGTGTGTCCAATGCCACGTTCTGTTCACTTGCTCCCTGAGATTATTCTGCTCTAACCTTCAAGATGAATAGTTTTTAGGTGTGCAAAAGGCGTTTCGGGGGAAAAAAAATCTCTTCGGGCACTAAACCCCAACCATCCTGTCCACAGTCCGTCTTTTTTTTTTTATTTTTTTTTTTTTTTTTTTTTTTACTTATTGCTTTACGCCTGGTTGACACCGAGGCCTTCAGAGGCTGGATAAGACTGGGGGACAAGACAAGGAACGGGAAGGAATTCGGCCATGGCCTTTTGAAGGAAGCTTATTTTGGTTGAGAGGTCGTACCTTCAGCCTGAAGTTGAATTTTAGGACAATGCTGTGATAGGATGGTAATGTATATTTCCAGTGAGTTTTATATTGCTGACCGAGCGTGGCGGTGTAACGGTTATCGTTCTCGCCTCGCATTCGGGAGGACGGCGGTTCGAATCCCCGTCCGGGCATCCAGATTTGGGTTTTCCATGGTTTCCCCAAATCACTCCAGGCAAATGCCGGGATGCTTCCTTCAAAAGGCCATGGCCGAATTCCTTCCCATTCCTTGCCCCCCATTCTTTCCCGTCTATAAAGACCTCGATGTTAAAAAGAGACGTAAAGCAGTTACCAAAAAAAAAAAAAAAAATTATATTGCTGACAGGGCGAAAATTTGTTCTCATTAAGTGTATTAAGGGTGATTCCTTAAAATTATTTCTGGTCTGTGGATGGTGAAACTGAGTCCTGGTTACATTATAGAAAGCACGTAACCGTCTTGCTCTTAGTTACGTTTCTGTACCCTCGAGTGATTATTCCATCTCTCAGCTCACGTACGTCACGGTTTTAGCCGCCTTAGGATCGCGTGAGGTTCAAGCCACGATACCACTGCACTCAGGAGGTAATGTCGCTTACAGTTACAGATTGCCAAAACATCACTCGCTTTGATCTCGCACCAGATTGCACTCAAATAACTCTACAAACCGGCTCTCCCAGCTCGTTAAAGCAGATAATGAAGAGGGATTGTAGGAACTGTGCGTACCTGGGAATCTGCATGATTCAATATCAAAGTGAAGTTGGCTCTACTAGCACAAGATTGCATTCAATGTCGTAGTACTACCTTAAATTATTGTGGAGTTTCTTTCGTTGAAATATGGTTAGAGGCAACTTTTGTTATAGTGTTGAACATATTCCATTCAATTGCTAGAGAGGTATGAGGGTATGAGAGTTTTTCAGAATATTTAAATAACTGTATATTTAGTTACAGACCCAATCGATGGAGAATAAAATTATTATGTTTTTAGCTATGTCCATACGTACGCTCTGCAATGTTGAAACTGTTTATATCTACAGCTGTATTAGTTTTCAACCCCCAAGAGAAGAAAATAAAAACCGTGTAAGATTTGTAAAGGTAAAATGTTTCACTCCTGCTATAAGGCAATCAATATTTTAAATCTTGTTTGTTACGTTTCTGTATATATACATATAAAAAACCTATGATTTTCTTTACACTCTTTTCTCCCACGCCAGGAAATTACACTGTGAATGTATAGGTATATGTATTTCGCTGCTCTCTTACAATCAGATTTTGCTATCTGTTTTCGTAGTCGGTAATAATAAAAAAGAACAAAACTTATGACTCCTAGGAAGCAAAAGAATGTGAGATTGTAATTTCCGCAGTGACATGAGGAAACATTGCTGAGAAATATAAATATGCTTTAAAACTCTGCTTTGATTCGCGGTGTGATCAGTAATAAAAGAAAATTCAAGGCTATTTCTGGCAGCATTATTGACAACTATAGTTTCCTAGACTTGTGAAATTGTAGTTCTTTCTACCTGGAAGGGTTGAGTCAGACAACACTATCGCAGTCGATTAATGAATGGACACAATTTTCGCGTTGACGCGCCCTAAACCAGTAACACACAGAGTTTTCGAAATCAATTTTTTCCATCCTCCGATCCATGTTTCTAACTGAGTTGTCGATAATGAGAATGGGAGCTGGTTAGGGATAAGAAACATGCCGCTCCATGTGGAAGGTAAATAAAGGGTGCGATGAAGTTGTTCCACCGGATCATCTCGTTGAAAAGGCTCTTGAGCCCTCCGGCGTTACAGTTTCCAATTACAAGACTACTTTCTAGGGAGTGTTGATCACATTTTTCTTCTCTGACCCCGTAATTGTTGTACGGTTGTCAGCAGGAAAAAAAAAAAAAATATTCCACATTGAACCTTAGTATGTTGATGAAAATAATCGGAACATACGAACAGCAAAAAAACAAAAGAAAGATACAACATTGTACTGTGGGATATTCATTGAAAAGTTGGAAATAGAATTTTGTACAAAAAGCTAAGCATACCATAAGTTAGAGTCATAAGTTTTAGATAGCCTATAAAAAACGTACAGATCTGGTATATCACTGGCGGAGATAGAAGACTGTATTATCACTGAAGAGCTCATAATCAGCACTGGGATTCGTTCTCACTTCAGCTTTATTTCCTCGGAGATTTCTCGTGATCGTTTTGTAGTTGTCATTCCATTTGAAAGGCTGTTTCCTAATATTACTCCCTTTGTTCATAATCTTTCGCTGTACTGACTATGTTAAGAAACATGCGATAAATAAGTATTAGCGGCGAATAAAAAGTATTTTTAGGAATATCTGTAAAACTGTAACATCATACAACGGAATGTTGAAAGCAGTTTGGTGAATAAACACTCTCATAAATATAAAAACGACGTATCATTGCTTATTTCGCATCAAGATAGTAAATAGAGCAGCAATAGTTTGAAATTTATATATTTAAAATCTTGAATGTTAATTCAACATTGAATTAAGGGATTAAAAAAATGTCGCTTTTAACATTAAGTTTTTAACTGCATGTTTCTTGAGAAACTAATAAGTAAGGCTGTGGCTTACATGTTTATTTATCACTATCAAGTAAATGTATAATTTGTCAATATTGCTATATGAAGTTTATTACTGTAGGACTATACCACTCATTCGTAAGTACGAATCTTAAATGTTATGATTAACAAACAGTGTTGTTAGAGAAATTATTATAGTTGCTGTAAAACCGAGCGTGGTGGCGTAACGGCTAGCGTTCTGGCCTCGCATTCGGGAGGACGGCGGTTCGAATCCCCGTCCGGGCATCCAGATTTGGATTTTCCATGGCTTCCCAAATCACTCCAGGCAAATGCCGGGATGCTTCCTTCAATAGGCCGTGGCCGAATTCCTTCCCATTCCTTGCCCCCCATCCTTTCCCGTCTCTAAAGACCTCGCTGTTAGAGAGACGTTGAGCAGAAAAAAAAAGTTGCTGTAAATGGAATCGGCCTTTAAGTGAAGTTGTATACGACGCCATGTGATGGCCACGTAAACACAACTAAAAACTACTATGTAGTAAAGTTCATTGCAGTGGATTAGTTTTTTCAAAACCGCCTTTTTCTTAACATCCGACGCCAAAATGGTAATACTCACCAGGAATTCTTTTTGTATGGTTTTGTTTTAATTTATCAGATAAACTCTTGAGCTGTGACGTAAACCATATAAATGTTTAGCTTACCAAAAACTGAGATAGAGAAATTCGTAATTATTGTGGGTGGTACAATAGGTTTAATAGTAGCGTCAGGTAACGTACCTTACTGTTTTAAACAGATAACGGTAACACTCACTGTATGATAAAAGCTGTAACCGATTCTACTACTTTAAAAACTGGAACGTAGTTTTCGCTTGAAGAAAATAAAAAGTAAAATGAAAATGTAGGAAGCTTGACTTCTGAGTTTTATATGGTAGCTGAACTGAGAAAAATATGGATTTTTGCTGACGTAGGTAAAGTTCAGAGGTAGAAATAAAGAATCATATCCAAAATGTATTCGAAAACAATCCATAGTTTTAAATTTCTTGATTGCGTTTTATAAATTGCACTCATGAGCATAGGTTTAAAAGACGTCGTAATACATAGCAACGAGGAAAAAAATCATAACTTTTGTAAGCTACCTTCTGCCGAGATGTTCTCTATCGTGTAATGCATTACGATAATAAATGGAATTAAAAATGCTGATCACAGTAGGATAAAAATAACAGGCCATCATAAAATGCAGCAAGACTTTATTTCGACATTTTAAATTAATGAACCAAGGCTTAACTACAACGAGATAATTTTTTTAAAATGCTCCCATAGGACTCACAGTCAAGAAGAATTTTCTGATACTATATGTGTGGACCACATCGTTATCAGGAAACAAAGCTTCAATTAACTAAAACTTATGAACTGGGGTATTTTAGAAAGAATGTTTTAAATTAAGTGTAACATATGAAACATAAATGAATGATTTTTGAATGAGAAAGAGGAAGGTGACGTGGTGGATAAGATTTCTAATTTCTTAGTGATGTGGATATTAGTACGGAAAAAAATTTATATAAAGAAGATTTTTTTTTTAACTGCTTAAAGTCTCTTAACGAGGAGGTCTTTAGAGACGGAAGAAGATAATTGAAGACGCATGTTGAATTTGTGGTGATAAAATGAAAAGACTATAAAGGATTGGCAAAAGTGGAGAATTGCATCAAACCTGTCTGATGACTGGATAGAAAGTTATGTAAAGAAAAGATTTCTGGTAAAAGATAGGTACGAGAAAGTTGAACCAGCATAAAAATGGCGAAAGTAACAAGGTAATAAAATTTTTTTCGTTTTGTTAAAGGTTTTACTCACTTACGCTTATTGAGAATTCAAAGACTGAGTAATGAAGAGTGTAATGAGATAAAAATAAATATAATGAGAATTGAATGAGAGTACGTGTAACAATTTTTTTTTTCAGATGCCAAGTTGTGGCTGAGTTTGAGTAAGCGAGGACCTGTGTTGCACGTAGCTCGCCTCCCCCGTGCTGACGTCAGCCGGTGCGAGCCGTCTCCTTGAGTTGCGAGCGGGGTCCGGCCCACGATAACCCCCCTCCATAACTCAGCGGGCCCTCTGTCTGCGCCGACTCACGCGCACATATAATTCTGACGCCCCGAGAATCGATCTATTTATCATATCGGCCGCCGATATTGGCCGGCAGGGCGCGGGACCCCCTGCCGCATCTACTTAATGTGAATTACAATTTCAATATCTCTACCAGTGTGCGCGCCTAATGTATCGCCAGAGATATTGAATCAGATAACAAGCCGCGCCATCTGTTGTGCGCGCTGTGAATTATCGCGCTCGAATAATCTCCTTGTGTAGCACCGCCCCCGTGCGGATTAAATTGAGAAAACCCGCGGTAATACGGCCAGGTGTGTTGCTTGAACTCGTTACCGCTAGGCAGCTCTCGGCAAGATATATTACATTGAGACCCTGTTCAACATTGTGTGACAACGTTGTTTTAGCAAACAATTCTACACAGCTTGAACTACTGGAGCAATTTTCTCATTTAAAACAGCTTTCTGCCTATAATAATTTTTTTTAATTTTTTTTTTCTGTCTTACGACACTTCCAGTCCTCAGTTAATCTACAGTTCAAACTACAAATTCCACAATTTGTTTCGTCATATATTATTTGGAAAGACAAACATTTATTACCATCCACTGTCCGGTAGTACTTAAAATCGTGATATAGTTTGAATTATTTACATCTGGCTTAAATAATGAAGTCAATAACATGGTGCGATGAACCAAAAAATAAAAATAAAAACTGAAATCTTAATACCTTACACCTATTGCGTAATTCTGGCCCAGGAAGCAAAGTTTGCGATGAATGTGAAACTGCTTCCATCCGCATGAAGTAATGACGTCAGTAACACGTTTCTCGTGAAAGCAACTTTTACTATAAATAAAAAATAATTCACTTTGTCTTATGCAGTAGCTCGGAATATCAGTTGTTATTATAGTACAGTTTAACAAAACTTTCGATTATACTGTTTCCCGAAAATCAAACCTTCTACCGCACGCTAATTAAAAATTCACTGTATCGCGATCTAAATTTTACGCGATAGTTCCCTCCGATAGAAAATTAACCAGTCCTGTAAGTTCATTTCGTAGATTAGCTGCGTATTTAATTTTCAGTATCCTGCTAAACTACATCTAAAATGATTCAGTTTTCCATCTTTCTGGTATTCCCATAGCTCGTTCTTCACTTCCGTAAAGTGATGTGTTCCATTAATACCTGCCAAGAGAATTCTGAGTCGATGTTTAAAACTTAATGATTTCCCTTTTTCAAGAATCCTCCTTTTTGCTAGTGCATTTCAGCTTTTGAGATCGTTGTTGATTCGGCCGTCACTTGTAATTTTACTTGTAATTGTACTCCCTAAGTAATAGGATTGTCTTATCTTTTTCTGCATCAGATCCTATTTTAATAATTCACATAGTGTTATTGTTTTGATTTCTGCTAAATTTCATGACTTTCGTCTCTTTGTTTTATTTTCATTTTGAACTCATTTTACTCAGAACTACATCCATGCATTCAGTAATGTATCGATATCTTCAGTCCTTTGTGGTAACATCCACATATTCATAAGCTAATCGTAGCACAGGGTCGTTTTTACGGTAGTGAAAGAAAGGTTTTCGTACTTCCCCAATAAAACCGTAACTGGATGAAACAACCCATCTATACTGATATCAATTTCACATACTTGAATGCTATCGGATTATCGATAAGCGGTGATGATATGTTTAACACTTGTTTGTTTTCTTTCTTGATGCAAAATTTTTTAAAAGGTACGAAAATCGCCAAATTTGTCATTTGTTATCTCAGATAACCAAGTAAAGCAATTACTTCCAGATATATTTACTTCAGGATGCCTCTGTACGCACCACATTTCTGATCTGTTCTAGGTATCCAACCTAATTAATACGAAAAAAGAGAATAGCAAGTGAAAATTAATGAATGCGCGCTAAATTAGTGTGTCGTTTAAGTCGAAACAAATTAGCGGACATCAGTATCCGGTCATCCCACGGTAGGGGTGGTAAAATTAATGAACGTTGCAGGAAGTCAGGTAACACACCTAGTACGACAAACTTAGCGAACGTTGATAATTACTTGTTTCATTATTATTTCCTTAAAGACAATCCGTATAGTACAACAATATTTATTGCATTTTAAGTAAATACTGTTTCATAAAAAAAAAAAAAAAAAAAATTAATTGCGATGGAGCGCATGATCCAGTGGCAATTTTCCTAGTCATCTAATTATACTTTTCTTAGTACTTTTTATTATAATCATACTTATCTTATATACTTTCAGTGTTGAATTCCTCCACTGTCTACTTTTTCGATTTATAAATTTTAATTTTAAACTCCTTCAGTGTTTTGGGTAAATTATTCATTATTTATCTAATCGCTGACACTCTTTCCCTCCCCCCCCCCCCCCAAATTGACTCATTTATGGATAAAATCGAATGCTAGTTATGGCTATGGTCATCTTTTTCCTTCCATGCACTATTCCTAATTCTTTGATCAATATCCTTTCAAGCCTAATCACCAACATTTGCTTGTATGTATATTTTTAGCATTCTCTTCAGCCTCTTCTTCTCTTCCAATGACTGCCAATCCAGCTCCTTTATCATATCAGTTACTGCAGTCCTACGGTAATTTCTACAAATAAATCTAGCTGCTATCCTTTACACATTCTCCTGTATTGGATGCCAAAAATGTGGGTCCCAAAGCACATACCCATATTCAAGCAACGGTCTCACCATGGTTTTGTAACCTAATTCCGCATTGTCACTCATAATCGAGGAATTAGATGTGCAACTGTGTAAGACAGAAAACATATGGGACATTTAAAAAATTGGCCTCCTCTAATATCAAGCAGCTTGTAACATTCCTACTGTTTAATTAGTAGTTTACACGAAAGCATTTAATATTGTTCCACGTATGTAGAGTGTAGTAGAATTACTTATTATTAATTTAACTGATTGTATTGTCACTTTTCGTGATGTAACAATATTGACCTTTTTTCTCTCTGGTTGAGTAATTAGTTCGACTCTGGTCGCAAGGAGCATGTAACACTCCTGTCTTAACATTTTTGTTGAAATTTTTATGTATGTGGAGATTCTTGCGACAATATCGTCTTTAATTTTACTGACTGTTAGTTTGAAAATTGTGTATTTCAGTCAACGTAAGCACACGTAAAAGAACACAAAAAGACATATGTGTCTGTAACATTGCATTAGCTATTGGACGAGTATTGAAACGATATAATGTGACGCAGCACGCCATATTCTAAGGCGCATTTTTTATTATGTAAATGGTAATATTAGACTGATTTTCATTAAAGCTTTGGCGACTGCATCTATATTTTTTGGATAATTTCCTTTGAATTATGCAAGATTCCATGTGAGAAGGACTGTGATACCAATAGTGAATATTCAGATTATCTTGGTGCAATGAATATAAAACATTTATTAAGCTATCTATGCAGCCTAGGGAAGAGTTGTGGCCTTCCTGAGAGGCAATGACTGTTAGCGACTGGACGCCGCCAGCCAAAAAAAGGACAGTGGGTGGGATTTTACCAGGAACACGTCCCAGAACTGTGATTGAGAGGTCCCACGATACTGGGGGGTCGCTACACCTAGTGCAAAATACCCACAATCCTAGCACAGTATCACGCCACGATGATGGACGAATCTTTACGAACGATGTACTGCACAGTTGGGGCGATAAAATATCCACGATATCACGTGACATCAGGTGACCAACCAACGACTTAATCTCAGTGACCATATAACTTAGATTATAGGAATTTTCTGTTAAACGTGTGTCCTCGAGACGCCAAGAGCCTGCAAAATTATTCTGGCGTGGGCCTCGGTGACGGCTGTTTGATCCAAATTCAGTCTGTTGCTTTCTCCGATGGCTGACTTCTCTTGATAACTTGTGCTGAGGTATGACGCTGCTCACTGGGATTTTGAACCGAATTCTGGAGCGTGACTGTAGCAGCGTTATAAGACAGGCCCATCTTCGATCACCGCAGACTCCATACGCAGAACTACAATGGTAAAGTGTTTCAACCAAGCCATCTGACAGTGGATTCCGTGAAACTGACAGAAACCCTTAAGCGTCTTTGAGGAGAGAGATCTATGTTCTAACTTTGTAGATAAAAACCCCACTGAGCTAGCGGCACAGTAGTAATTTGAGTTATTTTCGAATGGCATATTGTTCATTCGTGGCGACCCTTGCTTATTTCAGTGTAAAGTTACACCATTATGATAACTATGTCTGAGGACCTGATAACTTGTATTGTAAATTGCTTCTAAGTGTTATTCCATCCGATATTAATTTTGAAATTAATTCCAAAGTAAATTACAATTGTTTGCTTGCTCATATCGGCTAGTTGTACCTCTGAGCGTTGCTTTGTGATTTTGCCTTCATGTTTTAATATTAACAGAAAATTCGCTCAGATTTGTAATTGCCAGTGATACTAAACAAATTTCAAGTTGTGACAGTTTTCCTATACTCCCAATATCATCGAAATTCTTTCTGAATTCAGAATTCCAATACCTCGTAATATTAAATGCTTTGACAATAAATGATAATTATCAACTTAAAAGTAGTACCACTTCGTATTTCTATTATTAAAATAAAATTAGCTAGCTAACCTTCAAACATGATTGCCAGGGACTTTTTTTTCCAAATTATCGTACGGTGTTGTTGGCCAGGAGATCGCGAAGGTTTGTTCGGCCTTCAAGGGACAGAGTTTTCGATTCGTCGCGGAATGCGCCTCTTTTGTGTTTACCCAAAATAACCCGGTAATCCTAGGAGACCTGCCACTTTAACGTGGAATCCGAACCATGAAAGCATCCGCTGTACTTTGCGTGATACAGCAAACTGTGCCGGTAGTGATGCTCTGATCATGGGCCTTTGAAAATCACCACCGAGGCCGGCATTCGAACCGGGTTCCTTTCCATTTCCAGTCAGACACTCAACTTCTAACTCACCAGACCGCTCTGCACAATCATTAAAGGAGGTGAATAAATTTTATACCTGAAGTTTTCATTGTTAGCCGCGATTTATGTGGTTGAAGTTTTAAAGTCAGCACCACTTATATTGTGCCTCAGATTGCAAAGCTCTTCGAGTTGGTCCTAAAATTACTAAATACCTATAACACAACAAAGCGCTTTTTTTTTTATTTTTTTTTTATTTTTTTTTTTTAAACATAAGAATTATACACTGTCATTCAGTATCAAATTTGCTGGTACAAAAGTCAAAATTTTTATTTTACTATCTACGTTCAAATTATCACTGGTGGAGTTTCCAACTTGTTTTCCATGCTGCGGTGTTTAACAAACAGTGTATGGTAGCTATTTACTAGTTTCCTGCCGGACAAGTTCTGTTACTAAAATGGTTTTACACTTGTAAATACTGGGAAATAATAACCAGCTATTACGCATTATTGTTAAAGCGCATTAAGGTACTTGAAAGACAGCAGGTTTTCCTCAAATATGGTTTGTACTACCATGCTCATATTAATCCGAACGACCTGAATCGCACATCGCTAAATTTCCTCCTGGGAATTATTCAACCCATTATACACAACTGCAAAGACAGTACTATACCCGGTAGGTGGTACACTCATGTTACTGTGAAAAATTGGCACGTACTCGACCCACAAAAAACGGAATACATTTCAGTTTATTCGTTTCATAAACTTGATTAATGACTACAGTAAGGCAACAAATGTATTACACAGACATTAAATTAGTTGATTTGTACTTTTTTAATTCATTTGAGAGTTATTTAGTGCCAATAACTAGTAAAAAAGTCACCGCTTTCAAACAAAATGTTAGTTTTGAACAAAAGGTAGGACACGAAACAATTATGTATTACATTCGTCTTCAAAAACATAAAATAACAAGAAATTTAATACAAAAATGATGTTTGCACTGGATTTAAATTTGTGGAAACGTTACAGAGCAATTGGATGCAGCTGTCTGCTACATGGCACATAATACATTACAAAATTAATTACTTTAGTATTAATTTAACGAATCTACTTGCCCTAACGTTCTGTTATCCGGTTCTACTCATAAGTCTGTTTTTGAACATACAAAACGTAAAAAAAAGAAGAAAAAAACCCCCCATGAACTTAATGAATTATTAAATAAATATTGCCGGTAGCAAGAGATGGAATCAGTGAGATATGCGTTAGTAAAAAAAAAAGTTTGTGGATGTATTTTAGCGAAAGAAAACTGATTTTCTCTCACTACAACCAAGAAAAGATCCTTAAAACATTGAACATTCCTACCTTTTTTAAAAAAAGTTATAAATAAAGTTAGATTCCAGCTTTTTCAGTATTTGATTGAAAATCAACTTCATTAGTGAATATGGCAAAATTTTACACATTGCACTTCTGTATTCGACTGCCGATGTAAAGATGGAAGGTATATCAAAAAATGATGGACTGAAAGCTTCCGTAATTAACAATATTGTGCGACTATTGATGGTCACGAGTGGAGTTAATGATGTATATCATGTATTATACTCTATTTGTGGCATTAACTTATTCTTGTAGGCCAACCTCTTAGTCCGATCTAATGCTAATATTACTCCTACTCCTCCCGCAGGTAGACGGTAAAAAATCTCACTGAAGTAAAAAAATAAAACTATAATCACAACTAAACATCAATAGTGAATGGGTGAAATATAACAAGTTGATTCTAACGCCTAGTTTAATGATGTACAGCAAACATTTTTTTAACGTGTTGTTTATTGAATTTAATGCTTCAAGGAAGTAACAGGACAGTTCTGCAATGCGGAAAAATGTTGCCGAACGAGTAGTTATGAGCTGGTAAATCTCTAACGCTGTGGATCGCTCAGATTGGCCTATGCCGAGCAGGAAGATTGGTGAGTGAGTGGCTAGGAAGCGCCCAGTCTCGCGGAAGAAAGGTACGCGGTTCGAGTCGGGCTTCGGGCACGAGTGGTTTAATGAAGTGTTACGTTCCCTTCGTGTTTCCTGTATGTCAGGAGACTAATAGCACATGATTCACTGATTGGGATGTAAAAATAAAAGATTTGTTGCCTGGATAGATCAAATAATCCAAATTCCTTTTTGTCGTTATCTTTTCAGTTGAGTCTTTAATATTTCTTTTGTAATGACACGGGAAAAATTAACTGTGTAAGAACAAATGTAGGTCTCACTATTTAAGTAGGATCGATTCCACGTTCACTAAAGTCATTCTGGGAACTCTACGAAAACCGAAGTCTCGATAGCTGTACCGTGAATTCAAAATTGTTACTATCTAATTTCGATGCAAAAAGTTATGAATCACCTACTACATTCGGATTTTCATTCCTGTATTTGATTTGCAAGTGGATCTCTGAATTTTTTTATGATAATAGAACCATAAAAACACAGAATGATTCCATGGAAGGCATAACTCAGTCTTTTAATTGAGGAATGCTAGGAAATGTTTTGATACAATGTCAAAAACGTCTGCTTAGCAGTTGTTGAATGTAATACAATTAATACATCTTTGTATCTATAGATTTTGATATACTGAATCCTGTGTATGGTGATGTATCGTTAAAGCTTGAATTAAAAGCCGAATTAATTTCATAACTCTGGAATTTGTAAAACTTCTAAACTCTTCATAAAAATCAGCTTGTAAATGTTTGTAATGTCAGTGATCATCTGTTTTATGTTTATTTGAAACACTGAAAAAAGTACGCTTCACACTGGAACTAAATTAATGATTGGTATTCATTTACCTAATCTAACCACAAAAGATTTGGTTTTCACCATCTCAGAAGATCGAAATTTAATACACCGTAGTCATATTAACCAACAAACATTTGAAAAAAAGAAGAGCGCTTGTATACGAATCTTACGTTCAATTCATCCGGAGCAAATTTTTTCCAGTTACCAAATTACAATAAGATTTCGTCCAAAGGTAAATAAATAAGTAAACAATGCTAAAAGAACTTGCTAAAACAATGATTCTTGCTTTATTTGAAGTTTTGGATAGAAAAAGAAATATTGTGCAATCCAGTAAAGATTACGTGTCAGATGAAGGAATAAACTGTAAAACAAATTTATAATGTATCCTTCTTACTCTCCACAAGTGGTGTGTGAAATTGAAATTGTGATCGAAAGCAGATATTTTGTTGTTTACATAGAGCATTAAACCGCTCAGTGTTTCTCGTCCGAAATTCGTCTTCTGCGACGACATTCTAGCTGCTTTAACAGCTCACAGTGTTTAATCTCTTGTAACTGTGTATTTGTTATGATACTATTGCTGAAAGTAACATCATTATGTCTCTGCGCTAGTTTGGAATAAAACTAGAGCTACAGAGTAGTGAAAAATTTGATAACCGAGGACAAACGATTGAATTTTGTAGTTACTGCAGCAACATGATGATGACTACGTAATATGATTAATAATCATTTTCCGATGTTTGCATAATTATATATATACTCAATAATTCTGAATGATTTCTCAGTAGCTGTAATCTCATTTCTGTTATGTGGATTTTTCGCGGTGCAACTACGACGGTTAATCTCAGAGACTTAAGCATAAAACTGTTTACATTCCTACTTACAGTTGCAGTGTTCCGTTAAAAATTTTAAAACGTGGCTTGTAGTCTATTTTAAAACCTTCTTTAGCCAAGCATATTTTATACCACCAGAATTATCCTCCACAATTATTTGACGGTATTTTGCAATGTCGGAGAGATGAGTAGTACGTTCTGGCCTTACATTCGGGAGGACGCAGATTCCAATCCCTGTTCGGTCATCGAGATTTCGGTTATCCATGGTTTCACCAAAACACTCCAGGTGAATGTCGGTATGGTTTAATGAAAAGGAAATGAGCGAATTTCTTCCTTGCAATAAGTACTTTCCCGCCTCTAATGACCTCGACGTCGACGTCACATATGAGTTGGTGTGTGTTACTAAAAAGTTTCACATCTTGAAGCTTCCCTGATTTTGAGATCATTCTTGTTCTTAGTTCTTCTTCTTCCAATGTAGTGTTAGACAGGTGGGCTGTTACAGTCTCAATATAATTCTTGTTTTTATCAAATGAAATCATATACAGGAGAATCACTTAAAACTGAGTCAATAGTTTTGCCGTCCGTATCACTCTCGGACTAGAAAAAGAATGAAAAAAATTAACTTTAAACTACCTGTATATATGGTACCCGTTATACGGTTATTTGAGAAAGAACAAGACACATGATTTTCAGGAGAGGCATATATTCCAAAGAAACCTTCAGATGATAGAGAAGAGATCCGTAGTCTGGTGGGAGCGATCGGGTGGTACCGAGTTCGAATCTGCACATACTCATCTCATTTTTTTTTTTCCTTTAACATTTTGGTTAATGTATATTGTTGAAAATATATACTTATCATTAGTCATTACCAACGGTTCCTCACATAAATACGTTTACAGTAATATAGACCAGCAGCAAATGTGTGTTCTTTAAGAAGTATATTTAACTGAAAAATGGAAGTTCAATACAAAGGATTCGAGCAACAGACTACAGAGCATATTCCCAAGAAGCTTAACCTCTACCCAAAAACCTGTTTTCTGTTAATCCTACTAAAACTATCAATATTAGGATCTTATTGATAATCGAGAAAATTACTCATTTTTGATTGTATTTCCATTCCTGCTAGCCCGCCGAAAGAGATACAGAGATATAAGCCTAGACTTCGATATTTTTTCTGTTTAGAGAACTCTGTTGCGTGGTTCCTTCCAATATGTAGAAGGTGGTTTGCCAGAGATAGCGACCATGCCTTATCGGTGTATATTGACAACTACTACAAACTTTTACTCTTCGGTTTATTACATCGTAACGTTGCAGCCAACCTGTCGTAGCTTGATTGAGTCTATTTTTTGCTCGGTTACAGTGTAGTACTCACATTTGAGTCTTGCTTCAAATAATTTTCAGTATCTTTCTTACATTCTCAGACAGAAATAATATTTGTGTGGAATTTATGGGCTTATTTTATACACAATCTCGACAATAAGCATTACAATAGGTGACGACTGATAAACATTCCAGCACTTGTTTCTCATTCAAAAATGGAGTTGAATATTTGAGTGAAGTAACGTGGGACTTATGTCTGGTAGCATAGTATCAGGAAAGTGAAAACAAGTTATTTATAGAAACGGGGAAGAAGGAAGTTCATATTTCCGCAAAACGGAAAGATTAGCTAGTGACCTAGCATTAATCATTCTCGGGATAAGTTACTAGTTGAAAAGACTCTTGGACATTACAAATACAGGACTGTCCTAATACGAATTGTGACACACCTTCATTCTTATCGCTGAAATTAGCAGTTTGGTATTCGCTGAAACAAATAGTACTAAGTACTGTAAAACCTGGAAATAACTCTTAAATCACACAGGTTGTCCCAAATTATGAATGAACAAACTTTTTTACCTTAGCAGGAGTGGAAGTCCTTCGGAATCGAGGATGAATTCTTGTAATTTCACTTTAAATAAAATGACTTTCTCCTTTTGTTATCTGTCTTCCAATGGGTTGCATGCAATCCTCTATATAGTTTTGTCGCGATCTAATCACTTCGTCTCGCAAACTTATTATAACAACGCGGTCTGCTTTACATATTTTAATCTTCGTTCCTCAACTATTCTCGCCACTAACAGATGAGACTTTTTTTCATACCTTTCCGCATGAATGTGACGATGTGCGCATTCTTCTGACGATACATTTCGGTAATTAAAATTATTTCACTTATCAGGTTTTCTACCGCGACGCACTGTGATCGATCCGTGCTGCGATAGCAAGATTTTCTGGATGCTAACTGTATTATTGTTAGTCAGAGATTGTTTGATATTTGATCTTTCAAATTATTGTTGTTTAGATATAATCTGCGGTATACGATTCTTTTAGTTTTATTTTTCCAATGCACAACGCTTAAACAAGCTGTTTTTAATGCAAGCTATTATTGATATCAGACCGATGGGATATGGACATACGCAGGGTTGTTGGAGTTAACTGGCAGAGGATCACCCAAGATAGTGCGACCTGGAGAAGACTGCTCAATTTATAACTGAAATCATGACTTTAAGAGGCCACATCAGCAAATGATTGAACTGGCTAATAGTGATAATGATTATTGATGTCCATTTTTTTCTGTCACTAGGTACACTCTTTGGCAAAAAATTGACTGTGGGCGCCTGAGTCTAAGTCCCTTATTTTGCACAATGTGACATCACTGGAAAATCTTCTAAGGCTTCAACCTCGTCAAAATCGCATCGTCTGACGACGTTAAGTGGACTACAACGAGTTCGCACCGGGGACAAGGAACGGGAAGGAATTCGGACCATGGATTTTCGAAGAAATAATCCTGCCATTCACCCGGAGTGATTTGGAGAAACGAAGGAAAACCAAATATGGATAGCCGGATGGGGAGTCAAACACGCGCCCTCCCGAATGCGGAGCCATAGCGTTAACGCTCAGCCATTAGATTCACTTTTTCAATATTTTTCGTATTTGGTCTATGATGACATCCGTAAAATTATTTAAAAAATTTACTTAAACAAAGTTAAAATCGTAAATGAAAATATATGTGCAGAAGTGAGTTGACCTGATGAGAGAGGGGGTTTCAAAACAATCTCTGAAATCAGAAACGCAATTCAAATTTCATTTTCTCTCTCTCTCTCTCTATAAGGCCCCTCTTATCTTGGAGATATTGTTATATTAAATGAAGTTGTATTATACCAAATATGACGAGCATTTTTTTATCGGTTTGCTGTTAACCAAACAGGTAACATTTAAATCTTTTCGTAGAAATGTTTAAAAAAAAAAAAAAAATTGGTTCCTACTTCACATTCTACTTGAGCAAAGACCTCAAATCAATTTCTAAACTACAGAAATTTGCAGTCTCAATAAAATGTGGTAAAATAAAAAATTTCAATATGGATATGAACTAATTCTCTATAATGTTTTCCCATTTTTTCAAGTATGTCTTAAAGTAAAGATTAAGAGTTAGTTGGAATGAAATTATCACGTTGAGCAATAACACTGCTAATTGTTACAACATTTTATAAATCAGCTCTATTACTCTCCGCAGCTAGAGTGTAATTCTCAAATATCGTAGTAGACGGAAAGCGTTTCATACTGGTTTCCTTGTTTGACACTGACGTTGGCCGCACTGAACTTCAATTTTATGCCTCAGTTTTCCTCCTACAATGTTCTGATTGAATGCCTATAAGACTTCGCAATATTCAAACTTTCAAAAGAGGACGCAATGAAAGATGTAAAAGAGGAATTTGAATGTGCTTAAGTGTTCACGAAGACAAAACCAGTAACCAGTATAATCGGATTTGCTGATCACATTATCCTGAAAGCAGGACGGACTGAGTATATGGAGGAGTTACTGAATGACAAAATAAAGACGGAGGATTCTGTAATAAATACAGATCAAAGCAAGACAAAAGTGTAAAAGAAATAATAGTAGGTTAAATATAAAAATGGGATCGGATGCAAAACTAGAAGTAAATAAATTCTGTTACTTGGGAAGTAAAATTACAACTGGTGGCTGAAGCAGGAATGGTGTTAAAAACAGAATAGCACTAGTAAAAAGAACATTTATGAAAAAGTAGTTTCAAATATTGACCTAGGACTCAAAAAGAACTTTTTAAAACTCTGTGTTTGGAGCACAGCATTTTATGGTAACGAAGCATGGACTTCAGGAATGCCGGAAAGAAGGAAAATTGAATCATTTGAAATGTGGTGCTGTTGGAAGAATGCTGAAAATTAGGTGGACAGTTAAACCACGAAATGAACATGTTTTTGAAATGATGGCTGACGAAAGAAGTTTGTGGAAGAATCTTACACAAAGAAGAAACAGGATCGTGGGTGATATTTTTAAGACATGCGGGATTGGTTATGTATGAAGCAGATAAGGGAGGACGTGTTTTGAAAAGGATGTTTTGAGATGAAGAGGTTAGTGCAAAATAAGAAGGGATGGAAGTTTGTATCAACCAATCGAGAGACTGACGACAGTAAAATAAGAGATGAAATAAGCGAGAGGGTGAAACACGGTGCCGGCCCATTGAGACCTGCTCTTGCGAAACACATCTATGTGGCCGACAGTTTTTTTTTCTTTTTCTTATTGCTTTACGCCTCGTCGACAGATAAGGTCATTAGAGGCATGATGGGACTGGGAACAGGAACGGGAGGGAATTCGGTCATGGCCTTTCTGCAGGAAGCATCCCGGCATTCGCCTGGAGTGATTTGGTGAAACCATGGAAAACCAAAATCTGGATGCCCGGACGGGGATTCGAACCGGCGTCCTCCCGAATGCGAGACGAGAACGTTGACAGTTCACACCCCCACGCTCGGTACGCCAGCTTAACGTCCGTATCCGGCGGCCGAGTCACGGTCAAAAGTGTGGTATGCATTCACGCCACACGCGCTATAGAGAGATTTGGGATTTAACCCAGGAATTTTGTGCACCATCTGGTAATTAGTAATAATGCACCACCACCGAACCATGCCCCCGTTCTATAAAGTATCTGGCGCTGCGAGTCATCACGGAGCTATAATGACCCGAACGAAGAAGTTGGCTATAGAAGTATAGCATTTAAAAATCAACCTTTCACCTCCGTCACATGCTGTTTGGTGCAGAGGCGTAAATTCCAATTGAAGTAGCTGATTCCATCTCATACCACTGCAGTGCAAGATAAAATTCTTATATCTATCACATTAGTAATATATGAATTTTATGAGCATAACAGAATAGAAAGCATCCGGCACACCTTTAATTGTTTTAATTTAGAGCTACTAGAAATAGAAAAAAGGAGAGGGGTTGGGAATGAGTAAGAGAGACAGAAAAAAATTGAATTGCGTTTCTGATTTCAGAGATTTGTTTGGAAACACACAATCTCATCAAAACATTTCACTTCTACCGACATATTATCATTTACGATTATTAAATTTGCTTTAAGTAGATTTTTAAATAATTTTATGGATGTAATCGTTGACCAAATACGACTAGTAATGAAAAAGTGAAGTTAATGGGTGAGTGGTAACGCTCTGTTGTCGCATCCGGGAGGAGGCGGGTTCGAATCCCGGTCCGGCCATCAGACGTGGGATTTCTACGGTTTCCCCAAATCACTGCAGGCAAATGTTGTGATGATTCCTTTAAAAGACATGACCCAATTTCTTTCCGTTTCTTGCCACCAGTTTTGTCCCGCCTCTAATTACCTGCTGTTAATGAAGCGTATTGCAACAAGTAAAAAAAAAATAATAATAAAAAAAAAAGGGGCTGGTAGTAATTACTGTTAGTCGAGTTAACGCCAGCTGCGACCACGATAACCGTTTTGTCGTCATTTTTACTTGAGTCTTTTATATCAATTGCAATGACATAGAAAATATTAGTTATGTAAGAACAAAATTAGGTCTCACTATTTAAGTAGGATCGATCCGCTGTTCGGTAGAGTGATTCTGGGAACTCTACGAAGTCTCGATGGCAGGACCGTGAGTTTAAAATGGTTACTACCAAACTTCGCTTCAAATCGTTACCAATCACCAACAGCATTCGGATTTTCATTAGTGTATTTGGTTTGCAAGTGAAGCTCTTAATTTTTTTGAGATAATAGAACGATGAAACTCAGACTGATTCCATGGAAGGCATAACTCAGTATTTTAACTGAGGTATGCTAGGAAATGTTTTGATACAATTTTAAACTCTTCTGAATAGCGTTTGTTGAATGTAATGCAATTCATACATCCTTATATCTGTTATACTGATTCCTGTGTATGGTGACGTAACGTTAAAGACAAATTTAGAAACCGAATTCATTTCTTGACCATGGAATTTGTAAAACTTTTAAACTTATCAGAAAAATCAGCTAGCAAATGTTTGTAATGTCACTGATTATCTGTTTTACATTTATTAGATACATTGAAAGAAGTACCTAAATTATTGATTGGTACTCATTTATCTAAACTTTCATTGTCTCAGAAGATCGAAATTTAATACACAGTAGTCATAACAACCTAACAACATTTGAAACAAGAGAAGCGATTCTATACGAATCTTACGTTCAGTTCATCTGGAGCAAATTTTTGTCAGTTACCAAATTACAAAAAGATTTAGTCCCAAGGTAACAAGAAAGAATGGTAAAAAAAAACCTTATTAAAACACGACTGGGTTTTTTTTCGAAATTTTAGATCAATAAAAAGAAATACTCTGTAATTCAGTAAAGATTATTTGTCAGACGTCAGATGAGAAGACAGCACTTTGTGGACCAATAAACCGTAATAAAGTGGCGTGCGAAACGGAAATTGTGATCGAAAGTGGAATTTTTGTTGTTTACGTAGAGTATTAAACCGCTCAGTCTTTCCTCGTATGAAACTCTTCTTCCCTTCTGCGACGACAATCTGACTGCTTCAACAGTGCACAATGTTCGATCTCATGAAACTGTGTGTTTGTTACGATACTATTTCTGAGAGTAGCGTCATTATGTCTCTCTGCGGTAATTTCGAATAAAACTAGTTGCTACAGAGTAGTGAAAAACTTGATAAGCGAGGACAAACGATTGCTTTTTATAATTACTGCAATAACATGATTGTGACTAATAGCTACGTAATATAATTGTTTTCGTAGTTATATTATATACTTAATAATTCTGAGTGGTTTCTCAGTAGCTGTACTGTAATCTCATTTCTGTCACGTGGATTTTTTGCGGGGCAGCTACGACGGTTAGACTCAGAGATTTGAGCAGTAAAACTGTTTATATTCCTTCTCAAATTGCAATGTTCCGTTAAACTCTTTAAAACGCGGCTTGTAGTCTATTTTAAAACCTTCTTAAGCCAATCAAATTTGATGTCACCAGAAATTATCCTCCACAATTATTTGATTGTATTTTGCAATGTCGGAGGGTGATAGGTGAGTGGTAACGTTCTGGTCTTGCATTCGGGAGGACTCAGGTTCCAATCCCTGTTCGGTCATCAAGATTTCGGTTTTCCATCACTTCCCCAAATCACTCCAGGTGAATGTCGGGATGATTTCATCACAAGTCCATGATCGAATTACTTGCAATAAATCCTTTTCCGCCTAATTACCTCGACGTCAACGTCATGTGTATGTGTGTGTGTATATATATATATATATATATATATATATATAGTAGGGTTTGATACCAAAAGTTTTTTATATTTTGAACCTTGCGAGATTTTGAGACACTTTTCTTGTTCTTCTTCCTCCTACGCAGTGTTTATCCAGGTGGACTGTTACAGCCTCAATATCATTCTTGTTATGATCAAATGTAATCAGATACAGAGAATCACTCAAAACCGAATCAATAGTTATGACACCGTATCACTTTCGGACTAGAAAAATAATGAAAAAATCATTAATTTTAAAACTGTATATACCTGTAAGCTAATGGTTATTTGAGAAACAGCAAGATACATTACTTTCAGGAGAGGCCTATAGTCCAAAAACCTTCAGTTGTTAGGGAAGAGATTCGTAGCCTGGTAGTAGCGACTAAGATTATCGATCTGGCAGACTTGAGTTCGAATCTGCATATCCTGAATCTTTATTTCCTTCAACATTTTGGGTAATCTTTATTGGTGAATATATATATTTGACATTAGTCACTACCTACGGTTCCTGACTTAAATAAGTTTACAATAATATACACGACAGCAAATATGTGTTCTTGAAGAAGTATATTTCATTGAAAAAAGAAAGTTGAATACAAAGGACTCGAGCAGCAGACCTCGGTGAATATTCAAAAAAGCTTATTTTCCACCTGAAATCCTGCTTGCTCAAAGACATGATATCGAGCATTCATTTTTTTTTCTTTTTTTGGTTATGCTTTTACGCCTTGTCGACATCGAGGTGATTAGAGGCGGGAAAGGAGTAGTGGCAAGGATTTCGCCGATGGCCTCTTCAAGGAACCATTCCGGTATTCACATAGAGTGATTTGGAGAAACCATGGAAACCCAAGTCCGGATGGTCGGACGAGGATTCGAACCTGCGTCCTCCCGAATGAGAGGCTAGCACGTCAGCTCTTATCCCATTATGCTCGATTATTCATAAACTGTCAAAGAATCTAGAAAAATGCGTGTGCCGAATGGTGATGGTGTAGAAAAATAGATGTTCGTGATAAATTATTACGTGCATTATTTAGGGTTATAAAGGTATTCTTCTTGGCGAAGGAAACAGGAAAGTTCACACTTATTTCCTCTTGCAACGCTGCCAAACTGCTTCCTCCAACGTTGTCACGATTTCTGACTTCTGGTGGTGCTGCGGCAATTTCCTACACAAGGAATCGTGTCTCATAGGTAGACGGTATCAAAAGAACAGACACATTGCCGAAAGAGAAAATTATATTTCTTACCCTTCTGATCTACTGATTATTTCTGTTATAACAGTTTGATTTGTATATAGATCCTCATTACCTATTCATTCACAAAATTTTATGTCTTTATATAGCTTCACTTTCGTTATATGATGGACGAGGCACGCGTCCCAAGAGTTGAGTGCTGAATGGTTGCGCACTGGCTTCTGACTGTGATAGTACTGTGTTCGATTTTTTTCATTGATTGTTACCTTCTCACTTGTTGTAAAATACATATCATATATGTTAAGAAGAACAATATCATATTTTAATGTAAATCAATTAAAAATAAATTCTTATGACAAAAATGATATAAAACACGCATATTTATGTTAATGCTTTCAAAGTAATGTTTCGTTTTCAGTTGGTCACGTTTCAAATATGTAATTTGAGCGGCACATGAAACAAAATTGCCCGCGATGTGTTTTTCTTTTGCGAAATTACTTGCAACAGATCAAGTGAGTAGAGGATCTTGATGGTATTTTTATTGATGCCCCGACGGGGCATTTTCAATAACAATGTCTAACTGACAGGAAATTAAAATCACAGATACAAAAAAATTCTTTCACAGAACAAGTGAGAAATTCTACAGCAAAGATTAATCTGCAGGTTAGCGTGAACAACTCCAATAGCACTCTTCGCATTTATGGCACTAAAATCCACTAACCTCGTCACATTATATTGGATGTAAAGTATTTTAAATACCAAAAACACCCATTTAACCGCCAATGTGTCCTATGAACTAATAAAAAAAATTACATAAGAATATATTTTTTAACAAATTTTCTGTAAAATATAATAATGTTCTTTTTTACATATATGTTATGTATTATACAACAAGTGAGAAGGTAACAATCAATGAAAAAATATTCGACCTGAAGTGGGATCGAACACAGTACTATCACAGTCAGAAGCCAGTGCGCAACCATTCAGCCACTCAACTCTTGGACGCGTGCCTCGTCATCATATAACGAAAGTGAAGCTATATAAAGACATAAAATTTTGTGAATGAATAGGTAATGAGGATCTATATACAAATCAAACTGTTATAACAGAAATAATCAGTAGATCAGAAGGGTAAGAAATATAATTTTCTCTTTCGGCAATGTGTCTGTTCTTTTGATACCGTCTACCTATGAGACACGATTCCTTGTGTAGGAAATTGCCAGCACCACCAGAAGTCAGAAATCGTGACAACGTTGGAGGAAGCAGTTTGGCAGCGTTGCAAGAGGAAATAAGTGTGAACTTTCCTGTTTCCTTCGTCCAAGAAGAATACCTTTATAACCCTAAATAATGCACGTAATAATTTATCACGAACATCTATTTTTCTACACCATCACCATTCGGCACACGCATTTTTCTAGATTCTTTGACAGTTTATGAATAATCGAGCATAATGGGATAAGAGCTGACGTGCTAGCCTCTCATTCGGGAGGACGCAGGTTCGAATCCTCGTCCGACCATCCGGACTTGGGTTTCCATGGTTTCTCCAAATCACTCTATGTGAATACCGGAATGGTTCCTTGAAGAGGCCATCGGCGAAATCCTTGCCACTACTCCTTTCCCGCCTCTAATCACCTCGATGTCGACAAGGCGTAAAAGCATAACCAAAAAAGGAAGAAAAAAAATGAATGCTCGATATCATGTCTTTGAGCAAGCAGGATTTCAGGTGGAAAATAAGCTTTTTTGAATATTCACCGAGGTCTGCTGCTCGAGTCCTTTGTATTCAACTTTCTTTTTTCAATGAAATAACTTCTTCAAGAACACATATTTGCTGTCGTGTATATTATTGTAAACTTATTTAAGTCAGGAACCGTAGGTAGTGACTAATGTCAAATATATATATTCACCAATAAAGATTACCCAAAATGTTGAAGGAAATAAAGATTCAGGATATGCAGATTCGAACTCAAGTCTGCCAGATCGATAATCTTAGTCGCTACTACCAGGCTACGAATCTCTTCCCTAACAACTGAAGGTTTTTGGACTATAGGCCTCTCCTGAAAGTAATGTATCTTGCTGTTTCTCAAATAACCATTAGCTTACAGGTACTATATACAGTTTTAAAATTAATGATTTTTTCATTATTTTTCTAGTCCGAAAGTGATACGGTGTCATAACTATTGATTCGGTTTTGAGTGATTCTCTGTATCTGATTACATTTGATCATAACAAGAATGATATTGAGGCTGTAACAGTAGGAGGAAGAAGAACAAGAAAAGTGTCTCAAAATCTCGCAAGGTTCAAAATATAAAAAACTTTTGGTATCAAACCCTACTTATATATATATATATATTAAACACACACATATACATGACGTTGACGTTGACGTCGAGGTAATTAGGCGGAAAAGGATTTATTGCAAGTAATTCGATCATGGACTTGTGATGAAATCATCCCGACATTCACCTGGAGTGATTTGGGGAAGTGATGGAAAACCGAAATCTTGATGACCGAACAGGGATTGGAACCTGAGTCCTCCCGAATGCAAGACCAGAACGTTACCACTCACCTATCACCCTCCGACATTGCAAAATACAATCAAATAATTGTGGAGGATAATTTCTGGTGACATCAAATTTGATTGGCTTAAGAAGGTTTTAAAATAGACTACAAGCCGCGTTTTAAAGAGTTTAACGGAACATTGCAATTATGAGAAGGAATATAAACAGTTTTACTGCTCAAATCTCTGAGTCTAACCGTCGTAGCTGCCCCGCGAAAAATCCACGTGACAGAAATGAGATTACAGTACAGCTACTGAGAAACCACTCAGAATTATTAAGTATATAATATAACTACGAAAACAATTATATTACGTAGCTATTAGTCACAATCATGTTATTGCAGTAATTATAAAAAGCAATCGTTTGTCCTCGCTTATCAAGTTTTCACTACTCTGTAGCAACTAGTTTTATTCGAAATTACCGCAGAGAGACATAATGACGCTACTCTCAGAAATAGTATCGTAACAAACACACAGTTTCATGAGATCGAACATTGTGCACTGTTGAAGCAGTCAGATTGTCGTCGCAGAAGGGAAGAAGAGTTTCATACGAGGAAAGACTGAGCGGTTTAATACTCTACGTAAACAACGATCACAATTTCCGTTTCGCACGCCACTTTATTACGGTTTATTGGTCCACAAAGTGCTGTCTTCTCATCTGACGTCTGACAAATAATCTTTACTGATTACAGAGTATTTCTTTTTATTGATCTAAAATTTCGAAAAAAAACAGTCGTGTTTTAATAAGGTTTTTTTTACCATTCTTTCTTGTTACCTTGGGACTAAATCTTTTTGTAATTTGGTAACTGACAAAAATTTGCTCCAGATGAACTGAACGTAAGATTCGTATAGAATCGCTTCTCTTGTTTCAAATGTTGTTAGGTTGTTATGACTACTGTGTATTAAATTTCGATCTTCTGAGACAATGAAAGACAAACTTTTAAACTTTTAGTTTAGATAAATGAGTACCAATCAATAATTTAGGTACTTCTTTCAATGTATCTAATAAATGTAAAACAGATAATCAGTGACATTACAAACATTTGCTAGCTGATTTTTCTGATAAGTTTAAAAGTTTTACAAATTCCATGGTCAAGAAATGAATTCGGTTTCTAAATTTGTCTTTAACGTTACGTCACCATACACAGGAATCAGTATAACAGATATAAGGATGTATGAATTGCATTACATTCAACAAACGCTATTCAGAAGAGTTTAAAATTGTATCAAAACATTTCCTAGCATACCTCAGTTAAAATACTGAGTTATGCCTTCCATGGAATCAGTCTGAGTTTTCATCGTTCTATTATCTCAAAAAAATTAAGAGCTTCACTTGCAAACCAAATACACTAATGAAAATCCGAATGCTGTTGGTGATTGGTAACGATTTGAAGCGAAGTTTGGTAGTAACCATTTTAAACTCACGGTCCTGCCATCGAGACTTCGGTTTTCGTAGAGTTCCCAGAATCACTCTACTTAAATAGTGAGACCTAATTTTGTTCTTACATAACTAATATTTTCTATGTCATTGCAATTGATATATTAAAGACTCAAGTAAAAAATTGACGACAAAACGGTTATCGTGGTCGCAGCTGGCGTTAACTCGACTAACAGTAATTACTACCAGCCCATTTTTTTTTTATTATTATTTTTTTTTTACTTGTTGCAATACGCTTCATTAACGGCAGGTAATTAGAGGCGGGACAAAACTGGTGGCAAGAAACGGAAAGAAATTGGGTCATGGTCTTTTAAAGGAATCATCCCAACATTTGCCTGGAGTGATTTGGGGAAACCGTAGAAATCCCACGTCTGATGGCCGGACCGGGATTCGAACCCGCCTCCTCCCGGATGCGACAACAGAGCGTTACCACTCACCCATTAACTTCACTTTTTCATTACTAGTCGTATTTGGTCTACGATTACATCCATAAAATTATTTAAAAATCTACTTAAAGCAAAGTTAATAATCGTAAATGATAATATGTCGGTAGAAGTGAAATGTTTTGATGAGATTGTGTGTTTCCAAAACAATCTCTGAAATCAGAAACGCAATTCAATTTTTTTTTTTTTCTGTCTCTCTTACTCATTCCCAACCCCTCTCCTTTTTTCTATTTTTAGCAGCTCTAAATTAAAACAATTAAAGGTGTGCCGGATGCTTTCTATTCTGTTATGCTCATAAAATTCATATATTACTAATGTGATAGATATAAGAATTTTATCTTGCACTGCAGTGGTATGAGATGGAGTCAGCTACTTCAATTGGAATTTACGCCTCTGCACCAAACAGCATGTGACGGAGGTGAAAGGTTGATTTTTAAATGCTATACTTCTATAGCCAACTTCTTCGTTCGGGTCATTATAGCTCCGTGATGACTCGCAGCGCCAGATACTTTATAGAACGGGGGCATGGTTCGGTGGTGGTGCATTTTACTAATTACCAGATGGTGCACAAAATTCCTTGGTTAAATCCCAAATCTCTTCTATAGCGCGTGTGGCGTGAATGCATACCACACTTTTGACCGTGACTCGGCCGCCGGATACGGACGTTAAGCTGGCGTACCGAGCGGGGTGTGTGAACTGTCAACGTTCTCGTATCGCATTCGGGAGGACGCCGGTTCGAATCCCCGTCCGGGCATCCAGATTTTGGTTTTCCATGGTTTCACCAAATCACTCTAGGCGAAAGCCGGGATGCTTCCTGCAGAAAGGCCATGACCGAATTCCCTCCCGTTCCTTGTCCCCAGTCCCATCATGCCTCTAATGACCTTACTGTCGACGAGGCGTAAAGAAACAAGAAAAGAAAAAAAACTGTCGGCCACATAGATGTGTTTCGCAAGAGCAGATCTCAATGGGCCGGCACCGTGTTTCACCCTCTCGCTTATTTCATCTCTTATTTTACTGTCGTCAGTCTCTCGATTGGTTTGATACAAACTTCCATCCCTTCTTATTTTGCACTAACCTCTTCATCTCAAAACATCCTTTTCAAAACACGTCCTCCCTTATCTGCTTCATACATAACCAATCCCTATGTCTTAAAAATATCACCCACGATCCTGTTTCTTCTTTGTGTAAGATTCTTCCACAAACTTCTTTCGTCAGCCATCATTTCAAAAACATGTTCGTTTCGTGGTTTAACTGTCCACCTAATTTTCAGCATTCTTCCAACAGCACCACATTTCAAATGATTCAATTTTCCTTCTTTCCGGCATTCCTGAAGTCCATGCTCGTTACCATAAAATGTGTGCTCCAAACACAGAGTTTTAAAAAGTTCTTTTTGAGTCCTAGGTCAATTTGAAACTACTTTTTCATAAATGTTATTTTTACTAGTGCTATTATGTTTTTAACACCATTCCTGCTTCAGCCACCAGTTGTAATTTTACTTCCCAAGTAACAGAATTTATTTACTTCTAGTTTTGCATCCGATCCCATTTTTATATTTAACCGACTATTATTTCTTTTACACTTTTGTCTTGCTTTGATCTGTATTTATTACAGAATCCTCCGTCTTTATTTTGTCATTCAGTAACTCCTCCATATACTCAGTCCGTCCTGCTTTCAGGATAATGTGATCAGCAAATCCGATTATACTGGTTACTGGTTTTGTCTTCGTGAACACTTAAGCCACATTCAAATTCCTCTTTTACATCTTTCATTGCGTCCTCTTTTGAAAGTTTGAATATTGCGAAGTCTTATAGGCATTCAATCAGAACATTGTAGGAGGAAAACTGAGGCATAAAATTGAAGTTCAGTGCGGCCAACGTCAGTGTCAAACAAGGAAACCAGTAGAAACGCTTTCCGTCTACTACGATATTTGAGAATTACACTCTAGCTGCGGAGAGTAATAGAGTTGATTAATAAAATGTTGTAACAATTAGCAGTGTTATTGCTCAACGTGATAATTTCATTCCAACTATTAATCTTTACTTTAAGACATACTTGAAAAAATGGGAAAACATTACAGAGAATTAGTTCATATCCATATTGAAATTTCTTATTTTACCACATTTTATTGAGACTGCAAATTTCTGTAGTTTAGAAATTGATTTGAGGTCTTTGCTCAAGTAGAATGTGAAGTTGGAACCAATTTTTTTTTTTTTTTTTAACATTTCTACGAAAAGATTTAAATGTTACCTGTTTGGTTAACAGCAAACCGATAAAAATGCTAGTCATATTTGGTATAATACAACTTCATTTAATATAACAATATCTCCAAGATAAGAGGGGCCTTATAGAGAGAGAGAGAGAAGAGAAAATTAAATTTGAATTGCGTTTCTGATTTCAGAGATTGTTTTGAAACCCCCTCTCTCATCAGGTCAACTCACTTCTGCACATATATTTTCATTTACGATTTTTAACTTTGTTTTAAGTAAATTTTTTAAATAATTTTACGGATGTCATCATAGACCAAATACGAAAAATATTGAAAAAGTGAATCTAATGGCTGAGCGTTAACGCTATGGCTCCGCATTCGGGAGGCGCGTGTTTGACTCCCCATCCGCTATCCATATTTGGGTTTTCCTTCGTTTCTCCAAATCACTCCGGGTGAATGGCAGGATTATTTCTTCGAAAATCCATGGTCCGAATTCCTTCCCGTTCCTTGTCTCCGGTGCGAACTCGTTGTAGTCCACTTAACGTCGTCAGACGATGCGATTTTGACGAGGTTGAAGCCTTAGAAGATTTTCCAGTGATGTCACATTGTGCAAAATAAAGGACTTAGACTTAGGCGCCCACAGTCAATTTTTTTGCCAAAGAGTGTACCTAGTGACAGAAAAAAATGGACATCAATAATCATTATCACTATTAGCCAGTTCAATCATTTGCTGATGTGGCCTCTTAAAGTCATGATTTCAGTTATAAATTGAGCAGTCTTCTCCAGGTCGCACTATCTTGGGTGATCCTCTGCCAGTTAATTCCAAACCCTGCGTATGTCCCATATCCCTCGGTCTGATATCAATAATAGCTTGCATTAAAAACAGCTTATTTAAGCGTTGTGCATTGGAAAAACTAAAACTCAAAGAATCGTATACCGCAGATTATATCTAAACAACAATAATTTGAAAGATCAAATATCAAACAATTTCTGACTAACAATAATACAGTTAGCATCCAGAAAATCTTGCTATCGCAGCACGGATCGATCACAGTGCGTCGCGGTAGAAAACCTGATAAGTGAAATAATTTTAATTACCGAAATGTATCGTCATAGAAGAATGCGCACATCGTCACATTCACGCGGAAAGGTATGAAAAAAAAAAGTCTCATCTGTTAGTGGCTAGAATAGTTGAGGAACGAAGATTAAAATATGTAAAGCAGACCGCGTTGTTATAATAAGTTTGCGGAGACGAAGTGATTAGATCGCGACAAAACTATATAGAGGATTGCATGCAACCCATTGGAAGACAGATAACAAAAGGAGAAAGTCATTTATTTTAAAGTGAAATTACAAGAATTCATCCTCGATTCCGAAGGC
>JARYHS010008074.1:208105269-208507040 GCA_031002005.1 Vandiemenella viatica | reverse complement strand
TGTTACTTCCTTGAAGCATTAAATTCAATAACAACACGTTAAAAAAATATGTTTGCTGTACATCATTAAACTAGGCGTTAGAAACCCATTCACTATTGATGTTTAGTTGTGATTATAGTTTTATTTTTTTACTTCAGTGAGAATTTTTTACCGTCTACCTGCGGGAGGAGTAGGAGTAATATTAGCATTAGATCGGACTAAGAGGTTGGCCTACAAGAATAAGTTGATGCCACAAATAGAGTATAATACATGATATACATCATTAACTCCACTCGTGACCATCAATAGTCGCACAATATTGTTAATTACGGAAGCTTTCAGTCCATCATTTTTTGATATACCTTCCATCTTTACATCGGCAGTCGAATACAGAAGTGCAATGTGTAAAATTTTGCCATATTCACTAATGAAGTTGATTTTCAATCAAATACTGAAAAAGCTGGAATCTAACTTTATTTATAACTTTTTAAAAAAGGTAGGAATGTTCAATGTTTTAAGGATCTTTTCTTGGTTGTAGTGAGAGAAAATCAGTTTTCTTTCGCTAAAATACATCCACAAACTTTTTTTTTTTTACTAACGCATATCTCACTGATTCCATCTCATGCTACCGGCAATATTTATTTAATAATTCATTAAGTTCATGGGTTTTTTTTTTCTTGTTTTTACGTTTTGTATGTTCAAAAACAGACTTATGAGTAGAACCGGATAACAGAACGTTAGGGCAAGTAGATTCGTTAAATTAATACTAAAGTAATTAATTTTGTAAATGTATTATGTGCCATGTAGCAGACAGCTGCATCCAATGACTCTGTAACGTTTCCACAAATTTAAATCCAGTGCAAACATCATTTTTTGTATTAAATTTCTTGTTATTTTATGTTTTTGAAGACGAATGTAATACATAAATTGTTTCGTGTCCTACCTTTTGTTCAAAACTAACATTTTGTTTGAAAGCGGTGACTTTTTTTACTAGTTATTGGCACTAAATAACTCTCAAATGAATTAAAAAAGTACAAATCAACTAATTTAATGTCTGTGTAATACATTTTTTGCCTTACTGTACTCATTAATCAAGTTTATGAAACGAATAAACTGAAATGTATTCCGTTTTTTGTGGGTCGAGTACGTGCCAATTTTTCACAGTAACATGAGTGTACCACCTACCGGGTATAGTACTGTCTTTGCAGTTGTGTATAATGGGTTGAATAATTCCCAGGAGGAAATTTAGCGATGTGCGATTCAGGTCGTTCGGATTAATATGAGCATGGTAGTACCGTTATAGTAGCATTTCAACTGTTATTTTAAAACATTTAACGGATAATACCTGGAAGGCGTCCCAAAAACACGATATTTGCGATTTATTTGTTCAGATTTTTAGCCTAGCTGTTTGGCTCAAAATATCGTTACGTACTTCAATCAATTTGATCTAATGGTTTAATTCACATTTATACACTTTCTATTGATGTTAATTTCTGGATTGTTGGGATGTGTGCTAACAATTTGGAATTGCTAAGGACGGATCATTGTTTTCTCGATGTTTAGGTAAATTACAGCTGTTTGTTTTTCTGGTAACACATGTTTTCAGAACATTCCATCAGAAAAAATTTCCCTCAGGATTTTGATTATAGCTCAGTTTAGGAGGTCACTTAATAAAATGTAAAGTTATATTTCGCTCAATTTGAATAGGTTATGCGGCTTCGCACGAGCTTTTATTGTTTGTCTGTTCGCTACTAAGTTATCAGAAATTTTTTGCCACCCTCAGTTATTGAATTACAATCTTCTGTGCCATAGTTATCCTTTGGAGATAATTGTATGATGTGTGCAATAGTGATGACTTCTTTAATAAAATGTCAATCGATGAATTCGATTTATGCTGAGGCAACCTCCCTTTTCAGCTGTCAAGTCATAATTGGGAGAATCGACTCATGACAGGACAATCTGCAAGTAATAACAGAGTGCACTACCTCACGGCTCTCTGAGACGACCAGTTGATTTACCAAAGGCCTGTCTTACGACTGAAATATTACCTCCATTAAATATCGTTTCAAGAAATAATTAGAAAAATTATCAAAACACATAAAAAATCCTTCATTATAAGTTTGTTAGAGGAGAAAAGGTGAAGTGCTTACAAGAGAAATAGGAGAATGATTTAAGAGGAGCGAATGTGATATCAAAATCGGTAGAAAACAGTTTCAAATCGAGCTGACGAGTTAATAGCAGGCTGAAGAGAAGGACGAGGGAGATAAAAAGACGATTCGACAGAAGCTCGTCCCCAAACAAGGAAAAGCACTCACTCACTTTTATTACAGCCAAGTCGCCTCCTCTCCTGGACACTTTTTTCTTTTACTTTTCGGCGGTAATAGTGAGCATATTCTACCAGCAGTCGGATCTCCAAGTCAACTGAGCCGACGTAGTGACGGTGATGTGAACTGAAATGGAGTCAGTCAGACACGGATGACTGCCGTCTCCACATAAGAGATGGCATTCTTATTGAAGTCCTTTCGACTATGTTTGAAACTTTTCTGTCTGACTTTAATCAAATTTAGTTTACATAGAAAAGCGATTTCGGAAAATGTTACAAGAAATCGTGAGATTATTTTCATTGTCACTCACTGTGAATTTTTGGTAATTGTTTATCTCGAGCAATAGTGTTGTGAAATTTGATATTTACATACCAATCGCGCCGTTTGTGCTTGATAAACCAACATTTCTGTGTTTACGCAATAACTTGTTTTTTAAAGTGAAAATTACATATAAAATTATTTTCTTAGTTAAAAATATGTTGTATATCTTATAACACTTCACTGTGTAACATTACACCACATTCGACGAGGAACGGTGTTGATGTTTCAGTAATATTAAGTAATGTATGTTGTATTAAGGGTATAAGAGAGCAGATGGTAGTTCGGAAGATACAGTAGGCAGACGTTTTATTTTCCTGATCAGGGGGAGGGGGAGGGGGCGGGGTACTGAAACCTGAGACGCCGAAATGTCCTTGCCGTAGAACAAACTGGCAAAACGAGAAACATCCAAAGTAGCAGGATAAGTTAAAGCTAACCGCTGACTTCCCTACAGGAGCGCCCTTAAGACAAAGATCCTGATGGTGGAACTCTTGATTTATAGTTTAATAGTTGGTAACAAGTATGCTAACTCAGGAAAAAAGTAGTGATTGGAGTGTAAAATTTTGTAGCTATAAAATCACATCAGAGACAAACGCCAATCTGTTCTATTCACTTCAGAATGAGTGTTCACGTATGACCAGTGCTTCACGATGTTACAACACATGGAGGCAGTCTGATTATGAGGCGGCTGCATTTACTTCGTGAAATGTATCCAACAGAGATAGTGAACAATGGATACAAATAAAATTCGCTGTGGAAAGAATTATTCTGTGTACTGCTGTGCAACATGGACTAGCGGTACACCTCTGCATATAAATAAATATAATATTTTATCCATGATGGATTGGTGGAACTTCCGCGACTGTGATGTCAAATATGGGTTGTAAAAAATACAGCAACCAGTCACACTATGATGTTGTTTATTAAACCATTACCGGTTTCGAGCTATACCTGCTCATCTTCAGATGGTTTGTAAATTTTACATCAACAAATGCAATATACAGGTATGTATGGTTGTCCTACAGTAACAAAAGAAGTTTTTGTAAATGTTTACATCAACAAATGTATGGTTGTCCTACGGTAACAAAAGAAGTATTTGTTTATTGAGCATAAATTAATAAGGTATGATGAAGAAGATTATAGTTTGTTATTACTTACATTTTGCATCTGAATATATCCGAAAACCAAATTAAATCACTATAAATGCACATATTTATAAACATGCACTGCACTAGCACTGATGGATATGGATTTGAGCACAGTGTTTGCCAGGATATCTGTGTATTTGTATATCATGTGTGAAATGGTGGCAAACACAGTGTGCTCAAATCCATATCCATCAGTGCTAGTGCAGTGCATGTTTATAAATATGTGCATTTATAGTGATTTAATTTGGTTTTCGGATATATTCAGATGCAAAATGTAAGTAATAACAAACTATAATCTTCTTCATCATACCTTATTAATTTATGCTCAATAAACAAATACTTCTTTTGTTACCGTAGGACAACCATACATTTGTTGATGTAAACATTTACAAAAACTTCTTTTGTTACTGTAGGACAACCATACATACCTGTATATTGCATTTGTTGATGTAAAATTTGCAAACCATCTGAAGATGAGCAGGTATAGCTCGAAACCGGTAATGGTTTAATAAACAACATCATAGTGTGACTGGTTGCTGTATTTTTTACAACCCATATTATAAATAAATATAATTGTGTGACAAATTTCTATTATATGTGCTTCTAATTTTATTAAGAGAATTTATAGATACTTTCTATGTAAATGGACATAGTCGATCTTGGTAAAGAGTGTGATGGTACCCGTTACTATTAATTGGATTGGCCAGGTGACTTAAGAGGTTAAAATACTAGCGCTCCAGTTGAAGAAAGTTACCGTTGTCTAGTTAGTTAAGAAGAGGTTACAAATGACATGTGTTATACTTGAAACGACTCTTTAATTTTAATTTTTTTGGAGATGTGACAGGGTTGACACGGTAAAATATGGACTTAAATCGTTACTTGTGAGACGATGTCTCTTTGATATTTATACTATCTATTTCATATGGCATACCCATAACAGAGATTACTTAAACAAATGATTACAAATGTATTTCAAAACTTAATTATGTTTGAAATATATAACAAACATAATTCATTTTAAATAAGACCAAAAAGATAAGATCTACTGATTCTTTCCGCTGTGACTGGACATTCCGTTATATATTGATACCTCCAGTGGTGGATCCAGGATTTTGTTTTGGGGTTTTGGGGGGGGCTAGGATTAGGTTTGGGGGGTGGGGCGTGACTCGGGGGAGGAGGGGTTCGCCGACAGAAATATCATTATTCCACATTGCCGCCCTTATTAAAACTGTAGAACAAAAAAAAAAAAAAAAAAGATACCCTCCCCAAAATCCATGTCGTCAGGGGTGACCTTCGTGCTTTTGGGGGGGGGGGGCTTAGGGGGCTGAAGCCCTGGATCCGCCACTGGATACCTCTGGGTACCCAGCAACACGAATAAGGTTCTCTATTTTTCTTCACCTGTGCGTTCAGTATTTTTTACCTGTTCTTACGTGGATCGGCCACTCCAAGTATTTTTTTTTTTTTTTTTTTGGGGGGGGGGTTGAATCAAGGAAGCTGTTTTGCCGGTTCTAGGATTAGAACTAGTTTCTCAGGGCTTGATTTAATCAACTCAGTGCAGTACTCTTCGTTGATGTTGAACTGATTTTTGACCAGCATCTCACCAAATTATCATGATGCTTTCCTTGATTTTAACCTCCTTCTATCTTGATGTGCACAGTCCTGATGCACTGGAAGTAGTGAACTGCTTAAACACTTCTGCTGTTCAATCTTTAAAGCTGCTTGTCTTCGAATATGGGGAGAAAGGATGTTAGAAATTACAGGAAGTTGTTCTATTGGCATTGATCTTATGGTTCCAGACATTGTCCTTATTGTGACTTTTAGTTGGATCTCAACTATCTAAGAATGACTGCAATTCAGCTATAAAGACTGCTGTATTCAGCAAATGAAGCGACTATGCAATAGTTGATGTCCTAATAACTGTTCTATGAGCTTCCAGACCTGTTTCTGAAAGAGTGTGAAAGATGTTATTTCGGAATTTAACATATGTAGCTATTCTATGAGTTTGATCTTATTGGTATGTAATTGACTGGTACAGAATTGCACCATGTATTTTCGATCAGAATTCCGCTTCAATGATAGTTTTATGAATTTAATTTAGGTCTATTACATATCATTTACACATAATTATTAACCTAACCTGAAAACCAGCAATTGCGGACAGTGGTAAAGAAAAATTCCAAATGAAAAAAATCTCAGATTTCTTCATCATTAAATCCAGTTGTAACTGGTAAGGTGTAGTTTTCGTTTCTTTGGAATGAAACAACATGGGAATTTAGCTTCAGAAATATACTGATGAACTTACAATCAATGAAAGAATTTTACACAAGTGCTACTAAATACAAGTATTTCTTGTTCATAAACGGCGTCGACAACTTCAAATTTCAGGAGGAGCAGTCAGTACTGGTAACCGAGGAGCACAGGAAGATAAGAACCGAAAGAATGAAGAACTTTACGAAATAAAAAGAAAAAAGACTAGCTAAAGTGTCAGACGTCTTATGACATCCGCAGAAGGCCAAATCCCGAAACAAAACAGAAAAAAAACTTAAGAAAACGCTTTAATGGCAATGTAGCCTCCAAACAACAGTAGCCGAGCTGGTAAACATCATGGCATCATGATTTCTTTCAGAAATGTTGCAGAGTGATTGAAACAATGTAAAACATTAATTTAACCACAGTAAACAATATTAATAACGGATAATTAGCATTGTCTCTCCGATACAGTAACATACTGGAGCACTGACATTAATTGCTATTCAATAATTCTTTAAAATATAAATGACATGTATGAGTTGTAACAATATTTGGCTTCAAAGCATTAAATGGTAATGCCGCTTGCCTCCATACGCAATCCGCCGCTTGTTTGCATTAACTATCCCCTAAATAATCAAAATAACTTTGTATGGAATACGAATTTGTAATATTACTGTTGGAGATTATCGAAACAGTCTGGAATAAAAGCAAAGAATGAAAATCGTAACATCTTACATCTGAATCAGCTATGCTCTAGTTTTCGTTTGTTACGACATTTTTATGTTCCTAAGAAGTTATCCAAAGTGGTAAAATAGGAGCAAATGAAAAGAACGATGAAGTCTTCACGGGTGCACTGACGGATTGTGTTGTGAAAACACGATAATTCGACTACTAGCTCCGTCGTCTTCCTCAGGTGCGAAAACATCTGTTCACATCGTATTTTCACAACACAATCCGGCGGTTTACCCGTGAAGACTTCATTGCAAATACGCCGGGAAAGTCTCCGTTCTTACAAATGAAAAGAAGTTTCAACACTACATAAATTTACTGTTCAGCTGTAACGTAAATCAACAAATTCGCTGCTCCGGTGGTAACTGTGCGTAGTCCTTAAGTCTCAAGGCTTCTGGTCACCCACACAGTTTCCGCTCCAACCATCACCGCTTACTTGCTTCCACCATCCTTAAATTATTTTCTTCCGCCCACGCCTCTCTAAGAACTTCGTACAGAGGCAGCATTGATTTTAATGTTACAGAACTAATGCAAGGAAGGAAAACGGGTTCTGCATTGGTTTTCAACAATACGGTCTCTTTCAGACGGGAATCTCTGTGTACGGCGACTGAATCCTAGAAAACACCGGAACATGAAGCAGAATAGGAGCGTTCAAACAGATTGTCTGTGTCTGCAGCCACTAGCTTCTGTGTTTGATCGGTGGCTTTCCCCTCTAACCGCTACTTCATTCCTTTGTTTCTCGCTCACCTACCTAACATTCAGTCCCATCAGAGCGTTAACACGAAACACCAGTGGCTACGCATTTTACTTTGCAGAAATGAGATATTTTGATACTGAACATTTCATAGAGATGATTCGAGAATGATCGGCTTTATGGGATGTTCAAGCGGAGGTGTATCCCAATAAAATATTTTCTTTAATGGTGCTTGATTTTATAGAACTGTCAATGCAGAAAAAGAAAAAAATAGTAATAACAATTTTGAATTAAACTTCACGATTGATACATACTAGTCGGAATTTGATGTCGTGTCGTATAAGGAATATTTTATTTTGATGTGATATCGAAAAGCTGAGGTATTCACGTTGTTATCCAACAATTTAAATTGTTTCTAGCAGTTGAAATGTTCTTCGTGATTTCAAAGTACGAGTGGCATCGTATTATTCGGAGAAATGAAGTTACAGTTTGTTGTAAAGGCGATTCATCCAAAAATAATTTGCTTTAGTGAGCAGTATAGGCGGCGAATCGTGTAGCACTTGATCTCTTTGGTTTAAGAGAGAGATCGATGGATGTAGTCTTCTCGGGAGACTAGCCGAGCAAACAAGGTGCTTCCACACGATATTTCGGCGATCTCAGGCTCCGTCGCTATCTTCTGGTGAAGTGCCGGATCCGTCGGAAGGCTGGTTCTTATAGCCTCCGATGATTAACAACAGTCCGCCAGAAAGTAGTTGCGAAAAATAGATTTCCTTCCGAGACATGTAATTGCTTCTTACGTCTCAAATGAAATACTACGAATGTTCTTTGTTACGGCCTTACGCCTCGTCGATGTCGAGGTCATTAGAGGATGGAGAGGATTGGGAATACTGCCGTGCAAATTGACGTCTGCTCACGCTCGAATTCGCTCGAACTGGCTCGGTTATTCCTATGCCCGGTCCTCTACTCAGGCGACATATGTACCGGATGTATTACAAACCATAAAATCAAAACACAAAAATATAAATAAGCTACTGACACATAAAGTTTACGCCAAATCCACATTTAGTGCATTATGATTTATATGGCGGCTTCAAATAAATGTGACGTTTTGTAATTATATATATTAACGTACAACATCGAACATACTTTAATGACACAAGTGATATCACTCTCATACGCGGTTGTAAACAACAAAAAGTTCATTCATATGTTCAGGAGAAAAATTGTTCCGCTTTTCTGCTGAAAAGCCGCTCGCTTGTGATATAGGGGCTTTAGACACCTCAGGGTACTTTTTCTCTGAATTTTGACTTAGTAAGTAGTTTATCTTCTTCATCGGCCTCGTTAGAGGAAACATTATGTATCACTGAACTTCGTCTGTCTTGTTCCCGATAACGTTTGCTCTCCTGTATTGGAGACAGTAGGCGCGGGGCCCGTAGCACTTGCTAACTCTTACGTGGCTAATCGGGTACCGTCAACAGCCCAATCTATAAACACACAGTTAAATATGCGAAAGAATGTTGGATGAGAAATTTAAAACAAGGATAATACACGTCATTCAAATATTTACTGCTGTTTTGTTTTATAGCGGAACATTGCGCCGATTTTTACTTTTTCATGACCTAGTATTTAAGCATCAAAATTTTCTAAAATTAAACGAATATAATCTTATAAAATAATACTTTAACACTTAGAAATTAAAAAAAAGAAGACACATATTTTCTGCTCTTTGATTTTACACTTAAATCATTTTTCGATAGTGAAGGTTCTTCAGCGATTTTAAGACTGTGATACAATTCTTACTTGCTCTGATTGTACGGAGCGAGTACCAGCGTGGCTTCGTCCCCACGCATCAGGTGGATAACAGACCGAGCCTACTGTCAGGCTCGAGCTTACGTCCAGGCTCGGTCCTCTGTACTGTGTTTCCGGCATTTGGCCGGCAGAGGTCGCGCTGGCAGCGATAAACCGAGCGAGACTAGATGGAGTTTGCACGACGCTAATTGGGAACAAGAAACGGTAAAGAATTCGGTCATGGCCGTTAGCCATAACTGATTTCGGCAACCACAGAAAACCAAAATTCGGATCGTCGGAGCAAGATTCGAACCCATGAGCGTTAACCGTTTAGCCATCAGGCTCGATCTAAGGAACTGATGGTTGGACTGTGGCAGTATAACAAGTAGAAAACATTTTTCCCCTCTATTTTAAAGGTGAGGTGCAATAGTTGTAGAACAAGTCTGATTTAAGTAATGCTGATTGTACAAAGTTATTTGCGCTTTAACGAATGGCGAATAAGAGTGGAGAAATAAAATACCACTTCCTTCTTTCTTCTGTGGCCGTTTACAATTTGGAACGAACTATTTGAACAGAATTTGACTCTGAAGTAAACACTTTATGTGAATTGTCAATTAGTAGGGTAGACGTGGGTGGAGATGATTCCACGGGAATTACAACAGTGTTGTCCTCCAAGTCACCCTGGAGATATATGCGGAAACAGCTTCCGGTGAAAAGAATTAAAAGGATTACAAAGCGATTAGGCTGTTTAATATTCATGAGGCGCGTCGTTTATTATAGAGGACGGGCGAAAGGACCGGCGAGGAAAAATCGCGTGAGAAGAAAAGGCTGAAAAGTGTACTCCAAGCGTAAACAATTGCTGCTTGAATTATCTCCGGCAGGACCCATTAAAAGAATTGCTGCGGTTATCGACTGACACCGTGACTTTGTCTTCTCGTCAGTAAATTAGCTTGTTCTAATATTTGACAGAAAGTCATGCAACAGCGTACTAAATTATATTAAAACCCGTTTTACAACTAGCGTGAGTGCGCATTTTATTTCAGGGTTTAATACCTGTTGATAAAACACGGAATCCTCACGAATTCACTCACTTGTCCGTATGTAACAACATAACTTCTGAACTTTTTAAACGAGCAATTTCTAATGGTGCTCCATTTTTGATCTTTACTGTTCCAAACAAGATTGAAAATAAAATTTGGAAAAATCATAGAGTGGATATTTAGTAGGTGGGAAAGACTTATTTGAATTCACCTTCCTGAGCAACTAATTTAATTCCATGATTCGTAGAAGCTTTTGGTGAAAAACAATAAAAATCTAATTTCTTTCCTTTATTTAAAAAACTAGTCACCTGAAATTTTTTTAATAATTTTTACGGATTAGAGGAAAAATAGTAGTGATCTTTCAGGAGTTTATGACTTTCGAAAAAATAATTTTAAAATCATATAAAAAATTGGCCAAAGAATATGATGAATCGGCTAGTAAATGTGTCTTGAAAACGATTGAAACTTTTAAAATTTTTCCTAAGATTTTAAAGGCAGTTTCGAAATACGAATAATGAACTAGATTTAAAAATGACTCATCACTTATTTCTTTTCACACAAAACTATTTTACAAAACAACTATTTTTATTGTAATTCACGATTTATGTATGGGGTTGTCAGGGTGTGAAAGTAGCTGGATTTTTTTCTTTTGCTTCCATTTGTTCGTATCGTAAACTATTTATAGAAAATCCTGCGTTGCGTGTTTTTTTTATTACCTAGCAGTACTGTTAGTGATAATAGAAGGCGCCACTTTACGGATAGAAACAGTCAAAATCACCGCTCTGTTGCGTGGAGAAGTAATCCATTGTATCAAGGAATCGAACTTCAAGTGACAGTTGACCTTAAGCGATAAACTGCTAGAACAAGTTCACATTTCTTATTCTTAGGACACCATCCTGCCAGAAGCAATGGTACGGAAAATATCTATTTTGTGTGTACTTAAACCTCTTGGCGTTGTCTCACAGCTTTAAGATTTTTGATCTCTTAATGAATCATTTTCCTTTTATTTTTTTCTAAGATGATGAGGCATAACTATTTGTTTATTTAGCCTCTTCTAATATGTCATAAATAGTGCATTGAACAGTTCTTTCTGCAGTTTGGCAGTTGGTAACGGGATCCTACTGATGTCGTTACGATGTCTGTTCGTATGTCACTGGATTCTAGTTTGTGAACGGAATACGTTCCAGACATCTATTTCGCGTATCTTTATACGTTACGCTGAGACAAAACCAAGTAACTAATTTTAAAAGAATGAATGCTAGTAAACAGTGTAGAATTTTCTTGGCTATGTTGCGCATAGGCGCGTGTATAGTTTCAGAGCGGCCGTGTAAGCTGACTGTACACCAACGATGTACGATGTAAACAACCAGACATTTGCCATGGAGGAAAGAAATATATGGAGACGACGCAAGAGACCTTCACCACGCATTGAAGTGACGCCGGGTGGAGGAGGAGTGGAAGGGGGGGGGGGCTAGGCCAAACCCATAAAGACACGGGGTATATGTAAAAAAACCTCAAGGGGACTAGTATAAACATAACGCCTCAATCTGGTGATGGATTATTATGTAACTCGATGAGAAAAATAAAAAATGAAGAATAAAATTTTTGATATCCTCCCTAGTTTCCGAGATATTCTGTCCCAAATGTGAGATGTTTTTAGTTGATATTCATAAGAAAAAATTGGTCAAAGTCAAATTTGATGAAGGATTCTTATTTAAAAAGACGAGAAAATTAAAAAATAAAGAATAAAAATTTTCGATATCTCGCCTAGTTCTCGAGATACACTGTCTCAAATGTGAGGTGTCTTGAGTTGAAATGCAGAAGAAAAATTTCGCAAAAGTCAGATTTGATGATGGATACTTATGTAACACGACGAAAAAAATTGAAAATAAAGAATACAATTTTTCGATATCTTGCTTAGTTTTCGGGATACACTATCTCCAAATTGAGGGGATTGGGTTGATATGCGGCCTGGACCAAAAATTAATTCTGCTAAAACCACAATGAATTACATGGTGGACACGCAGAACGGATATTTCAGTTTTATTACTACCACTTGTGGTTAGGTTGAAATGCGGCCTAGACCAGAATAAAAATAGTTATCTTGTTACCATACATCGTAAGCTTAATTGGGAACAGCTGGAAGTATTTTCCATCGCGATACACGTTTTGTCACTAACATGGTTCTCATGAAATTACTAACAATAATAGATAAATTCTTTGTCCCTTATATATGCAACAACAAAACCATTCTGGTACAGACTGCATTTAGACCTAACCACAATCTCCACTAAATTTCCGCTACACAATCAAACACATCCACACACGCGTATTTGAATCGCAAACTGCATTTGGGGTAACAACATCGTTTTCTTCATCAAGATTCCTAGGTGGCACAAGATGGCATTATAAAAATCTTAGATACATTAGAAAATGAAATAATCACAGCATCTTTTATCCTTTGCATTTGTATGGATTCGCAATATGGCCGCTGCCGCTACCACGCATGCGCAGTATCAGCCGAGAGTTTAGAGGCGGCGTCACAGATTTAACGTCATTTCTCCTCCATATAATTCCTTCCTCCATGACATTTCCAAATATGAAAGACTGATGGCGCAGTAAATTTTGTTCAATAAAAAAGGGAGCACTTAAATAAATATTTGTTTTTATATCCATTTTATTTGATTTTATTGTGAAAAAAAATGCTCTTGTAGCGGACTCATCAGATAGCGGGAATGGAAAATTTGTTATTATATATGGTGCATTGAAGCCTTGACCAGAGTAAGGATTGATGGATTTGTAGCGGCATCCACGCTACGTAATTATTTATAATCTCCTTCTCCCTCAACCTTTTCCGCCTCTAATAACGCAGACTTTGACAAGACGTAAAGCCATCATAAAAAAAGGGTGTGAATCTGTCACGGCTTCCTTGATAGTTCAGCCTCACGGCTATGAAGAAAATGTACAATATCTTTCTCACGGCTTCCTTGACTAAATACGTCTATTATATCTCTGGTTGTTTACATCGTACATCGTTGGTGTACAGTAACATGGAGGAAGGAATTATATGGAGACGACGCAAGAGACCTTTGCCACGCATGGAAGTGAAGCAGGCCGGCGGAGGAGTGGGGGGGCATGGCCGGAGTGGTGGGGACTTGACCGCTTCCCAACAAACACGGGGAGTATGGTTAAACACCTCAAGGGGACTCTAGGATAAACGTGACGCCGCAATCTGGTGATGGATTATTATGTAACTCGATGAGACAAATAAAAAATGAAGAATAAAATTTTTTGATATCCTGCTTAGTTTTCGAGATATTCTGTCTCAAATGTGAAATGGTTTTGGTTGAAATTCAGAAGAAAAAATTATTCAAAGTCAAATTTTATGATGAATTTTTATTTAAAAAGACGAGACAAATAAAAAATAAAGAGTAAAATTTTTCGATATTTCACCTAGTTCTCGAGATATACTGTCTCAAAAGTGAGGTGTCTTGAGTTGAAATGCAGAAGAAAAATTTCGCAAAAGTCAAATTTAATGATGGATTCTTATGTAACACGACGAAAAAACTCGATAATAAGGAATAAATGTTTTCGATATCTTGCTTAGTTTGGGGGATATACAACAACCAAATTGAGGGGTTTAGGTTTGGATGCAGGCTGGACCAAAAATTAATTCTGTCAAAGCCACAATGATTACATGGTTGACATGCAGAATGGATATTTCAGTTTTATTACTACCACTTGTGGTTAGTCTGAAATGTGTCCTAGACCAGAAAAAAGTAAGAGGACCCACTCTAGGGATGAGCAACCCAGACATTTTGTAGGCTGGTACCAGAAATAAAATGTTTCCGCATAATTTATAGTTAGTATAAAGTGTATCAACAAAAAGTAAAGAGTGATACTTTACTATAATGTATGGTTGGCATCATGCGGTGTTCTTTTAAGTAACTTCAAGCAAGTGTGCTCCAATCATAAATGCGATGATGAGTCACTGTCTGAACAAGCCTATACTTTTTTCAACAAAATAACTTATCACGCTAGAAGAACTCTACTTCAACTTCTGTTTAAAAGGGCAGAGACTTTATTATTACCTTTAAAAATAAAAGAGTCATTTCACAATTGTTGCTATTACAGGAATGTACAAGGAACTTTATGAGACAGAATTTGATTCATTATTTTCCTTTACTTCACATTATTAATAATGAATTAACATGTGGTTAAAGGTAGGGACCGTGCACAAACTACACGGCCTGGTCCGGGGGGGGGGGGGTGCTGGAAGGCTACGTTGAGCTATGTAGGGAGAGGGGGGGGGGATTCCAAGCCAGGCCACGTAGCTATCCTTTCATAAAATTTGTCACAGTTAAAATGAGGAATGGAATTCACAACAGCATGTGAATATTTATTGGTTTAATTCTAGATGGCGATACCGCTATAGCACCTTTCTGCCGCACGCAGCTATCAAAGAATTATCCGTACTACTTTTATGACATTTTTCTTCTGGTCCAGGCTGTATTTCAACCTAACCTCAACTGCTAGGAATAATTAAAAAAAAAGCTAGATCCCTGTACTGGTAGTAGGCCTAAAGTAGTTGTAGCAGTATCATGATCTAGAATTAAACCTATTTATTTCCCTCAGCTAATTATCTCCTTATGTAATTTATAATAGTCTGACAAGAGAAAACAGTGCAAAATGTCTTCTGGAATCAAAAGGGGAAAAAATCCTACTTGCTAGGTGAGGGGGGGGGGAAGGGGGGTGGAGGCAAAAGCCAAGTTGGTCTACATGGGGAGGGATAGTGGTTCACAGGAGGCCAAATTGGAGCTATGTGGTTTATGCACGCTCTCTTATATATGTATCTCAATTGATGCTATCTATAAACATTAGAAATTAAGGAAAAAAAGTCTGTTAAAAATTATTTTAATAGAATTTTATTTGCCAAAACATCTACAGCCACAAAAAAAGACTAAGGGTATTATTATTTTATTTAATTTCAATGGAGCACACGCTCCATAATATCCAAGTGTAATTAGGAAACAGTGATACAAGATTGATTGAAACAGAAAGTTATATATGTAATTTGAAAGTGTCACCATATGGCAAGATAATACTTGACAGCAGTAGGAGCACTGGATTCTTAGGTTTTCTGATTCATGTTTGAAGTATTTCTTTAATTCCTTAGTTATTGATCAAAAAATCTTAAAATATATATTAGCATATAAATTTAGTCAGGATCACTTTGAAATATTTTTACAATGTATCAGATCTTTGGGGGGTGGAGGGGGGGGGGGAGGAATTCAAACAATCCCACTGCCCATACACTTTAAAGCAGCTTATAAAAAAAAAAACTACTCTTGAAATGTGAAGTGAAATATGCAAACACTGGTAATTGTATACTCCTGGAAAAATTGTTAATCATGCTCCAGAACATATTATAAATTTTACATCAAGACATCATCGAATTATTGAAGAGGAAAAAGAATTACAGTTTCCTCCCAAGTCCGACCACGAATGTGACGAAAGAAATCGTAATAGTAAATTCACTGAATCACGAAGTAAAACACGCCCCTTTAAATCTCATTTTAAACACTCGTTAAAAAATAATGCTAGTCTATTATGTGCAAAATAGCAAGGTTTGCTGATTTTCTACACTACACCAAGAAAAATTTGAGAACAAAGTCATCCCATTGAGAGCTATGACTAAATATTTATAGACGTGCTGCAAAGTTTGGGGTGTCTACCGCTCACTTCAACAACGATAATTACAATTCAACTTACTTATGAAATGATATTCCAGGTTCATTCCTGTCTGGCCTATTTGTGCAACCGTACGCAACACAAGCTGGCATTTTTAAACACTTATACACAATACTAAATGAAATAATCACTGCCTCTACCACAATGTGAACACCTTAATTGTTGGGAAGCGCCATATGGTCGCTGCCGGTGCTGCCACCATGCGGGAGAGTTTAGTGCTTGCTTCACCGATTTAAGCTCACTTCTCCTCCATATAATTCCTTCCTCCATGTACAGTAATTGCTCAGAAAGTAGGCACGTGTTAAAGCGCAACATACTCATTTTCTTTCTATTCCAGTTAGTTGGGCAGCGTTGTCTATAACTCGAAAAAAAAGGATAAAAGATTTATTTTTTACTTAAAAAAATGAAGAAAAAAGAAAAAAAAAGAAACGTGGCTGCCACTCACAGTGATTACTTTTATATAGTTTTTTCTTTTATTTCTTATGAATATGATGAGTTTCCTCACGAATTTATCGACCAAAACTAGAACAGCTTCCATAATTTACGAATGCAGTTAGATACTTCTCGTACCAAAGGTCGGTCGAAACGACAGGGTAGATAAGATCGGGGGAATAAAGTACTGTTTGTCCTTGTTAGTTTGCGTTGGAGTGCATAGAATCGAGACTAGTTTTGGTGAAAACTCTCTCGGTCACCAACAGTTTTCTTTAAATTTCATAGTGTATATGTATATTTAGAGCAAGGAGAATCCGCAGTCAATTGGTATAGAAGCCATTATCTAGCTATAAACTCAGTAAAAAGTGATTGACAACCATATATATACAGTCATTGAACAAACTATTAAATAAGCTACCTGAGAACAGATGTAATTGTCCAAAGTTATTCCTAGGCTAAAGAAAACTAACGACGGAGGAAGATAACTCCCAATTAAATGTGACCAAAGTGGAGCCTCTTTTCCGCACAGTGCCTTACGATATTTCCCTGCAGAGTGCAGCCGACGGTTACGATGGAGCCGCAGCGCTGGCCGCTGAATTAAAGACCACGGGGCCGGTCCGTCGGCTCTAATTGCCTCAGCCGCCGCCCTCGTTCAGATATTCCATCAGAGCCGCAATTTCTCGGCGGTATTTACCCAGTGGGCCACGCGACCGGACGGACCGCCCTGTTAATTGCGCCGGTCCAGCTCGCCGCCGCAGCCGCCGCTATAAATCCTGTGTCCTCGCTCTCACACACCGGGGGGATATCTCGAGCAGTGACGTCACCGTACGCCACGACGACAGCTCATACACGCTGATCTCTCTCGGTTGCTATTATGCAGTTAGTTTTCTGGACAGTTGACCAATATTCCATTCTCTCTGCTGGAGCATTTCTCTTGTAATGGTTTCAGTAATCAAGCGGTATGCTGGCTGCTAACTGGAAGACCATTACTTATAATTTTAGTCTTTGATAGGCTTTTCTAGAACGCTCAGTCAGTCTTTTACTTCTAAAAAATATTGATTTGTGTAAATTACCTTAAGACGTCTCAGTAACTGCGAATAGGACTATAAATCTCCAAATATTATATCAGTATGTTAATGAGACCACACAAAATAATGATTTATACCGTCTAGAGGGCAAGTTTTTTTTTTTAAAGGTAAACTTATTTTTTCTCCTCCATATACAAATAATAAAACGACGGTCATTACAAACATAAATTGTAATTTAGCACCTAAAAATAAGGTGTTGTGTGGATAACCTGTTTAGGTACTTAAGTCGGCAGGATTATTTGGTTGAAAGATACTGTATAAGCGGAATAGAAATGCCTCCAAGTTTTCAACTTAAAATAGAGATTTATGAGAAAAGCTGTTCGACGTTTTATAAATCAAGTAAAGCTTTCAAAGATTTACGAAAATATGTGTAGCTGGTTGTTTCTGCTTGAATTCTGTAGGAGTGGTAACATGTCGCATTCATATGTATCACAGTTTCTATTGTTTAGAGATGATGGTACGAGCTGTCTTGATTGCAGTTTTTAGGCATTTTCCCGCAATGCTCAAGGCGAATGCTGCTGAGTGCCCCAATCTCAACCTAATAAATCATACATTTTACAAACAAATATATACTTATATAATAATACAGAACTATAGCAACACGTTTCGCAGACATGTTTAGACATTACATACTACGTTATTGGTGCAACGTTTGTTTAACATTCCGATAAGTTTGCTGCCCAAACCCACAAATCAGCCCATTCTGATTTCATCCCTTCAAAATATCAGACCACATGAGCGGCGATGTATTTAGTTTGAGCAAAGTTTAACAACATGCTGTTATCAACCGAGGAGAAAAAACCGCTGGTCCCTTTCCTCTAAGCCTTCGGTTATGACGAACCACGCCATTATCGATATCTTGGAATGGCCATTAAAATTTTTGATGAACAGGATCGTAAAAAACGAATAAAAATGTGATTGTTGGGAAAATTTTCATTACTTTATATTTTATAGCGCTAAATTATATGCATGAGAAGACTTCAAAATACTTTTATTTGCATGAAATGATTTTAGAAGCTTGAGTTTTTCTTACATTCAATATTTGATTCGATAGATGAATCCTATTAAAGACTTTAAAAGTAAGAAAACGCAAGTTCTGCAACAATTACGTTACACAGGAGTCGATACCCCTAAACTCCCCTCACTAATCGGTTAATTAAATCGAGTTTAATATTTACATAAATAGTCATCATGAGCGATGGTTTGTACCTTTAGTAGAATTTTCAGATAATGGTTAACAACAATATGCTTAAGGAAGAGTTATTGTAACTCATTTTCTGGTTATCTCCGAAAGTGCATTACTCAGTCGCTTAAAATCCAGACCTTTGCTGCTCTGCAGAACCCAGTCTTCACTACCGATATGACGCCGACGAAAAGCTTGTTGTCCTATTGCAGAAAATAACTTGTGTTTACTTCAGAAGCTTAGTAGAACATAAAAGATACAGATGAAATTTCCGGCATGTAAAAGACGAGTCAGGGGACAAGAATATAAACCTGGTCAAAGTAATCGAAAACACTCCTCAGTATCCAATAAAGTAAAAAATTGGTGGAAGCTCTAAATATTTTATTTTCACTGTGATGATACTCTGAAGTGAGAATCTGTGATGTATCTCGAAATTTTACACACTGATATTTAATAAATTTAAAAGATCACAGGTTGAAACTGGTATCAAGTGGGTATTATTACTCACTAGAACTCTCAGCTTTTTAAATTTATGACCATTAGGTAACTATTAACTGAAAAAACTTTAGAAATACTTTACTTTACATTTATTGAAAAGATACGTCCAAAATGGTACAATGGACTCTTCACAGAATATGGCCAAGGGACTTTAAATGACCCAACTGGAATTATCTTAGAGATATTGTAAGTCAGTCTCTGGTTGCTGGCAAAGTGACGTTTTATGCACCAACAGAGAATGTTCTTGACGCATACAACGGCTCAGCTTTAAGTACCCAGAAACAACAATGGCATATACCACAATTCCTGATACTACTTGGGACTGAACGGAAATTATTTTAAATTAAATTAAATAAAAAATTTGATGAATTTTATCATTCCTTTGAATATGAGAAATAATTTTAAATAGCCGAAATATAGTATTTAGCACCAAATCACATTTTACTGTTCTTTACACAAAAAGTTAAATATCAGAAACCTTTTTAATAAATTCTAACAGATTCATTTAGAACAATTTCACATAATGTGCGGAAGAAGATACCAAACATTGGCAAAATAGTCTCATATAATTGATTCTTTCGTTTATTTTACGTATCTTTAATTAGTTGTAGGAAGGGTTAATGACGGGAAAAACGATTACAGTAACAATCATTTTAATTTTAATCCTGTTTTATTCGTTCCAGAAGGAAGAAAGAAAACTGAAGGATTTTAAAGGTGGTGCTGCAGAAGGATGCTGAAAATTAAATGAACGTGTTTTGGAAAACAGGTATTTTTATTATTATTATTGTTATAAAACGCATTCTTAGCTATTTTTGTATAACTAATTAAACATCTGTGTGTTGACACTGCCAACTTTGTAAGTTTTGTGTGTGTGCTACGATGTTAAGCACATACTGTTTAAAATTAATTTCGGTAATAATCAATTGATACTCTTTCAGGAAAGTTTGGTTTATTGCGAAGGGTTAGAAAGGCAGAGACGGGTTAGGATTTTCTTCACTGTGCGGTTCTATTTTTGTTCTTTTTTTTTTTTTTTGTTCTCATGGCTTTTCGCCTCATCGACGTCGATGGGAAAGGAGTGGGGCTAGGAATGGGGATAATTATGTACATGGACTTTTGAAAGAGCCGTCCCGGGATTTGTACTGCAATAATAAAAAAAATTAATAATGAACTTACAGGTCCGCAAAAAACTGAGCCCATTCTTAAAACCTTACTATCTTCGCCGAAGACTGTCTATCGCTTCACTCACCTCTGCGTCAGTCAAATGCCTCCCACTTTCCGAACTTGCGACCAGACTGTTTCAATCTTGTTGGCAGAACCAAGGTAATACGTAGCCAGCCAGCTAACTACTGTATTCCCCGAAAGATCAGACGAATTATACTAAGCGATACTACCACAGAATAAAAAAGAAAAGCTTCGTATCAACCAAGCATTACATAGGAGTCAAACTTATTTTTTTGCTCTTGTCAGAACGAATTAAAAATGCCAGTGACTGAATAAGATAATACTCAGATTTTAAGCATGGAAATTATTCCGGAATTAAATACTGCACGAAGGAAATATACAATGATAAAATAATAACAATATTGTATCCGTAAAAATATGCAACTGTCTGGATAACTCCTTCCATACTGCATGGAGAAGACTTTTTTGCAGTCGTTTTGTTTGTGGATTCTCCTTTACGCTGGTGCTTTAGTAACAGGAGATTCAGGGACACGCAAATGACGACTCGTTGATAAATCTCAATTGGAAGTTACTATTTTGTTTGTAGTATGGTTACGTACGAAGTGGTCCATCGGACTAGGTTGGTTGAAGGACGACTTAGAAATTAGTACGGAGGTTTTGCTATTTCCCTCCTTTTCCCACTAGACAGTATTCTCGAACAGCCTGATTGGATGACTTCTGTGACAAATACTGGTCCTCATCGGGATCTACTTCTCCAGTTGGTGGTTAGTGACTAATCAACTAACTGACAGGGTCAGTATTTCACGAAAAAAAACAAGTAATAGTTAACTGAAATGGACTGCGCTTAATATGCTGTCATAGTACGAGTGATGAAAGATCTACATATGGACAATGGCGTGTGAGACTCGCGGTGAAGCAAGATGTGTGTTACCGTCGCCGCAAGATCTTGTTTACTTCCAGCGAGATGCCAACATCATTTTGCTACTACATTGTAGACTGGAAATAAATGTGTGGTTGGCTCCAAAGATTCTTTACCGAGCGTCATGGAAGAGTGGTAACGCTTTGGCCTCGCATGCGGGAGGACGTGTGTTCGATTCGTCGTCCAGCCACCCAGATTTGGGTTTTCCATGGTTTCCGCAAACCCTTCCATGAAAATGCAGGGATAGTTCCTTTAAAAGGCCAAGGCCGAATACATTTCCATTCCTTGCCCCCAGTCTCTTGCGGTCTCTAATTACATTGACGTTGACGAGGAGTGACACCATAAACAAAGAAATAAAAAATGCCAAGGATATATTGTTACTTTAGTTGGTATCTCCGTTTTTCTAAACGGAATTAAAATCAGTGTTACTTTACTAGTATATGTACCTAACGTTTTATTTGATCAATTTAATTTTTGTTTCGAATCAGCAGAAATTTCTGACATTTGTTACATATAAATCTACATCTACATATATACTCTGCAATTCACTCACAAAATTGTGGGTGCCAGAGGGAGCTCAGCACCATAGCTAATCTCTTTGTTGTGCATTCCAATCCCTAATGGTACGAGGGAAAAAAGAATTCATATAAGAATCATTGCGGCAGCTTATTTCTCTAATCTTATCTTTCCTGTCATACCGACTCAAATAAGATGGTGGACGAAGTATTTCACTACAGTCGTAAGTGAAAGTGGGTGTACAAATATTTACCAATAAGTTTAAACGAAACGTGCAATAACCGGGTAATAACGCTAAGAACTGTAGTGAATTAGGGTACTTTGTCTGTATTTTCTGAAATATGTGAACTCAGGATTTCGCTGTTCTGCATACGGTAGCAGACAGGGGTTGTAAGCCGATGTAATTTGAAACCAGATATAATTTTGGCTGTTTTCACGAATGTCTCTCTGTGTTTGTCACCACTTGTATATATAATATGAGCGGTTTTCTGTGAACTAAAAAACCCAGTATGTAGGCCTACTGACCTGTTATAAAATATTTCGGTTTCGATCATGGCTTCGATATAAATAGTAACGTCAAAAAATATCTCTAAAACGCATTTGTCTTTAAAGAACGATAGCCACCCATATTATTGTGAAATTACATGTTTTGCCGAATATGAATATGGTAGATGTAGAGAAATTCCAGAACGAGGTTCGATTTTTGTTGGTGGGTAACGACAAGTGGATTCTTTGTATGAGGTGGATATTTGTGTATAGATGAGAAATTTTCACATTACGTTTTTTTGTTAGAAATTAGTAATATTGTAGAAATGTAATGAAAACTAACTCAACATGTTCGTAATAACATTAACAACATTGTGGTATTAGTGCAAGTTTCTTACCAGCTGCGAAATGCTCCTGAGTCATAACCATCTCAACTATTTCGGCAATCATACTTGGTTAAGGGCCCAACGTGGAATCTGAACCAGGAAGCATCCTTCACATTAAACAAGTAAAGCTTTGTCAAACGAAAACGTCAGTTTTAAGATTCGAAAGATTGCGGACACGACCTCTATTGGAACCTAAGACATTTCGCGTCCTATTCACGTGATGCGGCACTGGCTAAGGTACTTGCTTCGCAGAAGTAGAGCCGTGAATTTAAGTACTGGTGTGGACAGGAATTTTTAGGTGTTCTTCTTGATGATGTGAATTAAGCCAGATTTGGATTTTAAGGTAAATTACTACAGATCCAAGAGTGACGGAGTAGGAATGAGCATTTCCGTCTAAGTTCAAAAGTAACTAACATTATGTCTCAGGTTTAGGAAAGTTCTTTGCAACAAAGCAGTCGAATGGTTCTCTTTTCCGCCTTAGCGAAATTCTGTTTGATTTAAAAAAAGGGTTTGGTTTCTGTGACAGTGGACTTAAGAGAAGTTATAGTTTGTTGTTCTTGTTTAATGAAAATTTGTTATACCATTGTTTAGTGAATATTTGTTACTGCCGTTTCACTGCTAGTTTTCGAGTAGTTCACTAGGTTTACACGTGTATCAAAGTAACCATTTAAACACTGTCGAGATAACAGACTTGCCTCCGTTCCTCAACTCTCGATACTACTACATGAAGCAACGTTTCAGGCTACTGAATTCATCTGAAAATTTTCTGGGAGTAATACTATCAACAACAACAGTTTCGTATTATTTACACATTTCTGCTTTAACATAACCATACGCACCAACCTTATTCCCTAAAAAATTCAGAAGATTCCAGCAAACGTAGAAATAAACTTATGGAGCAGTGTTGAAAAACTATCTACTAATTCTCACACATTTAGAAAAATCCGAATAATTTATAGTTACAAAGATCCTTTAGACTTAGATGATTTCACTTCCACCTGTTTTGCTAGATAACATTATTTCTTGTTAGATTTATTGCAGTATATGGCGATACTCATTGTCAACATTTTCGTGGGGTTCTAGTTTGTTTTAATTAAGTACTGCCTTGTGTTTTTCATACTTTGCAGACCAGATAATTTTCCATGTATTATTTATTCAAAAGCAACATAAGACAAGTAGGTCAGACATTTTTATTTTGCTGTATAGTCTTCAACTTCGGTATAAAATATAAATTAACTATTCCTTTTTTACTAAAAAAATTGTCTTTGTTGACGATGTTTTTGGAAGTGGAGAATCTAGTTCATTCTCATAGTTTCTTGACCAACTGTGTAAGCTATATTAATTTCCACCTAGATATATCCTCGTAGATATTTATGGCTGACAATATTTCCTTACCAAAATATCTTTTAGGTTTTTCAAGTTTTCTAATGGTTTTAAGTTTTGTAAGACATTTAATAATAGCGCATTGTTATGTTATATTTGTCACTCACATCAGCCAGACAAGTACCGTTACATCCTAATTGGTGAACAACCGAAATAGCTTAGCACTTGTTTCTGAGCATCGTAATTCTATCTTTTACATCGTTAATACTGGCATCTTCCTGTCCTTCCATCACACTACAGTCCATTCTGCCTTATTATACAGTTTAGCATGCAAAAACGGAACGAAGTTTCCCAGCATTGCTTTAATATCAGTATATATTACTATTTTTCTAAAATTCTGTTATATATTCCCGTATGCCGTAATGGCTGTACTTACAGACATTTACTTTCCACGCCTCCATAATTTTATTGCTACCACTGTTTTTTAATTTGCATTTGTTCTTAATTTAATCACTATGTTTTAAGTGCTGTTGCTAATGATTTTGGTACCTTCTCCACTAATCATTGAAATTCAGTATTTACAAAGAGTTCAATTTTCATATACATTATAAATCGCTTAGGTTCGGTAAGAACTGTTAAAACATTAGCTTCAGCGTTTGTATCGTTCATTAGGCAATGGCCTGATAGTGTTATTTATATTTAAAGGGACCTCGTATTGGGAAGGTAAATGTTTAAACGCATTAATTAACATTTACTTCTGAAATTGCGTTAAAGCCTAGAAGTACGCACATATTAATTTTACAATTTAAAATTATTGAGAAGACGTTTCAGATGATTTTTGTATTAATGTGCGGTAACAGAAACTTCACTGACATTTCCGTTCCATCCTAATAGCTAAGCTGAATAATGCTGCTTTACAGAAACGAAAATTACAGAGATATGTATACCAGGCAGTAATCGGCATACCAGTAGTTTCTATCAAGTTCAACATTAACACATTATATTTACATCCCTCGCAATAATCAGAACTAGAAACGTTAAATAGTAATTGCTTCCACGAGGTAGAAAAATTCATGTCATTGTTGATTTTTATCTTATTGCTTTACGCTTCGTCAACTTAGAAGCAAAAAAGGACTGGGGGAACAAAAAGATAAGGAATTCGATGACGGTCTTTTGAAGGCACTATCCCGACATTCGCTTGGAGTGATTTCGGAAAACCATCTGAAAACCTCATGGGGATTCGATCCTGCGTCCTCCCGAATACTAGGAAAGAGCGTTACTGCTCATACACCATCCTCGGCTTGATTGAATTATTTCAGTTACAGTGTATTGCGTTTCATAATTGAATTAGCGACTGTAGCAGGTTTTCTGAAGCCGCGGTCCAACGGAAAAAAGTGACAGTTGAAAAATAAATAGTTTTCCTCCGCCATCTGCCACAACAAATTTTTACACATTGTTTTACAGCAGCCTTTAATAACACGTCCTCTGGAATGGTGGCTGTCACACTGGGATATTATTTCTGTGGCGCATTATTTAATTACGAGTCAGGCGGGACAGCTGTGAGATGATCGTCACGAGGGTGCCAGCCATAAATCCCCCGCCAGTAGCAGACCCACCCCACCCCACAGCACGCCACCCTGCGCTGCGCCGCGCCGCGATGCGATGCGCTTTTCCTTTTTTATTCCACTCTTTCTCTGCTGCCCCTTTCCTTTCCTCCGGCTCCGCTTCCTTCCTCGTTCCCATCAATCACGCGCTCCGATTGGTCCGCGCGGTGACAAGCCGGGTTCCCCCGGGGGGGTTCCTCGCCCACACGTTGTAATTAATCTTTAGCCATCTGGGGCGGAAGAGCGGCAACTGCCGAATATTAATTAACTGGCAAATAGCTCCGTGTCGGAGGAGGTTCCTCTTCTTACAGCGTGGCTCGTCTCTCTCTCCAGCTGGGGTTTGAGGATCCGCTCCGGTAATTGGGTTCTCCGGCTCGGCCCGCTTTTTGTTCGACGCTAAACAGCTGCAGCGCTCCGCAAGGTGGAATTGCGAGCACCAGCATCGAGTGCCGTGGTTAGCAGCCGTCTCCCAACGCGGTAGGTGTAAGCTCTACCGCCGCGAATTACACGCACAACCCCAGGCAGCACGGTGCAGCATATCTACTTCAATAAAAGGCGCTCTGCCTGGAGACTAGACGTCAATTCATGGTTCGGCAATCTTCGGCGAGTATCGATATTTCCCGAAAAGTTAGTTACACTGACGGCCACCATTGCGCTGCTTGGTTAACCAGGAAATTTCAAATGAATGAATGCTCTCGGGTGACTAGCCGAGTCAAGAATGCGTTGTCACACGATATTTCGGCAACTAAATTCATTGTCGCCGTCTTCTGGTGAAGTGACTTCTCAACTCCGAGAAAGACTTCGTTCTTAAATAGATACATTGATTTCATTTGCGCTTATACCATTAAAAGGGAGCGTAAATTTCAAACAAGTAATTGAATTTTATTTGATTCGCACTTATATTTCTGAAATGAATTGTAACTGCACTTTTAACTGAAAGTCAATTGTCTGTTGAGGAAGTAACTACACAAAAACACGATGGACAGAAATAAAAAAAAGAATTATAATGCGGGGCGGAGATTAAAAAATAACTCAGCGGTCGCCTTTTAAATTTACATGTTGCCTTTTGTTTATTTACGACTGGGTGCAGAAATTTATGTAATGTATTACCTATGGGTATTATTATTATTAGGAATTTTATTACAAAAACTACAAGGGTGCTTTCGAGGCTAAGACTTTGTATCTTTGAAAAATTGAATACAATGAAACAGGTTGATTGTTTGGAAAACAAAATGCAGAGCAATTTATTTTATCTCAAATCAGATCAAACACCTAAATGACGAAATAAATATGCCGAAATAAAAATTCCGAAATAAAAATGCCGCAAAAAACTATAACAAAAGGTTACAAAAGAGATATTTAAATGAATCCAATATAGGAAACATGAGCCCCAAAAAGCAAAAGTATTTTATGTTGCACCGACTAGTCTCAGTTTTATTGTGCTAGCGGAGGATTCTTGTTCTATTAGCGTCAGCTAAAAAGGGCGTTTATGGGTCCAAACAGTATACAGTGTCCACGAAGACAAAACAAAATGTTCGGAGCATTTGATGGCTGGTTCCACACTGCAGCCGAAACCACAAACAACTCCACTCACAAAACAATAGTACTCTCATCCGGGGCACAAAAACCACTTTCACTGAACACGTTGCGTAGTGCTTTGTCTGCACTTCTATCTTCCTTCACGTGTCTCAGACGAGTCCCCCCTGAATGCAGGCCGCGCAAATTCTCCTCCAGCGACGACAAACAGCGTTGCCAAAAGGGCGCACATCCCTCCACACTGGGCACATTGCTAATTATACTGCATTGGCTTTCCACTCACTCACTACACGCATAAGCTTTCAATCCACTAAACTGGACCATCGTGATCTTTTGTCATGTATACAACGTACATTTTCTCGCTGCTTTCGTCGGGTGCCGGCCTTACAGCTAGGGAATTCCAGAGGTGCAACACTATCACCCCGCTCAGCGACAAATACTGGATCTACAAAATGTAGCACGAATCTCTACCCGCGTGTTCTACATTAAGGAGAAGAGCTTCCGACATTTACGCTGTACCCTCTCTAGCGGTAGGTGTAACCAGGTCGGAAGACAACCACGGAAAAAAAATATTAATAATTAATGGAAGATACCAAACAGGGAACATTATTAAAAACGAAGAGGAAGTTTATACGAAACTAAAGAAGTAGCGAAATATATCATTCAAATAAATAATAGTTATTTGTTTTTTAAATTATATGTTACTTAGAAACTGTTTAATTTAAATAAAAATTTCTGTTAGTTAAAGTCAAATTCAGTTATTTAAAAATATCCTGGCCAAATACTCCGAGAATCTACCTAGAGAATGTTAAGTAAAATGCTATTAAAAAAAGATCGGTGTTTGTTTTTCTTAGAAGATTTAACAGAAAAAAATTTCTATTACCTCCATCGTTGATACACGTCCTTTTAAACTAGTTAGTTATATATAGTGACAAGGTAAAAATGAACACTATGTTGAGAACAACTTATTAAAAAGAATATGTTAGACCCAGTAGTGGATTGTGTGCAAGGAACTTAAGTTAAATGAAACGAACCGAGCCTAATGGTTAGGTGGTTAATGTTCCATCATATTATACCGAAAGATACTAGTTCAACACCCGACCATGCTATCAGTAAAAAGAAATATACTGGGATGTACATTGTTAGAATTTTGTTAACTAATATTCTCAATCAAGAATCATTACCTGCAATTCCAATATGACAATAGCATGCCAACAACTAGATCTTCACTCAATTACACATACAGGGAGAAAGCAAACTTAGTACTATAAAGCATATCCGAAAATCATCAGTGCTACTTGACCACAATCAGAATTTTACGAAGAGTGGATTGAAATTCATGAGCATGAAGCACTCTGGGCATATATAAACTAAAATGGCTTAATAAGTACCAGAAATTTGAAGCGATTTATAATTAAGGAAGCAATGAAATTTAAAACGTAAGGAGAAAAAAACAAATAAACTGTGAAACAAGTTGGATTGTAGGTGATATACCGGAATTAACCCGTTAGGGGTAAAACTCAAACATACTGAAGATGAAAAAAAGAAGACAGCAGTTTCCGTAATCTAGAAGTAACGTAAAGGAAAATTGTAAACAAATTGTGGCAAATGACTCCTTCCCATGAACACAAGCACAGAAAGAGCTGATTTTAGATACTGAGATGCAGACGTAAAGGAAATATAGATGAATAAAAAATAGACATTAAATTCAAAGGACACTATACAAAACTTCATTAAAACTTATAAGAAATACCACCCTAATTTCATGAATGGAGAAACTCTGTCAGAATATGTTGACAAAATTCCGCAAAAAGAGAGACTTGTTGATATTGATAATGTTCCAGTTATAAGAGTATATTATTTCGCTTTTAAAATTTTGAAACTGGGAGAAGAAGGAACTAAAGTAAATTTTATTTAAACTTATACCACGTAAAGAGGCAGTAGAAACATCTAGAAATAATCATCACTCATAAAGAAGTAATGTGTGAACCTTTTTTCAAATCTGTATAATATATCTTATGATATTACTGTTGCAATAAACTATTTTAGTTACTGAATTTACTGTTAAATTGCTAATTATCTTCGTAATACACTTCTCTAGCTATTAGATCTCTGGTTTTAGGCTTACGTTAATTTACGTTGATTTACGTTGGATGTTTAGTTACACACTATAGATTAGATAAGTAATACATCAATTTAATCCAAATGAAGACACCCATTTATTTGAGGACCAAGTAAGTTTAACATGTTGCTTCTGTAGATAAGCAAAAAGTATCTTGATTGCAACACAACGCCGATTTTCGGGTAGACCTGTTCAATTTGTGAGCAAAATTGGGCTCGGCTGAAGCGATACATGATATATTTGTGTCTAGCTTCTCTTCTATTCAAGACGCCCATATTTCACACCGATCGGCAGTAGGATTTCAGTGTGTGAATTCCTGCCCGGATTGGATACCGCGGCCAAATTATTATATTCTTCCGCTCAGTCGACAGTGCGCACCGTATTTATGGTCTCGCGTTCAGATGTCACGTGATTTGTGGGGTCCCGGCCGGTGGTAATGGAAAGGCAGAAGCGGCTTTACGCTCCAGGATGGATTTGCGGATGGGAAATTCTTTAGATACCAGCCACAATACGATAGTGATGTAAAGAAATCTTTGTCAGGTCACATGAAATTATTTAAAAAATATGTTAATTTCGTTAAGGATGGACGAACACTTTAACCTTTAAAATAGATTTTTTAGTTTCTGAATATGCGATGGTGTAACTAACCAACGTAAGACAGCAAAATGTCTTGAGTGATGTATTTTGAAATTAAAAGATATCTACGTAAAAACTCTTTTTTACAGAATCTCGAAGTGGTAAGTGACTTGGAAAGATTGTCTATCTTTAACTGTTGTCAGAAATGCTGGAAGCCTTATTGGAAGCTTTTACGATATTTAATAGCTTTTATCACTATTCTGTAGACGATATCAAGGAGACTTTAAATCGCCTGCAGTTCTGATTTAAAATTAGAAGTTTTATCTAGTGGCCCTGTTTTAATTAATTTTTATTACCAGCAAGATAGTCTGTGCAAGTAAATTTGTGTTATGTTACGTAATATCATATTCAAATATTCAGGAACATTTCTGCTATGAGGATATGCCCAACACCCTTGGCATAAAGCTACCGTAGAGTATAAAAGATCTGGAAACAAACGTGGACAATCATGCACCCAGATTTCAGTTAAACTTTTTGCGTACCTGATTTGATTTTTTTATAGCCCCATTACACTTTTCACATTACACTATAAGCTGAAACCTAAATTACTGTATCTTAGGCCTAAATCAAAACGCAAAAATTTAAAAAATATTTTACTGTGTTTCAAAGAAAGTCATATCTTACGACTGCTAAAACAATGAAAACAAGAACGTTTGACCTATCGGGATAAAAATTCAGTTGAACTTAATTAAATATTCGTCATAAATCTTTCCATAACTTATGACTACAGTTTCCGTTCTTTTTCCGTTTCTTGTTTCTCTGTATTCTGCAGTAGATTACATGTAAACATTCAGCTGTTCAGTTAAATTAGAGGGACACGTGTTGCTGTATATTATTAAAGAAATACGAATGTAACGCTTCGGTATGAATTGACTTAGATATTTTTTGAGATGCTTGCAGTTTCTATTAAAAGCGGGAAATATTAAGACATGACTGCTGTTTGGTATGGACGTCACTTGTAATTTACTTAGATGAAACCGTATGAATGCGCAAATGGAAACGCAGTGACGTGTCCTAGAAAATCAGAGATCCTCTACCTATTGCTGATTATCAGGTAATCCAAACAAATCAAGAGGACTCCTACTAAAGGTTCTTAATACTTAAAGATGGAAGGGGCTCTCTGTCATAGAAACTGTAAGAACGTGTGGATCTGATGAGTCATAAGATGATCATTGATTTATTAACTAGTAAACCATCTTGAAATTGTTGGATTTATAGTTCTGGAAGACAACAGTAATTACTCGTACGAAAGTTGTTTTATTACTTGACAGACCAGTCTTCTCTTCAAGTTGTTTCTACCTGATTCACTTATTTGTTGTTTTATTTTAAATTTATTTTCCTGCTTTATCATCTTAATCATTTTATAGAAGGTAATTTTCTGAGGACCCAAGGATAGTTTCACATCCTATATCCACTAATTATTTGAAAGTACCATGCAAATTAGTTTTAATTTTCTTTTTTTTTCTTATATCCTATGGAGGAATGGATATAAAAAGATCCAAACTACAATTAAAAATAAGATACTACTGTTAAAATTAAGAAAATATTTCAGAAATGTAGAATTTTTGCGATGAAATACCCTTTGAAAACAGCAAAATATTTTATAGCCTTTTTTTGCGTTACTCCTGCTCATATACATTAAAAGGCGCCAGTCCATTTAACATGGATGTAAACATTTCTTCCTGACACCAACAGCCGTTATTTCTACTGCCTCTTAGTCGGAACAGTGCTGGTTCGAATCCCCATCTGGTCATACATTTTTTGGTTTTACCGAAATCATTCCAGAGACCATGGCCGAATTTCTTTCCACTCCTTACCCCCAGCCCTTTATCAGCACTATTAATCTCGACTTATAGACGTCTAGTCTCATAGTATAAGATCCGGCTGCATGATTTCAACGTCCATCTGTTATTTGATTGAAATGCAATGCAAATTGCCTGCTGTTAAAATTAGTGCACTACCCTGTCTGACAGACGGTATAGCGCACTAACTCTCTCTCACTCTTACACATCTTCAGCAGCTGACCACCCCTACTGGCCGTCACTTTTACATAGGCAATACAAACGTTATATGTGATTTATGCATCTCCCTTTGAAATGAATTATTAATTATTTAAAAAGAAGAAAAGAAATTTGTTTTTGAATTTTTGTTGTTGAAAATTTAATTAAAAATACTTGTGGCTATATTTTGATAGCCAACCCGGTAGAATCGTATTCTGCTACTAATGATGTTACATAAAAATTGCATTCCAATCAATTAGCAGATGGACGTACAAATCATGCAGTTGGATCTTGGAATATTAATGGCATAAACAAAAAAATCCTAGAACAGCTAACTGTCTATTAATGTTTCGTTCCCTATTTGTATATAGCACAACATTCGAAGAAAACTCCTTATGAGCTCAACATATGATTGTCAGAAACAAGAATGAAATAGCTGGAGAAAAGAAAAAATATACAAAAGTGTATTTAACACATTAGCAGTAAAAATAACAACAAAGAAATATTTCAGCTTCAGCGTACAAAGCCTTGTGCGGTATGCATAGGAACTGAATAATAAATCTAACACGAACAATTTGAGAATAATGGTAAAAGGCTATAAACGAAGGGCAAAAGTATACAAGTACAGAAAAGAGGAAAATTGGTGTGTAGGGAAATTTCCACCGGGGCGTGTGCTCCATCACAATTAAATGAAATGATATTATAAAAGCCTTACTACTCTAAGATGGGTAGGGATAGTTTGGGATAGAATGAAAACGTTGGGTGGTTTCACGATCTCTGCTGCTATTTAACCAAATACCTTAAACTGATACTTGTTACAATTCCCGAAACGTGACTAAAGCAATCGTATGAAATATATAAGACAAAGGTGTTATACATTATCATACAATAAGAAACATTCTACCAGCTTTCTTTTTATCCTTGTACCATTCCTGCTTTCAGTTTAAATCAGCGAAGGGCTTATTTTTCTATCATTTCCATAGCTAAGGACAGAATTATTATTATTATTATTTTTTGAAGTACTGGTTTACGTATAGCTGGTTATTGATTTCAGATTTTTTTTTTTTAATTACTGGTTTACGTATAGCTGGTTATTGATTTCATATAGGTATGTGGAGAAATCGCCGATAGCTGAAAGCCGATATCGCGGACGAGAAAAAAAATGAAGCTCTTTCTTCTCGGCCCGTAGCCGGCCGGCCCAGTTGTGCGGGTTGCCGCAGGCACGTAGCAGCAGGCGCCTGGCACCGCAGAGCAGGCCTCGTTCTCTCCTGCAAGTTCAGTCATTGATGGAGTAGTTCTGGCAGGGTCGCCACCCGCCGGCGCCTTAATAAGAGTCGCAGCGGGGAGCAAATTCGTCTTCGCGCCGAGCATGTGTCAGCAAGAGGGCCGCGCACACCCGAAATTAAAACCATAAACAACGTCGGCTGTTAATGCGGGCCTCTCCCTGAGCAATGGTCTTCCTTCGCACGCCACCTCTGCAGGCGCTGATGCAGCAGTCGAACTCCCTGCCACACACCTTCAGGCTCTACGACTTGAAACACTTCCGCTACCTTACTGGTGGTCAGTTAGCGGGATAACTATTCTACTGGCTGGAATTTGCACTGCTAAAGAAAAAAGGTAAATGCGTTTCGCATTTTAGGCTGGGATACCACGAAGCGTAGTCGGTCGAGAACTTCTAAGAGTTTTGACTCGCCGCGCGTTCTACTACTGCCATGGTTGCACCTAAGAGTCCCTTCACACTAAACGAATCTGAATCAATCAAAATCTATCAGAATCAAGGTGAATCAGACTCACCATGATTCGGCTAGTGCTCCACCAGTCAAATACACCCAGACTCAATTCCCGCCTTCACACCAGTTGAATCAGCTTCCACGCGCCTTGGTTCAATGTCACACGTGAATCAGCTGGTCAGAATTTTCTTCCTGCAAGCAGTTATGAATGAACAACCAGACACGATGATTATGAACGTGAAAGGACCTAGTGGGATTGACGGCATGAGTGATAAAAAATCGCAGTAAAAAAATTCATATCGTCTTTCTGAAGGTCAGGATATGGATGAGAAAAAATACAAAAGTATGGTCCTTTTTTATTTATTTCATGAATCCAAAACCTACACTTTTCTGTTTACACCGTTGTCTTCTACGAAAGACATCAGTGTTAATTACAAGTGTATCCATGCTGGAAACTCAAAAGAAATTTAAAGAAAATACTAGATAAGAAAAGAGAGAAGTAATTTGATACGGATTTACTTTTTTTGACTAGACTTATCAGGTCAAAACCAAATATCTAAAGTCAGAGTGGAGTAGTATAAAATTTCAGTATACTGGAAGGTGTTCTTCTGAAAGTAAATCTACTACATCTGTTGAATTAAAATCCACTTATATAAAAATGCTACTTTCTATTTACATGATAGTAATGATGTGCAATGGTTCTGCAAAAGATTATATGATTCGTTAAATTAATGTAAGCGAAATTATGTACTGCAATAATGTATTTATTTACTAAACATACTATCTTCCATGTAATTTTTCTGATTTAAATAAATAAACCCTATAAATATATTTTACGGTAAGTGTGATGTAATTGTAATAACATGTTGATTTCATGTTGAATTTCTGTTGTGCTTAGTTTCTATTATTACTACCCAAATCTGTAGAATGTCATACAACAAATATGATACTGCTAATTCAGCTTCTCAAATACTCTTCGGTTGATGAACTATTTATTGACAATAGTACGTTTTCTTGCTCTACTGAAAATTATACGAGTATATCTTATAGTTTTGCTTTTGTTATTGCGGAACAGCGATATAATCAAAGCACAGTTCGTGAAAGTTCCTGGCTTGGAACACGGGACTGTCAGCTTCGTAAACGAGCACTTTGAACAATATGCTAACAAATTGCCCCAACACTGTTGAAAGTGCAGAAATGGTGCAAGAGTAATGATAGTTGATAAAATGATCGATAGTGATCAATAATCACAAAATGAAGTGTGGTTATGAATCAATAACCGAGAAATAATGGTTAAAGAACTTTAATTGGCCCTTGCTTTCCTCATACACCATCACCATGGAATTAAATTATGAATGTATACTACGAAAATACACTAATCATTTCGGGGTTTGACTACTAATTTAGAGTCACGTAACAAATGTTTTGTCATCAAAACGAAGAATTTATTCCCTCCGTGAATCTCCCCTGCAATCTCAGCAATGTCAGAGGTCGGCGTGTTTATTTTTCACTGTAACAACATTGTGGGCTCACATTGTATCTCTGAAGGATCACCTGTAAGGGGCAGCTAACGATACAACTGCTGGATGGCCGACACAAAATTATCATGGAATACCCTGCAACGCTAATAAGGTCACCTTCAGTAAGATGTATGCTACTTCTCGTGCAATAACCAGTCAATAAGATTCCGCAATATATGTCAATGAATAAGACAAGACACCTTCGATACAGACAATCATCTAAAGCAAATGTGCTGTAAAATTAAATATTTAAGATACCCTTTAGTACTTGAACTGAAAGGAAAAACTTTTCTGCGGACACACTGTAAGAAAAAATATATTCCATGTGTGCAGCTGAAAATTTAGTTTTGATTGCCTAATGTGGGTAAAATAAAAATCTACGAAACTAGGGATTAACGTTTATTATTTATGTACTCCCTCTCCATGGGAATTTAAAATTTCCCTCTAAAATCATCTATGATTTAAATTCTAGTTTTCGTTGTGTACTTTCCAGCGTTGGAATGATAGTCTATTGTATGCACTTCTCTCACACTGATGTCTGTTTAACTCCGTTAATTGTGGGATTTTTGTTGTATGTCCGGATATACTACAACATAACACTTTTGTTTCTCTCTTATTCAAGAAGACTTCTGCATAACACTAAACCAATAAGAATTGTATTCCATGGGCGCACAATACCAGTATTCATTATCCCTCGAAATAAGAGTAAATTTTTACTTGTACCCTTCCCGTGTGTTAGATCGGCCTGTCAGACTTGTATATCTCACTTATTTAACAATGTATGAAGTAAAAAGTCAGTCACTTTATTCCGCACTTACAACTTCTCATCACGTGTCACCATTGTAAATTTAAGCCATATCTATGACTTTAACTGTTCATCATTCTTAAAGCACAAAAGATTGAAGTAACAGTACTTAGGAGATATGTTTCATTAAATATGTTCGGTTCTTAATACTATGAAGAAATTATATTAAGTTAAAGCAAAAATGGTTAGCTAGCTTCGAAGAATGTGATAGAAAACATGTATTCATTTAACTATCAGTACCAATGAAATTTCAGCATATTTGTACTATTAATTACCTGCAAAAATAAATATGTACTGACTGGACTTCCAAGAATGTTTGCAAATAGTATACTATAAAAAATTTGTCATATTATCGAATAATTAGATTCTTAATATGTTTGATTAAAACGTGTACGTTTTTAACTGTTAATGCGTTGTTAACTTTTTTGTGTCAAAAATGATTTAACCAAAATGAAAAAAAAACAGTTTAGAACTGTGAAAATTGTGTTCCTATTGCTTTTATTTATGGTCTATTTAACAGAGATAAACTTAGAGGTACAAATACGTAGCTGAATAATTCTATCTATTAAATAACTCCGTTTATGAAAACTTCTTTCCTTTGACTCGCCCTAAGCTCCTCGTTAAGGCCTTTGCTGAACTAGTCACTAAAAAGACTTCACTCGACGTATAATTATTTTAAAGAGTTTTTCTTTCTTTCTGGGTTACACTCAACTGTTCCGTTTTAATGACACGGCTGCCTGCTTTCAGCCACTTGCATCGCAAACTGGTCCTTATCTTGTGACTCTCAGGGGACACGGCTTAACAACTCAGCTCTTATTAACTTCTCTTAACATGCTTGTCCTTCCTCGCTACTTAAGGCAGCTCCTTATTTAAAATCCAGGGTTCAATTTAGCAACGATTTTACTAAATACCACATAAAATTACACTGCTGACACGTATACACACGAAAAATCTAAAGCGATATAAATAAATGAACAGCGTCAAAATCCATCTAACAACACGAAGACCATAAACAGATTCATTGTGTCGATTAAGTATGCAATCTTATTTAAATAATAATAATTAAAAAATATACCAATGAAACAACGTACTGGTTACCATTTAGTTATGTATGTTAGAGTCCTTTTAGCAGTTAATGAATACAATCATTAAATGTTTTTGAAACATGAAAAACCGTCTTTTCAAAAGACAGAAATCAAAACAATTATTGTCTGAAGAATTAAGAAACAACTAATTTTATTGCTTTTAATTCATTATGATGTAAGTTAATTCCTATTATGCATTTTTCGTAAATATTACTTCATTTGTGTAAATTATCATTAAACGTCAAGCTTCACTGAGGGACGTAGGTAGGTCATAGCTGGTGTCAAACATGTAGACAATATTATCTTTTTTGATGGTATCTTGTGAGAAGCAAGTTAAACAAATGTAAAAATGATTATAATCATATAATGAAAGAAGCATAACATAGACTTCACCGCGACGTTTACTGTATGATAAGACTTATGAAATCCAAGTCAAACAAATTACAGTTCTCAGATTGATGATTTGCTTTCATCTTTTGTATCGAACTTCAAGGTTTTTTCTATCTGCATAATTTTTCCAGCATTTACGGTAACAGTTATGGTTGAAATTAATATATAATTTCCTTAATCCTCTTCTTGAAGCGTTTATACTGGAAAGATTAGGCAGTAAGAATGGGAATGGGAGTATCTCGCAACTGATGCTGGACCTATTTGTAATAAAAACAGGAGAGTTTTATGTGAAATATAGCTATAGTGTTATTATTTGAACCAAAATGAGTGAGATACTGAGATTATCGTTTAAAATACGATATTATGTAGTCAACATGGCTTTAGAAATAGGTAGCGTAGAAATTATCTTAGACCACAATCAGTAAGTGATACGATAAGGGATCTGGAACGGGATTCACTGGAAGACAGGGGGAGGGTGAAGAGAGTCATAGGAGCATACAAGGCGCATGTTGGTGATGAGGTGTCCAAGGACATTGTTGGAAGAATTAAGAGAGACGCATGGAAGGGAAAAGATGACCTTCACCACAAGCTGGCACGCGATTTCAGGCACAAACTTGCGGGAAGATTTTCTTTCGTAGGTAAGTGGGTAAGAGGTTGGAATAAATTAGCATTAGGATCGGATCACGTGACTCGTACGATTAGTTGTCTATATAGTATTACCATATTTAACATTAACATGTCACGTATATACAATTATCATTCAAATTTTTCTTTCTTATCTGACATATTTGACTTATAATATCCAAAATAGCGTCTGTTAAAACAAGGAAAAATCATAAGCACATAAAAGTTTCTTTTATTTACGAAGCGGTGAGGGTATCTCCTGTATCTTCTATAGAAGTTGACGCTGAAGCTAAAGGCCATCTGTAAAAAATAAGAAAAAAAAAGAACTACAACGTTCACGCTGACTGGCGTCTGACAGTTGTCGCCAAAGGGGGAACGCGTTTGCAGTGTACGGTACAAGGGGCATGGCTCGTTCAGATGCCGTAAAATATTCAGAGCATAATTAAGCTGCAAGACTGGTTGCCGGCTGCCGGGTAATTTGAATATAAAATTTCCAGAAGGCGGGAGGGTGGCGTGGCTGGAAGGAAGCTCTGGATTAAGAGAGCAGCGTGGGTAGCTCTGGAGAAGGGGATGATACTGCGACCTCAGGCTGGGCCTAACAGAATCACTCAGCAGTGGAGCGTATCTTGTACCCTAAAAATACGTTTAATTAGAATTTGGCGGAAACGAAATGTGCTGGTTAGTAAATTACAATAAGGAGAGTGGACGGAATCACAGCTTTCCATTGATCGTAGCAGGGTGGCGGAGGTAAACAAAAAATAAGGATAAATATATTAAACTGGAATTCACGGGTTAACTGCTTGTGTCAGTTAACATTAACTTGGTGTGTGTTTCTCCATGTTTTAGAATATCTCCACCACAATTTCGATAATCTATGAGTTACTTATTCCCGATTCTCATCGGTACAAAGAAAAACGATATGAATAGCTATGTCATCATGAATACAAACAGTTACTGCAGGTGAAAATTGTGTCTATAAACACACTGAACTATTTCCCTTCAACTATTTATTCTAATTGCAAGGATAGGGAAAATGACTCATCACTCACCAAAGTTGAAGGCAGCGACGAGAGAACAACATATAATACGAACACACAAATAAATAAACTCAATATTTCGGTAGTTAACCTTATTCATGACATAGAAAATGAGTCATGCACCTCGGGAGGTGTGCACATACCGGGGGTTGCTGCATGACCATATTATAATTGCAAATGAAGTTGATTTTATCCTCGTCAGTTAGAACAGAGTAAAATAAATCAAATAGATGATCAGTTTCTTCTTTAGGCCTAAGCCAATTCTCCATGGAAAATGCTCGTCGCTGCCTTCAACTTTGGTGAGTGATGAGTCATTTTCCCTATCCTTGCAATTATTTTGCCCAAAGCAGTTTCCTTTTTCCTTAGTTCAACTATTTATTCTGTGACTAGTAGACTAGGCGGTCCGTGCGGAAATTTCGCGAATGATATACGACGAATAGCGAAGTTGGTGGTATGTAGTAGTATGAAAGAAGAACTGGCCCATTAGTAGGAATTTATTATTTGTCAGCTAAAATAGGTATTTAGCAAAACACTTACGAAACAATTAGATATGATGAAATGTTTCCTTGTTCTAGAGAATACACGCAGTATATCAATATCTCTGCCATGAGTGGCGCTGTTATCTAACGGCAATGCGATCACTTAGCAGTTCACTCTGAACTATTTCATACACGTAACTTTGATTGTTCATAGTTTTGTCATTAACTGGTTTAATTTCGAAAACTTCCTGTCTTAATTAATAATGTTATCAAAAGAAAGAAATGATATTTATTTATCGATTCTGGTTAAGTATGAAGGGAGAAAGATGACTCTTAACAAAAAACACCTTTTGAAAATAATTTATATGATTTGTTTTACAATCAGAACAAAAACACAGGTTCTGTCGGAACAAAAGTATTGGGATTCCCTTCTCTAATGCGGAATTAAATACTAGACATCACGATATACGAACCCGGCAGATTAAGAAGAGGTGGGGAGTATTGTGTTGTCAGCACTAACAGCAGGATGGTCAGAAGAGGTCAGTGACTTCAAATATGGACTACTCATTGGATGTCACCCATCAAAAAATCATTCGGGGACATTTCAATCCTTTTAAAGCTATCGAAGTACATAGCTGATGACGTAATTGTGAAGTAGAAACGTGACGTACCAGCAGTTCAGTCAGTAGTATGATTTAAAAAGACTTCAGTACAAAGTTCGAGCTGCTGGTCATAAGCTAAACATTCCTGTAGTTAATACTAAGCTACGCTTGAGCTGGCGTAAAGAGTGACGCCAGTCGACTATAGATGACTGGAATGGTTGAGTTGGAGTGGTGAATCACGCTGCACCCTGTGTCACTCCGATGGAAGGGTTTGTGTTTGGCGAATGCCTAGAGAACATTGAATGCCCTCATGATTACTGTTGACATTTCTTTTTGCTTATGGCTTTACGCCTCGTTGACGTCGTGGTCCTTAGAGGCGGAAAGCACTGGGAGCAAGGAATGAGAACGAATTTGGCCATACCGTTTTTAAACAACCATCCCTTAATTCATCTGGAGTGATTTAGGGAAACCATGGAAAATCGAAATATGTATGGTCGGTTAGGGATTCGAATGCGCGTCTTCTCGATTGCGAGGCCTCATTTCCGAACAGCTCTAAAGTCACCGACATGGAAACAAAATCTCTTAAAATTAGAAGCTGAAAAAATAAGTCAATTTAAGCTTTTACGGCTTCTGATTCATTTGATGGAAACTGGTGGACAAATTCTTGACTGTATCTATCGGCTACACCAGCACGTATGAAGGGATAGATCACCGAGATTTGCTCGTGGTGGCTGGCATCGCTTCAGATTTGGAGCTGTTCAGACCAGTCTATTACCTGTAAGGTTGGCGGCAGTGTACTAACCGGTGCCCAATACCGCTAATTTGTCATTAGTGTAAGTGTGTCCGTCTGTTTGTGCGGCGCGCGCGGCGGCCTGTGTTTGCGGAGACGCAGTGGCCAGCGTCAACACGCCGCGGACAGGTCGGCGCAGCTTGACTCTCTCTGCCGGCTCCGCGACCTCTGACATTACCCGCTGCTGCTGTGTGCCACCCGGACTCTCTAATGGGATTCCTCCCGGCAAATTGGGCTTAATTGTTCTTATTGAGTCAAGGGAACCTAATCTTGCTACAAGAATCCTGAAGCCAGGTAAATGTCAAGTAAAGTTTAATAATTTTTATTACACGTAAAAAAGTTCGTTATAAAACTGAAACAACTACAATATCCCATTTACCAACCTGGAACCATGACTACTGGCGAACGAGTGAGAATTGATATTTTTAAATGTACGCATCTTTTGATACTTTGGCTATGTTAATGTCCTGTCAAACCTTTTATAAGAATACACAACACCCAATACGTAAGGCAATGATTATAACTGATTGATATTGAACCCCACTTTGGGAAAACATGTGAAGGATATATATATATATATATAACCCATAACTAAGTAAATAAACACTCCAACTCAGATATCAACCAAGATCGACAGTTAATTTGCATTGAATATTTAATTTTTCATGACAGAAGTTTTGCAACTACCATGCTTATTTATTCTTCTTTCAAGTTCTTTTAAACACATATAATTTCTATGACCCTTTTTACGGATTTAAAGTAAAGTGTAAAATTTATTAAAATCGCTTGGTATCTGTTTTCTTGGCTTACCTTACTTCAATCAATAAATATTATTGCTTTGACTCAAGGTTTATTTTATAGGTCACATAATTAAGTGTACTGATTATAAATAAATTAGATCGAAAAGATGAATGCCTTAATTATTTTCCGATAATTTTCGTTGAAATATTTATTAGTCAAATGGTTTTAAAATTAGAGGGAAGAGAGAAAACATACACATCTACTTCTAATCGGTCTGTCAGTAAACCAAATATAACTGTGAAATTTCTTCACAATCGACGCAATGGTGTAGGATGTTTTGAGGCTGTGACATATGAACAGACGAAAATGAGGAGAGTATTAAGGGTCCTTTTTACCATTTTTACTATGGTGCTATAGCAAACATAAGAACAAAGGTCAAAAAAGTATGCGTAACAGTAAACACACTAACAGATTCGCATATTATGTCAAGAGTACATACGTTTTCCGAAATTAAGTTCTGTGCTGAAATCGATTACAACAGTAATTCATGACCTCGCATTCGGGAGGACGGCGGTTCGAATCCCGGTCTGGGCATCAAGATTTGGGTTTTCCATAGTTTCCAAAATCACTCCAGGCAAATGCCAGGATGTTTCCTTCAAAAGGCCATGGCTGAATTCCTTCCCATTCCTTGCCCCCCATCCTTTCCCGTCTCTAAAGACCTCGCTGTTAGAGAGACGTTAAGCAGATAAAAAAAAAAAATCATGACCTAAGGTGAATTGTTCTCCTTATTTTATAGGCTAAATTCTTACTGATATATTTAACACTATTGAGACTTAAAGTATTAATAAAGGGTTCTCAGGCAAAAAATTTCCCAAACTGAAAAACAAAATAAAATAATTGTTTTAAAAAAACATAAAAACCGCCTTCAAAAAAAGCACACTAAAAATTTTAAAATAACTTCATACCTTGCTTAGAAAAAAGTAAATCAAAATGAACAATACTTTACATTACTTTTATAGAAATCTTTACATTAATTAGTTATTTTTGGAGTCGGTGCCAGCTGTCAAATTGCGAAGATCGAATTAATGAACTTTATTTGGTGTTCGACGCGAAACGGGGATTACGATAAACATTCCAAATATTTTACATAATGTCATGAGGCAGATATTGTTTTTGCGGGAGAGAGCTTAGGGAAACGAATTAACATTATTTTAATCTGTGGCTCGTCCTCGTTGGTGGTCCAGGAATATCTATGGTGCTACAGCGCCTGTTGGTAGGCTGCATCATGTAGTAACCGCTTTACAGTTCGTATAATATCGGCATATCATCTGTATGTTTCAGTTTTGTTGTATCATGTTTCTGCGTTAATGTTAGGTAAGTAGTAACATATTTTTTTTTAGGTATTATTGTTATTCATTATTGTTTTTATGTTTTCGTTTTTCTTGCTTTGGCTGGCACCGACTACAAAAATAACTAGTGAATGTAAAGATTTCTATAACAGTAATGTAAAATATTGTTCAATTTGATTTACTTTCTTCTAAGCAAGGTATGAAGTTATTTTAAAATTTTTAGTGTGCTTTTTTTGAAGGCGGTTTTTATGTCTTTTTAAACAATTATTTTATTTTTTAAATTTTTAGTTTCATTATAGTTTGTTTTGTATTTTAAATATGCCGCAGCAGTTCTCACTTTTTTTTTTTTTTTTTTTTTGTAACAGTTTAACGTCCCTTTTTAACAACGTGGTCTTTAGAGACGGGAAAGGATGGGGGCAAGGAATGGGAAGGAATTCGGCCATGGCCTTTTGAAGGAAGCATCCCGGCATTCACCTGGAGTGATTTGGGGAAACCATGGAAAACCCAAATCTGGATGCCCGGACGGGGATTCGAACCGCCGTCCTCCCGAATGCGAGGCCTGAACGCTATCCGTTACACCACCACGCTCGGTTTCTCACTTTGCGAACTTCCTAGGTAGGTCAATTGTTAAAGAGCTTGCTTTCAATATATATATATATATATATATATATATATATATATATATATGTCTTCGTATACACCAACAACTTCCAGAACGGGGTGAATTAGATGCTGTGTTAAGGTATGTCAGTTTACATTTTGATCCAGGCTGTGTTTCGACTTAATCATAACATCTGTTAAAGCTGCTGCTCGATAATCGAAACATGTAACACATGTACTACATGTACCATACAAATCTGGAACATATCGGTTTGTTCCGACAGCATGAAAGCTTGGGCTCCAAGTTGAAATCTGAAGTACATGTTGAGACATTAACCACATTTATTTTATTAGTATTCTACCACGACTTAAAAATAGCTTAATTGTTTTTGACAGGATTTAAAACTGTGGATTTTTGTAAAGAACATTGGAAATTAAAAGAAGTGAAGGTAAAGGGGAAGAGGGATTCGACTTTTCTATACCAAATGTAGACTGTTTTATTTAAAGTATATTTCTATTGACATCAGATGAAAACTGTAGATATGTATAAAAAACAATAAAGGGCTGGGGAGGTGAAGAATAGTTTGGTTTTTGTAAAGCTGGTGTGGACAGTATTATTCTCTTTGTTGTAAGCACACATGTGCAAAGTTCCATCGATATCAGATAAAAACTATAGCTTTGTATAAAGAATATTTGAAAAAATTAAATAAGGTAAGGCAATGAGCGGTTCGGTTTTGTAAACAAAATGTAGAATTTTTGTTTCTCTTTGTTTTTAAGTATACATGTGTAGTGTTACATAAAAATGTGATAAAAACTGTGGGTATGTATAAAGAACATGGGAAATTAGGAGCGGTGGGGGTAGAACGGAAGAGGGGTTGGGCTTCTGCAACCTAGTTTAAACACAATTGTTCTGTATGTTTCAAAGTGCCCATGTGCAAATTTCGTTCAGAATCGGATAGAAATTGTAGCTTTGTGTAGATAAAGGGGGTGGAAAGGGGTGAGGGGTTGGCTTCTCTAAATCAAATGTAGATATTTATGTTTACTTTGAAGTACACATGTGCATACGTCCTTCAAAATCAGATACAAACTGTAGATTTACATAAAGAACATTGACAGTAATTAAAGGGGTGGAAACGGGGATAGGATTTGAGTTTTTGTGAAAGTAATGTGGACAGTATTTTTCTTTTTCTATTTTTTTAAAGTATATGCATGCGAAGTTCCACCAAAATTGGATTAAAATGTGGGTTTGTACAAAAATTAAGGTATGTAAAAGGGGAGCTAGGGTAGTTTTTGGATTTTTTGGTCAGAAATCTTCTCCATAAAAAATACATATATGTGCCAACTTTATTGAAGATCGGTCAAATGGTGACGACTATAGCTTTTTAAAAACAAAATTGAAAAAATCAAGGGGTCGGAAACTGGGAGAGGGGTTCAGTTTTAGCACACCAGAAGTTGATATTATTTTTCTCTTCGTTTTATAAAAGTGTGCTAAGTTCTATCTAAACCGGATAAAAACTGTGGGTTTGGATAAAAATTAAGCGGTTTAATGGGGCGAGGGGGTGTTTTTATTTTTTTATTTATTTTATTTTTTTGTCAGAAGCATTCTTCGTGAAAAAGTACAGATAAGCACTAACTTTCATGGTAATTGATGAAACGGTGGTGACTAGATATTTATAAAGAACATTAAGGGGATGAAGAAGGGTGAGTGGTTGAGCTTTGGCAGACCAAATGATGACAGGAGTTTTATCTTTGCTTTAAAGAATACATGTACAAAGTTTAATCAAAATGAGATAGTAAATGTAGGTTTCTATAAAATTAAGGGGTGCACGGGGAGAGATGGGTTGGTTTTTTTGTTTTTGTTTTTTTTTTTGCCAGAAACATTTTTCATGAAACATTACATACATTTGCCAACATTAATTGCGATCCGTTAAATAGTGTCGACTGTAGCTTTGTATAAAGAACATTGGCAAAAATTAAGGGGGTGGTTAGGGGGAAAGGAGTTCAGCTTTTTCAAACCAAAAGTTGAGAGTATTTTTCTCTTTATTTTTGACTATACATGTCCAAACTTCCATCGAAATTAGGATAAAAAATGTGGGTTTCTATAAAAATTAAGGGGTGTAAATGGGGAGAGGGGTGTTTTTTTAATTTTTTTTGGTCAGAGACCTCCATGTAAAATTACATGTATATCCCAACTTTAATGGAGATCAGTTAAATGGTGTCGACTGTAGCTTCGTACAAAGAACATCGGCAAAAATTAAGGGGGTAGATAGGGGGGGGGGATGGGATTCAGTTATTTCAGTTCTTTATTTTTGACCATACATGTCCAAAGTTTCATCAAAATAGGTTAAAAAATGTAGATTTGTATAAAAATTAAGGGGTGGAAAGGGGTAGAATGGGTGGGTTCTCAATGAAATTAATATGGGCCCACTTTGGAGGTATACCCCATCCACTAAAAAAATTTCATTTAAATCGTTTAAAATTTGGCGTAGATATCGCTGAACATACATACATACAAAAAAGAAAAAAAAATACCGACGAATTGAGAACCTCCTCCCCTTTTTTTTGAAGTCGGTTAAAAAAAGTGCAGAGATGATAACCTTCAACAGAATTTCTCTAAATATTTCATTTCTTCGAAATTAACGTCGAGCTTGTACTGAATCGCAATAGCAAAAAGTAATCCGTTGATTTTATTATTCGTCTGATCTTACTTTATACCGAAGTCATTTTCTATCAAGAAATGATGGAAAATTCGAATAATTGAGAGTACTCTATATCGACTCCGAAACTACAGAAACCGAATATATCATTTAGTACTTCCGTTGTCATCCTTTAATATAGAATTTTACTGCTTCTATTGACTTATAAGTTTCTAACGGGAACAGCAAACTGAATGTGAGAATTGTAATTGAGTTGAAAATTAAAGTAAGTGAAAAGCTATTATAATTCAATATTCACAGATGAACCTACATCTGATAGAGGGGCAGAGGCAGCCGTCAAAATATTGTTACGACAATATTATCTGGCAGTACAATCGTGAAGGTATCATTGGATTCATACGTTGGAAACGATTCCATTCAGATGCTGCAATAAGTTCTTAGCTTTAGCAAAATTTGAAAGTAAGAATTCATTACCCAAAAATTAACTATTAAAAACAAAACAACGAGAAAAACCTGTAATATGTCTACGAAAAATTGCATTCTGAAAATCCAAAGACAAGTAGTGGGATGTTTTTTGTCTCTGAATGAATTATAGAAATTTACTGGTAATGAGTGATGATAGAAAATACAATAATTTACGTTCTTGAAAACAGCAGGCACACATGTACAAAATTCAATGAATTGTAGAAAAGTTACTAATATTTATTAGTAGTAAGAAGTATAAAAATTTCATGTTTTTCGTAGGCGTTATTTTGAATACAAACAGTTGATCTAATGTACTGTAAAACGAAGCGGATACATTAACACGAAGCAGCCCAGACGTTGGTAAAAATAGCAAGAAAAAAGCAGCTCAAAATCCGAAAATAAAGAGAAATTTTTCAGTAGTAAGAAGTGCTTATCGAGATGCTTGGTAATCAAGTTTTATTTCTAACATGGCTTTACTAAATTAACTTGAACTACACGGTTCAGAAAGTATGTAAACTAATATACAGAGATATAAAAAAAAAGCATTGCCGGAAATTATGGGTGGAGATAATTATAGATTCAGTTGCATAGTGACAGACTACACCGTTTATGACGTCGACAACTGGTTCTGGTAGTGTCTTTATTTCACGAATTCCTTTCACTATTTCGGTACGTGATTCGTCACGTCCTCTATGTAGCGGATCCGCAGCTTTCTTGCTTTATAGTCGGAGAAGCTGCCTCAGTAGCAAGGCTGAGGGATGTTGTGACATTGCTAGGGTAGCCGTCTACTCGGATGGCACAGAGCATACCCCCAGCCGGCTGCCGTTTGCGATTTACGGTCGTGTTACCGATCACCTGTCCCTCCGGCCGGTCATGATGGTAATGTATCGACAACATCAGCCGCGTGGGCAGGTAGCCAGCCGTAATTATGGCTGTTAGAGTGGATTACTGCGGCTCCAATAACAGCTTTAATAATGTGGACAAGCATGTCCCCCCTGCAGACGATAATTTGCATTCGGAGCCCACCCTGCCTGGGAGATATCGTAAGCCGTCCCCGCACATAACATTATGACACCCTGCTCCAGATTCACGCAGCCACAAAGTGTTTCGTATACTATTTGTCTCCTTTAATTTTACCAGTGACACTCTAACACAACAGACGTGGAAATCTCGCCAGCGAGTTGAACTTACACTTCATTACCACTCGGTGGCAACATTCACCGTAGAAGGTTACCTTCGATTGTAGATGCTGTATGTTATCTGATGTGCTAGTTTGTTCGTAGTTCAGTCAGCAAAATTTATTTTCAATCTGTTTCAAATTTTCTTTCACTGTAAACCAAATATGCTGACAGTGGCTCCGAACTTTGTAGTTATCCCTATGAAAGTCGACCCAACAGCATATTACTGAGCTGTTCTCACAAGCACATAAGGACACAATGAACAATTTCCGTCTTTTTGCGAAGTGGTAGCTGTTATTTAAAATTTGTGTAAGGTAATTTGTTGCATGAACTGATACATAACCTGCTTAGAACGAACAGCTGGGTAACTGGTGCGATTCAGTTAAACTCTCGACGCTTCGTTCCCAAAGGTTTTGCTGTTGTTAACGCTGGAGACGTGTGCATTAACGTACACTTAGTCGTACATATAGGTGGGTAGGAAAACACTTTTTGCTTTCGATACAGAATCTCTGAGAACTGATCATTCCGAACACTGATGTATGTAAGCAGTTGAAACGGGCAGATTCAGCTGCTTTTCACCCGTGCCTGTCTGTTGCGATAGAAGGGATTCGCGAGAGGGTTGCGGATTAAAGGTCGGCATTGTGGAGGGACATCAGAGGTGTCATGACTTTCAACTCTGATAACATTTAAAAACTGATAGGTGTTTAGACGTGGTTATAGAGTGATCTAATGAAAATAACAGTTATATTGATAAACGCGAGTTTTAACCTCTGTAAGATCGGGGACCACGTAATCCTGTGTAAATATGCGATACAAGTGAAGAATTACTGGTCATCGATAACATATGAAAAGTAGCTAGAAAGTAAATATATATATATATATATATTTTTTTTTTTTCTTACGAAGCCTAAAGTTTCGTTTTAGAATTAATGTGCTACTTGTTACAAAATATTAAATTTCATAATATCTCTTGTTCGATTTCTTCAAGGCAGAAAAAAGACTATTGCCACCGTATAGGAAAACCATACCAAGCTTTTTTTTTTTTAAAAAAAAAATAATGTCCCTCGTCTGTTTCACAGACAGGCTAACGGCTCAAGTAAACAAGTCAGCAGAAACTGGGGGATCATCTTAAAATTTCTCACTAGTGTTGTATGTCTAGTAGAGAATACGGAACTCTACAGCCGCAAACCCCAAGGATGTGGCGCACTTGCTATCATCATGACATTAGCTTTTTTCTCATGTTCAGTTGAAGTTCGTGTGACATTTATCTTTTTTTAGATATGATTAAAATGGTTATTTCGTGGTAATTTACGTTTATTTCACATGTGTAAGATAGCTAAGTGTTCTTATAAGAAATAAATAAGAGTAAGTTAGTTTTCTTGTTGAAAACTGTTGGTATTACAGATCGGCTAAGATCATTAACTGCATGTGGGTTTACCTTCAAATGTATTCTTCAACACCAACATTAAGCCTTCGTTGTGTTGTTTAAAAGATTGAGTTATAAGATTTTCTGACATCTACTTATCTCAGTAGGCGTTTGGCTGAGGTTTATGTGTAGGAAGAACGGAGTAGAAGAAGAAATGATTGTATTACGTTCTAAAACAAGTTTGACTTCTAGGAAGAACCGAAGTGAGCATTACACAAGTTCTGAAAACTGTTGACAGGCAAGAAAAGGCAAGTCCTAGCCTGTCATGAGACTAACAGCCTAAATGATTAGCTTGAACGAATCAATACACCATTGACGTAATCAATTGTTGATTGCTACTGGCAGAGCGCACAGCATTTTATTTTTACACGAGTCGATTAAATTGTTTGCCAGGTTTAAGAGTGGAGTCTCAACGAAATTACCTGGAGCGAACTGATAACTATCAGCAAATTGTTGCCTTACATAGCCGAATTTCTCCATTAACTGATATATGTTAAGTTTCCCAGGAAGGCTATTGTATAAGAATCACGTAAGAATTTTGGCAAATACTTTATGTATTTTTGTGATTGTACAATTTATAGTTCTCACTGGGTGAGTGAGGCATTCTGCTGTAGTATGTCTGTTATGAATTTTGATTTTACAGCGCAGTGAGCCTATTGTCGGCCATTATTTGACGTATTTGCTGGGCAAATGGCAATGCTTCTAGTTTGAAATCGATGATGAAACTTCATCTCCGCATACAAATTAAAATATACTTCTCGTTACTCTTTATTGCTTCAGACAAGAAAAAAAAATGTTAATAAATATTCTGCACAATACGCAAAAAATATTCTGAGTTCAATATTTAATGCTCTCAAACTTGTATTTCTTCTCTCACCAGCTCTTTAATATGTAAAATAAAGTTCTGGTACGCTTGGAACCAGTGCAATTGTAGCGAAAAACTGAATATAACTCTTACTGACAGTGGCTATTTATATCTATCTTGCACAATACAAGTATTATTGCAACAGTAGTTCCAAAGTTCTTGCATCTATCCTTTTTAAGCGACGTCTTTCAAATCAACTATACATATTCTTAATGCTCTCATTCTAATAATATATGTTCAAACAAAACAGTCTGTCTCTTCTCTTCGTTTTGCTCAGCGCTTATTCTGTTGGAAGCAAAACTGTATTTGGAAATTTTAAAATAATTAGAGTTGCCAAAGGTATCACCAAACCAAGATTTTTAACTATTGCAATACTTTCGTACGCTACAGCATACGGCCGGAGAAATGAAATGAACTGCGAATTAAATCAATAGAAGCAACAGGGCTGGCTCATCTTTACCTGCTGGATACGGCCGTTGGGTCTGTTTGGTAGCGTGGCACTAAAAACTGAGAGCGAGCCCGCTATTCACTCGAAAGCGATCTCAAGTTTTCAATTTAGCCCACTGGCTGACTCGTAAAAAATATATCGCCCCGACATTTGACGGCAACCGCGATGTAATATGGGGTCGCCGGTTGTCCGCCTTCCAGATAAGGGCCCCAACTGAACGCTTTATTCGACTTCATAAAGACGCGAGCGGCGCAGTAAAGACGTTAATCTAGGCTGGCTCGTGTCGGCAGCGCCGACTGACACAGTGACTAGTGCACAGCAATCCTGAATCAGAGCTACAAAAAAGTATTGGGTTCACTACTTGTTACGAGCTTATTCATACTCTTACATTAGCAATGACTTTACTGGACATTCTGATTCTCGAAGTGACTTCTAAACAGCCAAATAGTGTGCCAGTATCAGGATAATAATATAGGAACAGTAAACTATGATCAGTAATCTCGCTGTTTTAATACGTTGCCGAATGATCTGAAATAATGATGGTTCCGTAATTAAAAACACTGAATCCAAAACAATTTCAGCTGCCTTGCTGCCTTTGAAAAATTCATTTAATAGATAATTATTTCTTAAAACAATTTTTGGTAAACGGTTATCAGCTAAAATAAAACGAATTAGCTGCAGCTACAATTTGACGTTTCATTTCTACGAAATTTAAAAAGAACCATCTTACGAAATAGGAGTCATACGCTTTTAATACACGAAATATATATATAAAATTTAAATTTAAAAAATGTAGTAATTAAGGTAATAAAATGCTGTGAAATAAGCTTAGAAATACTTCAGTCTAGTAATATGAGAAACGTAAGTATGATAACCGAATCGTTAATTTCATGGGAATAAGATAGCAGTATTAGCGGAAGGGTGATATATGCTTTTCGCTAAGATAACATCAAACCATAATTTCTAGTCTCCCAATCCCTCCTGTAGTTACTACTGTACATAAATAATTTGTTAACGATAGTTGTCACTTCCGCATGTCAGTTTATTGGTGAATTGTCAACGAAGCGTTACAGATAAATAAAACCTCCGTGAATTCCAGAATTCTGTTAGAAAAACTAAAACTTGGACTAGTTCAAAGCACACAACTACAAAAATTGAAACAATTTTTGTATATCCTTTACTGTAGTGGTCATTCATGTTTAATATGTGCCACAATTAGAAAGATTTTAAAATAAGCCTACTTCTGAAAACATCCAATTCGACTACATTATTTCTAAAAAATTGTTTTAATCTCAAATGTAAGATTTTTTTATTCGTGAAATTCTTTTAACACAACATCGCAAAAGGAGTAAGTTAGAATTAACTGCTCTTATAGCAAGCCCTTAACGTAGTGATTATCAAAATCAGGGTTTGGACCACAATTTGTAATGGCGTCTTAGTGCATTCCGTCTTTATTTTGCTGTTCCAGATAACTTCGTTACGCCTAAATGTTGATGTGCGATCAAATTTTCAATTAAATCTGGGTGTTATTTACAATACTCGGGAGTCTTTAACTCTTCTTTATCTAACTTTTTTCTTATTCAGTCAGTTAATATATTTCCTACTAAAACGATAATATCTGATTTTTGTGGCTTCTGCATGTATGGAAAGATTTGTTGTGGTGTTCAGTTTTATCCGTCATGAGATTTAAATGCTGCTACCTTACGCGCTTTATATTTTCCAGTAATAATTTTCGTTTTAAAGTACATTGCGTTAAGTCCACAATGTCTAAATCTGTTAGGTATACATACGGATCTGTCAGGTTGTAAGTAACACGATATCTTAGATATCTAATAAGAATTTATTTATACAACCGGAAACTTCCTTGAAAGCCACAACTTTAGTTTCCTTAGCTGCAATTTGTGCATTTGGCGACTTGTTTCATTTTCTTTTTTCCCTGTAATATGTTGGTCCTCACAAATAAGTATGTGGTAAGATTATTATTATACAAATAAAATGTTTTTGTTATCAGTTGCCTTTTCTATTACTATTATACTCTCTCCAACGACTGATTCATGGATGGATAATATTGATATTAAAATTTATGTAATGCCTATTTTTAGGCGTTAGATAATTTTGGTACAATCCGAGTATCTAATATCGCTTGCGTACACAATGGTGATAAAATTTACAACCTTTTCTACACTGGATGGAAACGCCTCATCTTTCAATGTGCAGAAAGAGACGATAAGCATCCATGAAGAATCATGCTTGGAACAAGGCCCCTTTAAACAGTAAAACATCCCAACGGGCAGATATTGACTTGGAATTCAAGCACAGTTTCATAAAAATCAACGTATTTTTTATTTTATTATTTTCACTAACAACCCGGAAAAGTACGTAAATGTATTCGAGATTTTTGTATTTAAGCTTTAAAGTGATTAATATGCATAACGTTGCGGTATTTATATTAATTTTTTATTATAGGAACATGTTTGGAATATATAAGGAATACAACAATTGTAACTATAATTTTAACTGCAATTGTAACTCATTCGGAATCAGATGAAAATTTTTTCAAAATGGTAGGAAACTCATAACCGCAATAATTACACTCATACTGTAACATCAATTGAACGTGATGAAAAATTGGCCACTCTCGGTGTTTTCATTTTTCGGCTTGGAGTTGTTTGAAATAATGGCTTGAAGGTTTAGAATAAACTACCAAGCGAAGTACTCAAACAATTTTTCAAAAACATTGAAAGAATTTAAAATTAATATTCGCAAAAGACAAAAGAAGATAAGCAAGTATACTCAAAGAAATAAAAATAAAGAACAAGAACTGAGAAGGGAGCATATGGTGCATGGAAAATAAAATTTAAATGAAAAATATGCACGAGATGCGAGACATATGCTGAATAGTTATCTGTAGAAAGTACAACAGGTATTATGTTGATGCTAATATTTTCGTTTACCATACAGACTTAGATTGATATATACTGCATTGGTATATAGTGTTCTGGCTTAACAAAATACTCTATTTATTTCGGGATATTCCTCATTTAGTTCAGTTGAAAGTATACATATAATTACTGACGCTGTGTTTTCCTACGTGGAGTTCTCACATCTATAACAGCACGAGAAGTTAAGAAAGATCCCTTTGTTTCTCAGCGGTGTGTGTGTGTGTGTGTGTGTGTGTGTGTGTGTGTGTGTGTGTGTGTGTGTGTGTGTGTGTGTGTGTGTGTGCGTGCCACTGGAAGCCTACATCGTGTTCTCGCAGGCGGAAAGAGCACCCTCATGTTTAGGCAACACGCTGTGCAGAGCGCAGGCTGGCGTGAAGGCGGCGATAGCGAGAGTATCGATACCTGCCGGTCGACCGCCCGGCTCGGCTGAATGTTTCATACGCCAACAGGCTACACAGCATATGGTCGACTCCCCCGGTGGCAACAATAAGAATGTGACGGCAGTGCCAACAAGGGGGAAGGAAACGACGGGGTCGACATTGCTGTTGTCTCTTCTCCCTACTGAAAAATATTTTTCCAATGCGAAAACGTAAGAGAAAACTAATAAACATGTTTAGTTAAAAGTTTTATCCAGTGCAAAAAAATATGTGTTTAATCGGCAGTAGATAGTATAATTCATAAATTCTTCGTTAATTCCCTGTTGCATATATCTTAATTAAGAGGTTGGAGGAGCGCTTTTACTCGCTCTCTGTTCTATTTAATTATGAAAAAGCATTAATTAAGTTTTAAAATTTGTAGTGGTATTTCAACAGTAAATACTGAAATATTAAAACAGCTCTCTCAGTATTTTTATGATCTGTTTATAGTTGGTGTATTTTGTTATAAAAATTGTAATTATTTATCTGTTACCCAGGCTAGTCCTTAAAGTAGACTGGGTTTTAATTCATTGTTTAAAAATGGCGCTTTGTACACTTATATAAAATTCTCTTACCATAATCGATTAAATATGTCAGACTTAACTGTAGGCTTTACACAGATTTTTGTTAAGATGATATCTACCAAGCGCGGTGAGGGTTCACATTCACGACTAGCCTTCGAGAGAGCGAGGGTTCAAAATCCCGTTCGGCAATCCAGATTTGCTTTTTCAATGATTTTCAAGACCACTCCAGACGAATACCAGAATGGTTCCTTCTATAATGACCATGGCCTAATTCCTTCCAGTTACTTGTGCCGAGTCATGGCCTGCCTCTAATGACCTCAACACTGATGAGCCGTAAAATCATAAGAGACAAAAATAAAACAGACGGTGTCTTGATGCAATCTGAGTCTTTCACTGCGATCGCTTTACTGAATCAAAGCATTAACAATTTAAAAAAAAAAAAAAAAAAAAAAAAAAAAAAAAAAACCCTGAAATTATAGCTTTATGGACTCTAGCTGCCTTTTGTTGCAGATAACAAATAAATACTTCATAGATTGTAAATACGCCATGGATTTACCAAAAGAACACTTTACAGTTACTGGTTGCATTTCGCGAAGAGCCGATCAATCAGAAGGCGAAATTGATGTCGTAATCAGTGCTAATTTTTTTAGTTTCGTCCTAACATCTGACGACAAGGACGCAGACAATCATCGAAACGACAAGCAAAAATTATAGTGAAGGGAGTTTACAAACCAGGATTTAATAACAGTAGTAATGATGATGTCTCCAGTACCTTCCACTTAACGGATACGAGATTTGGTAGTTCGGGCGTCATATCATATTACAAGGTTGGTCATTGTGAAATGCGACATTTAAAATACTTTATTTAAATTTAGTAATTATGACACGCAATCAAGTTAAATTAACTTGAAACCAAGTTTTTTCACGACATATAAGAAACTATTGTAATCCAAATCGTATAAAATGATCCTCTGAACAACGGTTTCGTGGGCCCACCACCTAAGCTAAACAGCACACCATTATCAAAGTGTTGAGCTCTACGTATCTCATATCACAATAGTAAACATAACCATCAGACTTCTCCAGCTTTACATGCAGCCTTTATGTGGCTGCATATTTGTTTATATATATATTAACATCACGAGTATAGAATACTCTTACATCGCAAACGCAGATTTTTTAAAGTGGATTGCGTTCTTATAATAGTCTTTACTGCAATGTTACGCAAGGCTTAAACTACACATTCTAATATCTGAATTAAATATAAATGTATAAATAAAATACACAGTGTCAGAATCAGGGAGCAAGGCCGACGAGTTTATTTCGCAAGTATAAGTGGAATTAAAGGAATATTTGTGGTAATAGTCTTGAGCAGTACCTGACGCTAGGAGTGACAGTAGGCTGCGAGGCGACGGTGTCCACACCACGTATTCTGTAGAGGTCCATGAAACAATGTTATGTTTGGTCGAAAATGTCAATTTCAAGCGATAAGTGGAGTATCTTAATCCGAATTGCGACAAGTTAACGAAAGGCTGAACGGTTCTCACATTCGTCTAGGAGAAGCCTTTGAAAATCTCTGTGTTGTTCAAAGAAAAAGACTTTTGATCGGGATTTCAAGCTAAGGATATATATCACTCCACAAACAAACAGTTTAACACGGTAGCAGGGACGTGATATATCACTGCCAATGTCCGACAGAGAGGGCTAATTGTGTGCAAAGTTAGAAGATTCCACGAAAGGCAGCATCTATAATAATGATGTCATACGTAGAACTAGCCAATAGTAGCTAACGTGTTCTGGAGTCTTTGACGTGTGAAAGAATGTTTCTACTCCAATAGCAGAATTAGCTAATAATACTACTATTTATTATGTTTAGATGTTGAAGCGATTCGAGGAAGGAGGGGGAAAAATCACGTTTGGATTGGCGGACAGAGATTCCACGAGGATTTGTGGTAGGGGACGAAGATACATGGAGAGTAAAAAAGCAAGAGAGCAGATACAGTATATTGACGGACAGCGAGGAAGACAGTGAAACATGCAGACGGAGGATGTGGCTAGCCCTACGTCTTAGTAACATGTAAAAGTCGTTGTGAGCTACTCTTTATTTCTGTTGCTGTCTGATTCAGCTGTAGATAATGAACGATAAATAGAATTTTCACTTGTTAAATTTCCAACTTGTTTGCACCTATACTTCACTCATGTTAGCCCTGTACCAAGCAGTTAGCATAATAATAGGCGTAATGTATTGAAACTTTTACTCTGAGCTAAGTCGTATGCATTTTTTGTTTCCTTTTGCGAGTAGCTGAAGTAACTTGCACTCAGGGACTTGTAAACAGTCAAGCGAAAGTGAAACACCTGAGACTCGTCTCATATTTTTTATTGTTGTTCTTATTTTTTCGCTGTTATGTAAGTTGTTATGTTTAGAATTGGCGATCATTTATGTCATTCATTTGTATTAAAATTTTGTCTTGTATTTAATTGAGGTTAATGAAGGATGGTGTTGTTTGCTAGCCACTCATAATTTTGATTGTTTATTTTGAGTTACGTTAAATTCACCACGTCCATAGGACTCACAAATGTTAAATGATTAATTAATGGTCCTATTATGACATTTGTGGATTAAATAATGATTTTAATTCATTTAGGAAATATGCTCATCATAATGATTAAAATATGATTAATTAATTTAACTTTTTACCGGATAATTAATCGTTTATCCCGCCTCATTATACCCTACTTCTGCTAAAACTCGTGCTTGTTACGGATGTGAGCAGCAATAAGTCTTCCGAAAATCATCTTGTTATATAAAATAAGGATACGCCGTACGGCTGCTTGCTATCTAGAGAATTTCCTTAGATTGTTACATCGGGTTAGCGGTTACTCCTAATACCGGTTCAGAACTGAAACTCGCACGAAGCTCCAATGAGCCCCTTTTGCAGTGTTAAAGGGACATTAATATTTAGCGTTCTTCCGGTCGTAACTAATTACTCACGTGGGAAGAAACATGAAAAAGTTTTACATCGTACAACATGTAACGGAACCGTTAGTCGTCATGCTGAAGGTGACGGTTTGCTGTGTAACCGGTTTAATACTTTGGATACGCAGTTTTTCCTGTAGCCATAAATGATAATTCAATCCCGGTGATCGTGTTAAGAGTCATCGTGGTTAATTCTGATATATTTTACTTTGGCAGAGCCTTATAACTCACCACCGTATTCAACTTAGGGAGACAGAAATTGTTCAAGTTTCGCAAATGGTTGCGTACATCCCACCCTAACTACTGCTATAGGGGCTTACCGTAATTGTCTTTGTAAATACTGGGATCAGGCCTAATTTCCGCTAAACGACAAACAAATGTACTCTAGCACAAACATAATAAGACAACAATACAAATATTATACAGTTTACAACCAGGTAGAAACACTCACTTACCTCAACTATGCTAGAAAATGATTAACAACCTCATTCCAAGAAACAACATTAAACGCCAGCTAAACGTTGCAATCAATGCATCGCTCTATTAATGAAAATCTCTAACGATAACATCATGTTAATAAGCTCAGCAACTTCTTTTCCTTCATTGAAGTTCTCTAGCTTGCTTGATGACTGGTGATCGATTTTTCAAAAGTGAATGACATTTTTGTTGCTTACAAAAACAGATATACTATTTTTAATTCAGTTTCTACGGTTAAAATTCAGATTGTTTCTGAATTATCTGTTTCAATGTTTTTACGGAAAGTCAATTTACGTAGACCAATGGAACGAATTTGATTGTAACAAAGCGGAGGTGCGCATGATCAATCTGTGAGAAAGTTGTACAGATGATGACGCGTGGAAGTAGGGATTTATGTGAGGTCTCGCAGGGGAAAACACACAATTTCGGCAAGGTGAAATATCTCGGTGCGGTATTTCCCCAGACAGTCGTACCAGAGCCAAGACGGATGAGCGACCACTACATGCTGCTCATTGCAGCACGCGGCCCGACTGTGTCGGTCAGCAGCAACTGCCAACACGAACTATCACTTAATCCACTCAAGTACAGTTAACATGCAAAAGATTACATAGTTTACTTCTCTGAGGAATCTTTCATCTGGTACCCCGATAAATCCATTTTAGGTTCAATGTTTATATTAACCTATGAAACCATAAATAAAATCTTATTCACTAGACCTTGCTAAAATTTCGTGCTCCGTTGGACGGTAACAGAGGTTTTAAATGACTAGATTTTCCTAAGTTCCCAATTTGATTTCCGGATTTTATTCTTCTTGTTTCACACATTTGTTTAACAGTGAATACTAAAATAGGTAATTTCACACTAATTCACTGGTATAACTTTGGTTGGATCTAACACAATCTTTAACAGAATATATGCATTCTCATCAATAGCAACTACTGTCTATCTTTTTAATATTGCAAGCAGAACTTTGGTCCGATTCTCTCACAGGCCATGAACTGGGAAAATGTTCATCAGAGCTATGGCGGCTAGTTTCTTTCACCAGTGTGGCCAAGTGTTGAAAATGTTTATATGACAGTGATGATATTTGATAAATGTAACGAGTTGATTAGTGTTGTTATATGAAAAAGAAACAATAAAGAGGGTCTTACGAAGTGTAGGCCCATGCAGAACTATTTTGGTGGAAGAAGGAAATCCATGACACACACAACACCAGAGTGTTCATGATCACAAAGTTTATGTCCAGTTATGCATGCAGAAGAAGTGTGCTTATTCATCTGTCATAGCGTGGATGTGTACCTTACTTATTCCATTAAGTGTACACCTCCGAAAATTACTTTCACATTGTCTGTTGCTTGTGTCACTGTATCAGCACTACCTGCAACACATCGAAATAATGTTATTGAGAATCATTGCGACTTAATGGTTTAAAAAGAATTAAATATTAATCTCTATATTTTAAAACAATTATCAGTATTCGGAATGGGAAAGAGCTGAAATACGACAGTTTTTGTCTGTTTCCTAGCGTTGTGCTGCAAAGAAACTGCAAATATAAAAAATTCAGCTGCAGTAGGAAAGCTCGTACAATCTTAAAAAACCCACGCAGGTCTATTGGGCATTAGTTCATTAGCAATTTCAACTCATCACAAAAATAAAAAAGTGTTGTACATTAATTAAAATTTTAGTTTTTTGCGTAACCGATTTTACTTAAATTAATGCTACATTTTTCGGGTAATCAAGCACTAATGTTGAGTGTGTAAATGCTGGGAATTCGTCATTCCACGGAATTTCGAGAACGTCTTTTATTGACATTAGAAACGTTCTTTATGTTTTTTTATTTTAATTTCTCATCCAGACACACTTCTTTGAAACTTATAATATATTTTTCTATCGTTATTACCAGTTGATAAATTCGTAATAGATAATCGGTTTTTAATTGAATTCAAATTCATAAATCAGACGTTTTTATATACGTTCACCTTCAATTCAGTATTCTGATAACTTTACACTGGTCGATGTTTTCAAACGGGCGTTTTGTTTCCTCACAATAAAGTTTGCTCATAACACAATTTTACTTAGAGTAAAAACTCTAATAAACTATCAGTTACATATCCGTTCTCCCTCTCATCTGTAAGTCTACTATATCTTTAACGTAAATTACATATAAGATCGATTGGATTGTTAATGCATGCTGAATTTCTATTTTATAATCAATCTTGAATATTTTATGAAACGAGTAATTTTATAACAAAACCCTGAATATTGTTAAAATAGAAGTGGAAACTAATTCTAACGACAGTAATATGATTTATTTGTTGTCCAGGTGTTATACAGTCGAGAAGCAACCAGTTTGAAGTTTTAAACATCACGATTTTTGGGACTTGTAGCATTCTCAACTTTGAACTGCTGAGGTAATTAAAATAAAAATAAAGTTTAATACACATTTCGTATGACTCGTTTCGGCAGATTTAATAAAACAAATATGTAGACATGGTAAATAAATAATTCCAAGAATGATGAAGAATTCCATGACACGTAATATAATAATACGTGTAATTGTAAACTTATTACCAAATTCTCAAAAGTCTAATACTCGTAGAAATCAGAAATACATTTAAAAAGACAGAAAATAACAAAATTGGAGTGACTGAACCGAAAAATAGGTCACATACATATGGAATATGTAGATGGTAAGGCCTGGAAAGATACTGGGTAAGGCAGTAGTCTTAAGTTTAGAGAAAAAGGGAATGTTTTAAGTAAGATACTCAAGAATTAGCCAAAATTATCGATTAAGGCTAACCTCGAGCAAAACGTGCACATTACAATTTTTATGTAGGATGAAAATCACGAAGGCATTATTGCATCAAAATTGTTATTATAATCATCTCAAAACTAAAATTTTTAATCCATACTGTATTTTTTGTTGAAAAACTTGAGAAGTGGAAAAGAAGTAAAAACAGAAGCGAGAAAGTGCAAGCACACCAGCAGGAAAGATTTAAGATTTTATTTTATCGTATAGGAGAGGACTGATAAACTTTAATTCATTCTTATCCGATATTGAAAAAATTGAGAAGATTTTAATGTCAACCTTATATTTGTTTAAAGGTACTTAATATTAAAGAAAAATATTTTTTGGAGCAGTAGGCAACATATACATTATCCAGGCTAATTTTCATGTGTAACAGTAATTATATACAGAAGAAATTTTAGGAAAACGTAACAAAAGTTAACTTACAAAGTAAATCCTAAATTCAAAAAGTGTAGGATGTAACACTAATATCTCTCTTCGGCGAGCTAAGTAGTCCAAATTTCAAAAGTTGTTTACTAGTTGTTTTAAGCCCAATTTGAACACAAACGACCAAATTGGCTAATGTAATAATACGAGGAATACAACAATGCACAGTAGTATAGTGGAAGTACAGGGCGTTCGCCGGGAAACGCAACCCACTGTTAGCGCTACAAGGAAGAAACTGCTCCCGGCGAGCGAGCGCTCAGTTTCCGGCATTGTTCGACCGTCGGCCGCGGACTATTTCATAATAATTACGCTTCATAAACTTCATAAACTTGTGTGTTAAGCATTTAAATGTGACGTAATTCATTAGCTTACCTTATAAAAGATGCTGGAAGTGTTGACCCTCTTGTGTAATGCACATTTCACATCTTCTGAACATATTTCGAGACACACGCTGCCCTAACAGACTTAATGATTTTTTGGGTGACTGTTCTAGTCGAAAAGCGATATCGTCAATTTTCTCCTCTGTGAGAATACGGTTGACCGACAGTCTCTTTTTTTTAAAAAATGAACCCGTTTCTCTTACTTTTTTAACCAGACGCAGAATTGTTGATTTAGCTGGCAGTAAAGCGCCAGGAAATTCGCGACGAAATTTACTGTGACACTTTTTAAACGACTTCTTCTTCACATATGTATCGTAGAGAAATATTCTTTGTTGCAAACTGTAACGTACCATAATTTTACTCACACTCAAACACGGTACAGATTAATAAGAGTATGAAGCCCCAAACCAGCCAAACCGCAAAGAAACGTTTATTCACAACACTGATTAATAAGAGACTGAAGTCACAAACTATCTACAATGCAAAGAAACCGTTCTTAACAATGTAAGGGTCACTGCACTGCACTATTGGGGCAGCGGAGGTGTTAAACAGTGCGGTGATTCACGGTGCCGTGTGGCGGAAACTGCTGGCTAGACTGACCGAGCAAGTTGCCGACGGCAACAGACTGGGAGGGTAGCGTTTTCCGGCGAACGCCCTGTATTAGGTGGTATACATTGCGCTATTATTTCGTGCCGCCAGGTAGGAAATTAGATGTGTGAGTGGAGACTTTCCCGTCGTACTGATGCAATGTAACCCTCTCGGATGTCCAGCCGGATGGCGGTGTATAAACACGACGTTTCGACCGCTAGCTCTGCTGTCTTCATCAGATCATCATGATGATCTGATGAAGCTGTCCAAACGTCGTGTTTATACAACACCATCAGACTGGACACGCGATAGGATTTTATAGGAAATTATACTTTGAAAAAACCTGCGTTCCCGGTCATGTACATTGCGACAGACGTTAATTTCACTCCTTAACGAGAACACCCATTCCAAACACCAGCAGACACCACGTTTTCAACATTATGCGAAGCTAGCTAATGGAGAGGATATATGTTGATAGAGACTCGGCTGTGAGGGCAGAAGGTCGTCGACAATACGAGTGCCAGAGGACAGCGAGCGCCGTGGTGGTTGTCCCCAGGGGCAGGGACAGGACGGAGTCTGTTTTATGCAGGTGTGCCCGCGGCTCAGCTTTGACCACAAAGGCAGGCCCGCGGGTCACAATTACATTCAGACAGACGGACCCACCAGCCACTCAGCCGCCTTGTAACGCACGCAGCCCAGCGATACGCGCGCCATTGCACGACTCTGCTGCAACTGATACCAACCTTCCGACACAAAAACGGAAATATGGAGCAACCGCATTGCATTCAGCGTAGTACGAGCAGTCAGGTTATTTCAGGACTGTGTGGATTTGGAACATTATCTTGATTTACTTGTGGAATATTTTAAATTTAAGTGAGGTCTACCTCCCACACTCTCCACAGCCAAATTGAAATGGATACGGTTAGTTCCAAATCTAAATGCAATTAATTTTTTAATAAAATTTCTTATTAATTTTCATCTCATAGATTGTTAGCATCATTTATGGATAAAAATAATTCCGTATGATCGTTGTGACCGTTTTTTTTATTGGCTGCGCATTCCGCCCCTATCGTAGCCACTTTAACCTAACCCGACAATCCTGCCGGGTACAGGAAACCTACAGTTTAACGTGGAATCCGAACCACGGAAGCGTGTACTTCACTTTACACTGCAAGCTATGGCAGAGGTGAAGGTCGGGTCAAGCGTCTTTGAAAATCCCCGCCGAGAAAGGGATTCGAACCGGGGACCTTTCGATCTCCAGTCAGACGCCTTAACCACTGAGCCACCAGAGCGCTATCATTTATGGATGAAAAAGATGTTTAAATTGATCTTATATGCAAAGATAAAACTATGTATGATGTCGGAACCTTACCATTTAGTATATAGCAACACATGACCGACAAATAAGAGTTGCCTTTACTTTTAAGATCCATAAACAACCAATTAAAAAAAAAAACTAGACTTCAGTCCTACATTAAAGGTCGCTATACCACATAGTTGAATGAAAAACAGCCGTCAACCTGATTGATTGAAATTAGCATAACATACAAAATTACAAAATATATACATAAAAAAATCAAAGGCACGTAATGGAATGTTCTACACATTAAGTTCCTTTTAGATTTCAACTTTTAGCTCGGTTCAATGTCTATGATAAAACCACTCGACTTTCCTTAATTATGTGGATCACTATATTCAAGGCGCTAGACGGGTTCCTGAGAGTGCCGTACATGTGGAAACACTTTAAAATCAGGTACTGTTACTGAACCGTTACTGTAGATGTAGTCACCATTACATAATAGTAATGTGTTCTCGAGCACAACGTCGGCAGAGAAAATGCCTGTTTCCAGCTACTTCTGGTGAAAAAACCTAAGTCCCCTTCCACTTCAAAACCTTAAGTACTGGACGCTCAACGAGGGCTGCAAGTTCGAGTCAAATCTCATATTTTGCCTTCTCTCCTTCATGTTCGTTTACGATCCTCTCCCAGTAACCACCAATTGAGGGGTGAAATTGTTTGGAGGATGCTCGATTTGCTCCACTATGCAAACAAAATAATAAGCAGATAACAACAGTTATAAACAATCTTTTCATTGGCTAGCTCATATAATCTCTCACAAGCATCCTGAAATCTCACAGTGTTCATCCGTTGTGGTTGGCTGATTGAATTGTATTTCTAAACTTTTTGTTTGTTTCAGGAATATCTTCATCTTTGTCAAACTAATCGTTGTCTCTCCCTTACATCGTAAGAAAGAACCAGCTCAACATTAACTCTCAATAATTGACAACTCGAGATGGATGTATGAATTTCCCCACAGCAACCCTAGGGATTTTAGCGGGATTTTGGCCCATTCATCTTCATGCTGTATCTCCTCTTTATTGTCAGGCAGGTGGTGGGTTACTGGAAAGTCTAGATCCATTAGAGATCGGTTAATTGCCTGAGGTGCACTCTTTGCCGAGTGAGGAATTTTTCGACACGTGCTCACTGTAACTATAACCCGCTCAATTGACGCATTACATATTTTATTGCATTGCCCATACCAGTATTTTAATAGAATATATGTATGGTTTGATTACCAATACACCATAGACTCTGTCGTTCGTCACGTGCTCAGCCAATTTGTACTTGGTGTAGCATAGTAACAACTTCACGTAACACTCTTTCTGCAAGTTCTCCGTTCTTTAATCGCAAGAGACGTCCAGTATGTAGTAATGTAGTTTTCGCTGGGTAAGTAAATTTTAACTGTAGCGAGTTTATTATGTGTTTTTTTATTTATTTATTTTTTTATTTTTTACATTTCTGCCGATTTTGGCCGTCATTCGACATAATCTTCGAATGATAAGTATATTACAGTATTTATTTTAGTGAAATACATACCTGCTATAATTATCAAGTCACCCTTAGTAATAATCATTCATATGGAGGGCTGTATCATCATTCAAATAATTCAAAGAAGGCTTCCATATTATACTGATGCTCATGGAAATGTGCGCAAAGAATGTGGAAGCAGTTTGTCTGCTACAACGAACTTATAACGTCTTTTTTTGTTTTGCTTATAAAATGACTGTCAGTTTCTGCGGCTGTACAACAAGCTCATGATGTTAATTAATTATTTTTCTTTTGAACTTTACATTTCGAGGAAGTATTTATATAATCGAAAGAGTAGGAAAATACAATACGATGCTCACACGGAAGTAAAACCACATGTCCTCTACGTGAAACGATATTACCATCGCATTGTGCTAGTGCTTCCTCTGCAGGGGCAGGCTACCTGTTAACGAACATAGCTGAGTAATTGCTTTGTAGGGTATTGACTAAAAAAACTATTCCACGGTATGGAAAATATTGGAGCAAATATGATAACATTACTAAACATGCAATACAAACAGGCTATTGATAAATTTTCAGCATCATTTAAATTTAGCTATAAAGTCATTCTTATAAAAACAAAAATATTTTTTATAATGTGATGGCAATAAGAAAAGCAAGATATGAATGAAAGATTCTCGGGCTGCTACCCAGTTGACATTGGGTGGTGGCCTGACAATGGAAGCAGTTTTAGCTTCTGAAACGTCGCCAGACAATACGAATTAGACACGGTTAGAAGCCCGAATATCTTTTTTTCATTGTTGCCACCCCGAAAGAGTACATAGCAATCTATAGCGACATATAGACGCTGCATGTACTTATAGTTTGTAACAAAACCTCGGTATTTTTCTAGCATTAACATTTCTTGGTGTTACCATCTTTATTTCGAGATAATTACATTAAAAAAAAATACTTCAATACTTTTTATATAATTTGATTACGTAATTAGGAAGTTGTTGATACTGTGTATTAACGTTATAGAAATAAGCCATTACTTATTTCAGGAGAAGTTACGATAGGAGAAAAAATAAACTATAAGACACTACACAAGAAGCAGGGAGGAGGGGCATTTTATATGTTCCGGCATATTGGATAGAGGTGGGAGATGAACAGAGGGCTACATATGGTAAAATGTGCGGAATATTGCTGGAACATAACTTTTCTTAACTAAAGAAGGAAAACAGCTGTGTCAACATATATATCCAGTGTGTTTAGACATCCAATTGAAATAAAATACAAACGAAATAAAAAAGGTAAAGTAACATTAATCGCAGTAAAGCTCTAGAGAGATTTTTTTTTGTCGGACAGTGTGGTCACAAATACGAGTAGGTAGGCAGAGGGAGAGATGTTTTTAGGAGGAGGGGGAATGGAGAATGGTTGGTTGTTACCTAGAATCTCAGGCCAAGGATTTCTCGGATATGTTTGATGTTACATCACGATCAGTTCTTAGAGTTCTCACTGTATATGAGATGTTAAATTCGTTGAATGATAGCGATGCAGGGCGTTAGGAATTTCGGTTACGCTCTTTTGGCCAATCACATTCAACGAAAAATTTATAATTTTATAAATTTCTCAGCTTTCCTCAACCGCATCAAAATGAAACACTGGGACGAAGGCTAGCAATTAATAGAAATGCTATGATTATACAACCAGCAGTAGTACCAGCGTGAATCACGTTCAACGAAAAATTGACCATAATTTCTCATTTTCTCGACTTCACACCAAAATGAAAAATATCCCAAATTACCCTCTGTATAACTGGCTATACATTAATCAAAACTTCATAAAAATTCGATCAATTGTTTTTAAGTGAATCGCTTTAAACGGAAAACTGAAACAATTTTCTAAAAGATTTCTCAGCTTTTCGACACAAGATAAAAATTAAACAACATGTTTTCCCCGCTAGACCATGGGCTGTACAATAAACAAAAATCCATCACAATGCGACTCATTTACCCAAAGGCAGACAGACAGACACATTAAAAAAACAGGTTGGTTCCTTCTCTGTAGCTTATTAATAGTACCCCAAGTGATTTTTTTGTTTTGTTAAATTGTGCACTCTTTTTTCCTGGTTACAATTTTGTTACAAATATAGTTTATGTGATATCGTTTTTTATCTGCTGCACTGGTGACCACTTTACGATCAGCATCAAAGGCTCAAATTTAATTGTACAGTTTCGTATTTTTAGTAACTTCTCAGTGAGGGCACTAGCCACTACAGCGTCGAATCGCCCTGAATCCCCAACAGCACAGCCGTCCTTCAATACACGCATCCGCACTTGTTTACAATTGGCTTTGTAACTCCCAGTTGACGATACGCAAGCAACCTACTACTTGCAGATCAATTGCCAAATGAAAATCAAACAGGAGCGGAACGATAACGCTGCCAGTGATCTGCGCTCCTGTCTCACGTGAAGGAGCGAATGCAGTGAAGTTCTGCAAAGAGGATTAAGTTAACCATCACATTGACTCCTTGAGGATAAATGTTTGACGTTTACAGAAGTCACTAAAGGCTCATATTCATTCGTTTTGAAACACTAAAAACTAAATTCGGGTGATACTGCGACCTGGTGTCAGTGATTCAGATTGCCATGCATTCCGCCTCTTTCGTGGCTGTACATGGAATTCTAACTACGGTACGTTCTGGTGAAGCTCACATGATAATGTAGTATTCTTAAAAATTCCTAGCTCCAGTGGGATTTGAACCTGAGGCTCTTGACGTTTCAGATCAAATACATTAACCACTGACCTACTAACCACATGGCTAAAGCACACATATGTAAGTTTATGTATATTGCACGGATGGTTGAAAAATTAATACAAACTATTATATGATTGCTTCAACGATAATGTTTCTGCCTTCGTGAATGAGTTTTGGACCTGTAAGGTATGTGGATGAATGAACAGGCAATCGAGCCCAGGATCTGTAGACTGCGTGGGTTGAACGAGACCGTCCAAACACCAGCCTTGAGTAAATGATTTGGTGAGACCAATACAACAGCGGTCACTAGTTGCTTCCTAAAATCGATTAGTCAGGCTCACTGGCTAAGAAATATTTAAAAAAAAAATTCATATGTAACGAAATTATCATCGAATAACTGTCATCAAAGTTGTACAGGTATGCAGAATATTATCATTAGATTTTTTTATTCAACTGCGCAGTTCGACTTATCATCGATAGATGGGTCTATTTATTAGACGTACGCTGGGAAAATATTTCCGTTTTATTAGTCATACATTTCCATTTTTCACCGAATACCTCTGTAACATACAAATTGAATTTAAGATTGAGAAATTGATGTAGAAAAAACAAAATATATCACGTCGTGAGCCATCGTACTGTAAAATTTCTGTAAATATTTATGGTGAAACTGTTCATTTTCGTAAAGTTAATGGCGTCATAAAGATTGTTAGCAACAATCGCACTCGTAGGAAGACTAGTTTGTTTCAATACATCATGGAAGATAAAACGCATAAAAATACTAAGTTAAGAATCACATATCAGACCAGTTAGCACGATTACAAATGCGTATTACAATATGGGGTAGTTAGGGGAACAAAGTGTTGGAGGAGCGCAGAACGGCAACAGCTCTTTCCCTTTTTGTAAGTTATCACCTTGAAGTTTCTCTGCGAAGGAACACTTCTGCGGAACGGGAATGTGTCTGTAATAGACAGTGGAGGCATCGTAACAAAGAGGGAGAAGACAATGAGAAATGACAGAGTCGGCAAGCTTAAAGGCGACGCTGTAGACAGGGCCAACAACTCTCATGTCCTCTGCATCGAGTATTGCGGTTATCCAATTGATTCGTATTGATTAAGCTGCATTTCGTTTAAACCGTGTTGTTTGTTCGAACCCATTTCTTTTTGTTAATGGGTGGGCCCTTTATTTATAAATACCTACACTCTTTCTGATACTTTGTTTTTGAAACACAAATAAAAAGAAATACATTCTAGTTTGGTAAATGTGATGAAGAATGCGTTTGGTTATTATTAGGGTAACATATATTTCGCAACTAAAAATATCGAAATTTTTAATTAAAAAAATTAAAATATAAAATTTTACATTTATTCCGAACAAGTAAAATTATTTTAGAATCAGTTATATAAAAACTAGTTATAGGAAAACATAGTGGATGTTTCTACACTTTATTCTTTTAGTCTTTGCCTTCGGTCGTTTATGACAATATTGTAGATAGTGTGGTGTGACAGCGTCACCCACAATGAATATAATTAAATTATTATTAATTATATTCATAATTCCTTTTTTTTAATTATATTCAAATTTATTAATTATTTAGTCTTGCAACGTGTAATTAATTGTAAATAATGAGGGTTGTCTGGATAGGTTAAATGTATGTTTAAAACCAGGGCGGCCAAAGGTATATTTTATTGTAAATCAATTTTTCTGTAAACGCATGGCTCAGAAGGGCTGAATATCGAAGGCTAGAAACTGCCATTTCGGCGGTTGAGAGAGGAACAATGGAGCAGGCGAGGCGACTCGATGGCGCCGGGACAGCCCGGCTTGAGTCCCGTTCGAAATCGGGCGGTGACCTACCCCTACCCCGCTACTACCCCGAAGGCCACGTAGGAAACGCGCGAAGGAGACGGCGAATGCGACGCATGATATTAAACACGTGACGACGGAAATGTGTAGATAGCCAATCCTGAACATTTATTGGGGTCTACAATACTAATTCCGTGGAGTTCTTTTACATGTGGCGAGCAACTAGCCGAGGAAGAAGAAGGAGCCATTTTTAGAGATCACTTCTGTCCAAGACGAGCTGATGAACGGACGTGACTTGGGTCCAAGACGAGCTGGTGAATAGACGTGTCAGCCCGGCACGCTCTCTGATGATCATTGTGGTTGATCATTTCTTGCTTTGGGAAAGCGAGATGTCGAGTGGCATGCTTGCCATTATTTGGAAGTTATGCTAATAACGCGGTCGTAGCCGCTTATTTAGCTTCCATTGCTGCAGTGGCATTGTGTTTGTCGCTCACCATCACGGCGATGATTCTATGGTAATGTACCAGAAACGACGGTCACTATTCAGTGGATTTTAACAGACTTATGTGCCCTTAAGCGACGCCTGGGTTAAGACTCTGCTCCCGTCACTTAAATTCTGAGCTAGCTGAATTTATATTTCGATTCAATTTTTTTCTTAAGCATCTTGCTGTTTGTTAATTCAATTTTGATGCTTTTCATTCACTTTATACGGCGCCCCCTGGGATTTTCCTTTGTACAGTAAAATGTTAGCTTCAATTTGATGGCCTGTGTTGCCATGTTATTTCAATGTTAACTTTGCTGTTTTTATTACTTGTTTGAGATATTTCATTCAGTTTTGTTTGCTTACTCCGGCGAATTGTAAACGTCGGGTATTGCTTGTTTTTGCTGATCTAATTGTGTTTAACGTAACGTTAATTACTACCCGACCTTGTAAGGCCATAAGACTCAATAAATGAGGTTTTATTTTGTGTCTGAAATTCATGGTTCTAGTTAGTAACCTATTAGATCCCCTTATAGCATCATTATATTATATGTTTTTCATTTTTCAGGATTTTTAATTAATAATTCCCCCCTCCCTTTTTTTGGCAACTCACGTTTTCTTAACGGTAGCCAACAAATGGTTCTATTACAATTGGCACCCAACGTTTCGGGCTTTTGCAAGTCGAAATTATTTTGAGAATTTCACAAGTCTAAAAAAATCCATGGATGTGACCTGTGTTGATTCATTTTATTATTTTAGAATAAATTTTATGTTGAAATTTGTTTGCTTTGTTTGCCATGCTTGATTTAAATCTAAATGTGTGATTTATTTCAATCAGTTGTTCAAGTATATTTTCGTTCACTTGCATCAAGCATGGTTAGTTTAAAATTAAAGATAGAGTCAGTGCTTTTGAAATTTTAATGCATGGTAAAAGTTAAGATTTTTCTTTATGCTGATTTTGCTCATGTGTTGAGGTATTTGTGTCGCATGAAACATCGTTGTTTTTCCTTGTTGTTTAATTTTGGATGGGTTTTATTTCATGCTGAAGGGATTTATGCGCGAAATTTGTTTAATGCTGTACTTTTCGAGTTAAATCGTGCCGGTTGTATTTTGTTTGTTGTCGATTGTTCAAATTGTTCGGAGTTGAAATTTTGTATCTTACGATCAAATCTATGAAGTTGAGGTCACGCACCATTAATAGGGCAGATCAATCTATTGTTCATAACATTTCCGAGCAAACTAACGCGATGGATCAAGCACCGGAAGTACGCGAAATGCCGTTGGCGGACGAAGAGTGCAATGATACTCCTAGTACGCGTAGCATTCATTCAAATGCATCATTAGATGGGGAACAGTTAGGAATTTTTCCAACCCCAGACAATGAAACCGTTCAAAATCCACCCATGCGGGCAGAAGTTGAAACACGTGCGTCGCAAAGCGCGGCAGAATTGCCACAGCCCGCGTTACAATTTCAAAGCATACTTGACGCGATGGCGGACATGAACAAGAAATTAGCTTCGGAATTGAGTAAACAAATAAGTCAAAATTCTGGTTCATTGAGGCAGGAATTGACTAAACAAATAGCTTCACAACAGGAGGACATAAACAAGCGTTAGATGCACAAAGTCAAAGTTCTGTCTCATTGAGGGAGGAGATAACTAAGCAAATGGCTTCGCAAAATCAGAAATTGGATGCACAAAATCAAAAATTTGAGTCGCAAAATGCTTTGTTGAAGGGCATGGACGGAAAATTGTCCGTTTTTCGCGAGGAAATGACCCGTGAAATGAGTGCATTCAAATCGGAGATGCGAGCGAATGTTTCAGTGTTGGAGAGACGCACAGATACGATTCAGGCAACATGCACTGCATTGCAGGAATCAAGCGCGGAAATCTCGAAGCGTTTGGACGCGACCGAAAAATCTGTCGAGCACGTGCGGCAAGAAAGCCACCAGAGTCTCGGTCAGATCTCGGAATTTGTCCACGAGATTAAGGATAATACTGAACGAAGCTTGCAGGCTGTAAATGCAAAGATGTCGGAGGTTCACAAGTTCGGTTGAACAAGTACAAACGGCACAACAGGATTTGCAAGCGTCACAGCAAACACTCGTGCAGAACACTAACTCAAAGCTGGCGCAGTTGGAATCCAAGGATGAAGGAAGTGAGTAATTCCAACGCTAGCGGGAGTATTGTTCACGCGAATTACGCACAGTACGCAGCAGCTAATATCGAGCTTAAGTTGCCACGTTTTGGGTCTCGCAAAGACGTAAATCCTAGGATTTATCTTACCGAAATGGAGCGGTATTTTGAAATCAAAGGAGTGCCTGATTCCATGAAGCTTGTGTTAGTCGAGGAATCATTTTCAGAAACAGACAGACTCTGGCTGAAAATTGCGTCCGAAACTAACTTATCTTACGCCGAGTTCAGAGTCCTGTTTCTTGAGACCTTCTGGTCGAAAAAGATCCAGAACCAGGCGAGGATAAAGCTGTACCAAGGAAGGTACATTCCCAAGTGGCATTATTCGATGGAAAGCTACGTGAAAACTTTGCTGGTGCAGTGTAGGCAATTCGACGACAAAATGACGGACGGAGAGTTCATAGAGATGGTGATCGCGCACTTTGGTCCACAAGTGCAGTCACTCATTAACCCCGTGGTCATTCGTACGATACCAGAACTGCTAGAAACCGTCGGTAACCTAGACAGAATCGGGAAAATGGCCGATAATCTGGCGAGACAAGACGCGGAACGAAACCATGGCGAAGCGCAAAGCGAGTCTAAGCGACCGCATGGCGGCAATAAAGCTTCCTATGCTGATGGACAGAATGGGAAATCTTCCAATCAAAATTCCGGCAATCGTAATGGAGGGAAGAAATGGAAGAACGGAAATGCACAATGGAAGGATGATAAAAATCATCAGCGGTCGGGAAACAACCGATCCGCGTATCCACAAGAATTTCCAGTGAACGCGATCTCGATTGAAAACGCGGAACCGGAAATATGTGCAAAGGCGACAGAGAAGAATGTGGGCGGCGTTAGCAACGCGTCTAACTCCCCGCCGTCACAATGAGATTTTTCGGGGGACGCTGCAAACGCCGACAGCATTTGCCTCGGCAGTTTGGAATATTGGCGCGGCGAAGGACCAGGAAAATATCGACGAAGAAGAAGATATGGTATCCGGCGACAGCCTCATGGCACGCGCGAAGTGTCCCCGTGTAGATATTATTGCATATGGCATACGGGCGAATATTTTAATTGACTCGGGATCGTCTGTCTCCGTAATGTCTAAGAAATTTCTGCTACGCTTGAAAGATAAGAATCCGCGGCTAAAAGTAATTCCCACAACGCAAGTAACGGTGGTTCCTGCAATAGGAAAGAGAGAAAAGATCGTTAGCACGCAAGCGCTAATCCCCGTGAAAGTCGCGAATAGCGAGTTAATGTTGCCACTACTTATAGTACCCGGTTTGACGCAAGATGTGATCGTTGGATGCGACCTCTTAGCAAAACGTCAAGTCATTATGGATTGGGGAAATAAGACGGTGACAAATTTGGTTCCGGAGGTGTTGCATTGGAAACATGAGGCCTGTGAGCAGAGCCTTGGAATAAATAGTTCCAAACCAATGCAAGACACCGCGGAACGCGAAGGCAATTTGAATAACGGAGGAAGAGCTATATGCGCATCAGCTGACGAGCAAAATCTCATACCACAGAACCCAACCGACAAAATGCGGGAAAAAGGAAAACTTGACGCCAGCACGGAAGCCAAAGCTATGCCGATACTGACGAGAAACTTGACGACAGCACCACAGTCAAAGCCAAAGCTATGCCGATGCTAATGAGAAACTCGCGATCATTTCGTGCGGGATGAGACTGCGTCTGATTCGTATCAATGTAAAATTTAAGGATCAACCCGAGAAGAATCCCGAGGATGACATCAAGAAAGCACATGAATTCTTGGTAGAGAAAGCTACGAAGCGGCAACGCAAGCACGACGGATTGCGGACGCAAACGTTTAGCGTCGGGCAGCAGGTGCTACTTAGGACTATGACCCCGTCTGACGCACAGCGAAAATTAATTTCCAAATTCTTTCTGCTGTATTCGGGACCGTTCTCAGTAGCGCGGATTATCTCCCCAAACTGCTACATGCTGACCGACGGCAGAACGGAGCTCGGCCCGCATAATGCCCGGAATTTGCGCCCGTTTCACACAGCATAGGCTACAAGTTCCTAGACGGATGTTTGTAAATATAGCTTAAGGATCAATGTACATTTAGTTAGGTAATAACGTAGAGCATATCTTTAGAAAGTAAGAGTGTCAGTCTTGAGACACGTAATTGCCTAACAAGCGTAGCGCTAACGCAGCGAGAACAGGTAAAGGACGCTCAGCTGTTTGGAATAGCAGCTGTGCCGACCGCCAGTTTTCCTGGAAGGATTGCAATCAGGTTAAACGAAAACAGGTAGCCTGAGCCGCAAGCTTAACGGGACAGCGCTTACTGACAACAACAGAGCGGGCAAAGTGGAAACAGCTGATCGCTTAGTTTCACCGCTATAATGTCTTTGCTACGAGTGTAGTTTGGAAAGCATAATATAGTTCATTTTGCGAGAACCGTCTTTCTTTTGTATTGTATGGATAATTATGTAAATTCGCGGAAGGATTAAATTATGTAAATTCGCGGAAGATTTTTCTTTTCCATTTGATTTTCATGTTATGTGGTTTCGGCATACTTGTGTCGGCCTTGATAATGGACATTCGGTGCATTCTTTATTCTTGTTGTTGCTATATCTAACTTCAACACATGTGCTAGATTTGCATAGCCCGTTGTAAATAATTAATTGAGTTGTCTAGTTTTAATGTTAATATCTTGTGCTTACATCATTTTTTGTTTATTGATTGAACAGATCTATTTTGTCGTTCATTTACATCTATGTACCTGTCAATGTTTTATGATGTTTTACTTTGCATATTAGGATAAGACATTTCATTATTTATGTTAACCAGAGTCACGTGTCGTATTTACATATTTAAAGAGGTCACATGTATGCGATAGTTCGAGTGAGCTGGAACCATGAAACTATAGTGTAGGCAATGATTTTGATGCAACTGTAGGGTTAGAATAGTTCAAATAAAATTATTGGCATAATTTTATTTTGATTGGGTAGCAGGTATATTGTGGTGTGACAGCGTCACCCACAATGAATATAATTAAATTATTATTAATTATATTCATAATTCCTTTTTTTTATTATATTCAAATTTATTAATTATTTAGTCTTGCAACGTGTAATTAATTGTAAATAATGAGGGTTGTCTGGATAGGTTAAATGTATGTTTAAAACCAGGGCGGCCAAAGGTATATTTTATTGTAAATCAATTTTTCTGTAAACGCATGGCTCAGAAGGGCTGAATATCGAAGGCTAGAAACTGCCATTTCGGCGGTTGAGAGAGGAACAATGGAGCAGGCGAGGCGACTCGATGGCGCCGGGACAGCCCGGCTTGAGTCCCGTTCGAAATCGGGCGGTGACCTACCCCTACCCCGCTACTACCCCGAAGGCCACGTAGGAAACGCGCGAAGGAGACGGCGAATGCGACGCATGATATTAAACACGTGACGACGGAAATGTGTAGATAGCCAATCCTGAACATTTATTGGGGTCTACAATACTAATTCCGTGGAGTTCTTTTACATGTGGCGAGCAACTAGCCGAGGAAGAAGAAGGAGCCATTTTTAGACATCACTTCTGTCCAAGACGAGCTGATGAACGGACGTGACTTGGGTCCAAGACGAGCTGGTGAATAGACGTGTCAGCCCGGCACGCTCTCTGATGATCATTGTGGTTGATCATTTCTTGCTTTGGGAAAGCGAGATGTCGAGTGGCATGCTTGCCATTATTTGGAAGTTATGCTAATAACGCGGTCGTAGCCGCTTATTTAGCTTCCATTGCTGCAGTGGCATTGTGTTTGTCGCTCACCATCACGGCGATGATTCTATGGTAATGTACCAGAAACGACGGTCACTATTCAGTGGATTTTAACAGACTTATGTGCCCTTAAGCGACGCCTGGGTTAAGACTCTGCTCCCGTCACTTAAATTCTGAGCTAGCTGAATTTATATTTCGATTCAATTTTTTCTTAAGCATCTTGCTGTTTGTTAATTCAATTTTGATGCTTTTCATTCACTTTATACGGCGCCCCCTGGGATTTTCCTTTGTACAGTAAAATGTTAGCTTCAATTTGATGGCCTGTGTTGCCATGTTATTTCAATGTTAACTTTGCTGTTTTTATTACTTGTTTGAGATATTTCATTCAGTTTTGTTTGCTTACTCCGGCGAATTGTAAACGTCGGGTATTGCTTGTTTTTGCTGATCTAATTGTGTTTAACGTAACGTTAATTACTACCCGACCTTGTAAGGCCATAAGACTCAATAAATGAGGTTTTATTTTGTGTCTGAAATTCATGGTTCTAGTTAGTAACCTATTAGATCCCCTTATAGCATCATTATTATATGTATTTTTCATTTTCAGGAATTATTTAAGATTTTAATAATTCCCCCCTCCCTTTTTCTGGAGCCCCCAAGAATGTATTTTATTACAATAGTGAAATATCTTTCTGCATCTACACAATTGGCTGGACTGTGGATGCTTTTCATAGTTGCACTTGCAAATCTAGGATAGTAACTAAAAACATGTACGATATCAACAAGCGTTTCTGATGTAGCCACTTTTAGTAATTGCCTGTGAAAATGAGCATATCCATCACTGAACTCATCCTGTCTTACTCTTTGAAGAACGGTATTTTGGAAAAATATTTCCACTGTTGGCTTTGTGTTTATAGACGACGTCATCACGACCGCTGCTACTTAGGGACAATGTAATGCGCATGTATAATTCATTTGCTGGGTTCGATCTCAAGTGCACAGATAACTTGTCAAGTCTTTTCTGGACTGCTGTCTTCAATAAAAACTGTCTTCTTGGAGAAGCCCAACAATTTTGTTCGACAAAATGGCTTTTGATTTTAAACCAAAAGAACTTTCATATTGACGCTCAAGGGAAGTCTTTAAGTCTTCCAGTTCTCTCCATAATATGTGGGCTAACGAATAGTTTTATCCTTACAAGTTATCAGACAGAACTCAGCTACGAATGTTAATTGAACCTGTGTTTTGTGAGCTTGGTTTTCATTTTTGGTAATTGGTGCTTGCGTGATAGTCTTCTTATTCATTAAGAAAATCAATAATATGACCCATATATTGGCTGAAATAAATGGCAGATTTGAACTAAGGATTCAATCTAGTTACGACTGGCATGGTGTAATGTTTTGGAGTCATTTGCAGGATGTGTTCTTAGAGGTAGTTTAAGTAAGTGCTTTTCATTTTCTAGCGTGCAAGAAAACTGACTTCGTCTTAACAACAATAAAGTCCAGTTCCGTGAACTCTTTTATAAAGATGTCAGCTACGAGAATGCGCCCAATACAGATAGTATAATAAATGGCCTCCAAGAATTAATTTTAGCAATTTAAAACAAGCAGTCATGGAGCGTGCAGAGTCTAATACTAAGCCATGTACTTGAAGAATTGCTGTGGGAGAAATTGGATGCGTCGGCTGTGTCTAAACAAAGATACAAATGCTACAGAATAAGACTAAATAAGACTGCAAAAACACACCTGACTTGTTTTTCGGATGTTTCGTCAGCCCTCATCGCTAGGGACTGATTTTTTACTTTCTCTTTTGTTTCTTTTCTCTCCAAAATACCGCTCCGTAGTACGTGTTAACGTCTCAGTCTCCAGAAGGAAAGTTTCCGGAACCTGGCCCATGTTTCTCGAAATGAATATGAACAGTCGGATCATCTAGTTTATGCATCGGTATGTTAGCTTTCAAACACATTTCTACTGTGTCGTGCACGAAAGTTTCTATTTATAGCTTGGTGCGCTTTTGCATTTAAAACCCACCGACTATTGCTGTCTGCCGTTTAATCCCAGAGGGCCCTGGTTGATGCTAGGTTATTTCTTTAATTGGATAGCAGCCAACGTCATATTTCCATAATGAATCTGATTTCCCTCTTCTAGACTCACGTTGCAATATTTGCACATTACGATGTTAGTATCACTTAAATATAATCCATCCTGATGATATTATTTTACTATATTAAATAATTCCTTATTAAGGTGGCTCATCTTGACAAACTTGGTAATGTAAAATGAACGTACGCCGTATACACATTGCAGAATCACTAACTGGCGCGTGGTACTGTGCTAATTATTAGCCTTGGTACGCGAGGGGATAATGGTCACAGAACGGGACGCAACGAGCGGGCGTTGTCAACATTAGGTGCTAGGCGCTCAAATTTTGATACGTCACTTGATTGTTTTGCTTTAAAAAATGTCATTTATTGAATTTCCGCGGAAAGTACTCATAAAAAAATTCTCATTTATTTGCAAAAAAAGGAACATCACCTACCCTTAATTATTGTCTTAAAATACAAGATAATATGGCAAAACTGCATTAATCGGAATACTACCACTATAAAAAAAAAAGCGTTAATCGGAAAACGATTTTTCAATCTTACTTCCGTGTATTCGTAAATACTCAACGTACATCACCATTCTTTATTCTCACATGGAATCGTTTTCTGTCAACTGAATAATGTACGACTAGTATGATTACTGCACATTGATTTAGAATGGAGAACAACCAGATGCAGCTAGAAAGATTCAAACTGTTTCAGCGATGTACATTGAAAACATTGGCGCCTCGTATCACTCAGTGATCACAGCACAGCAAAATCAAGAGCGTTAAAACCAATAACTTTGTTACATTTCAGGGTCCTGGTGGTAATGTAATTTGCAGTGATACCACCATCCGCGCACCCGTTCCCGTAGTTTCCCGTTTTAATAAAATGATCCGATGAGTCGAGCGACACGGCCCGTTTGAACCATTTGACTGCCAAATTCGTTTAAAGTTTTGCATCCGAGTTGAATATTCAGCACATGTAAAGCAGGTGGCACAATACTTTGTGACTGTTTACCTGGCTCGGGGAGCGCCACTTGCTCTGCTTCCACTCGAACAATAGAGTCAACTTACGCCGTCGTACATTTCCAGTGTCAACAATATCGTGTGCACATCATGCGAAATTCAGTAGTTTCGAAACGTTGCAACTCAGAAATGTAAATACTACCGAACTAAGACTAGAAATAGTTCCTTCATACCAGCACTGGTCTCATGTTACATGTTTCTCGAACTCTGTTATAAGCTTCACATGTATGGATAAATATAATTTTCACCCACTTCCAAACTTCGGAAATGTTTGAAACTTTGCACGCGTGTTAAGAACCGTCGATGAGACAATAATTCTATATCTACAGGGTGGTCAGAAATTCACTCATCGGCGGGTAAGGGCAGTGTTCGGGACGTTGCACTAAACAGATAAATACAAAAAAAATCTAGTAAAAGTCGTACCGTTTTTGAGTTATTCACAGCTAAAGTTGGCCAATAAGAGCGCTGCGCGTGCGAATTCAAACAGCCTTCCACATGCGGTGTTGCCAAGCGTACTAGAGGCATGGGACCGCCAAAGAAAACGAAAAGAAAAACTCTCATTGGAAGTGAGGATCGAACCCGCAACCTTCAGATTTAGAGTTTGCCATCTTACCGAATACGCTGCCTAGGCACTAGAATTTCATTGTTTTTCGAAGCCACTAGGGCGGACTGTTTGTTCGTAATCGGAATTGATCGGTAATCCGCGACATTTTTCGGGAAGTCGGTGGTGGGGCTAAAGGATTTTTTTTTATGGTAATTGTTTTTTAATTAGTTGATCTGCTTGCTAGATTAATCTTTAATTTTTGTATAAAAATCGTTTGGTTACTGATACAAAAAAAAATCTGCAAACATAATTTATTCGTTGCAAAGATGCTTCTTTTATTCCATGTAATCGTATTTCACTAGATTTCAATCACAACATTTTTATTGATTAACGTGAATATCCTTGCTACTATTTTGCTAACAGGTACCACTGTGAAAACTCAACTCGAAGTGGAAAATCGTCTTCCTCCACATCTTGGACCTTTTGAAAGTAAAAGCGATGTAACCCTTCGTCGTGAAGGACGTCCAAAACAGTGGCAAGTGAGGCCTGGCAATTAAAAACCAACAAAAATGACTCTCTTGAAAGGCTGCATTTAAACGGAGAATTTGAGGGATCACTTAGACTGGACGTACCTGCAATGCGTTGGCAATGACCTTAGAGCTTGTCCTCGGATTATCAGCAATCATTTCCAGGACATTGTCCTCAAATCCTACACTCCGCCTGAATCGATTTCGTCCGCCGTCGGGCCTGTGGCCAACAATACTTCCCGTCTCCCTCAACCTTCTGTCAACCAACACAAAAGTGTTGGCCGATGGAATCACACGGTTAGGAAATCGAGTCGTGTAAATCCTTACTGCTTCGGCCCTGTTTTGTCCAGCAGCGCCATACGCCAAATGCATATCGGCGTACTCTTCAAAACGAAAATTGATAACGTTGTATGATGACAGTGTCTTTATCGGTAAGATGCGTTTGACTGCGAGACTTCTTCTGGCATGGTCCTTTAGCCCCACCACCGACTTCCCGAAAAATATCGCGGATTACCGATCAATTCCGATTACGAACAAACAGTCCGCCCTAGTGACTTCGAAAAACAATGAAATTCTAGTGCCTAGGCAGCGTATTCGGTAAGATGGCAAACTCTAAATCTGAAGGTTGCGTGTTCAATCCTCACTTCCGAAGAGAGTTTTGCTTTTCGTTTTCTTTGGCGGTCCCATGCCTCTAGTACGCTTGGCAACACCGCATGTGGAAGGCTGTTTGAATTCGCCCGCGCAGAGCTCTTATTGGCCAACTTTAGCTGCGAATAACTCAAAAACGGTACGACTTTTACTAGATTTTTTTTTTGTATTTATCTCGTTTGTGCAACTTCCCGAACACTACCCTTACCCGCCGATGAGTGAATTTCTGACCACCCTGTATATCCTTGAATTGCATTATTTCGACAGTTAAAAAAAAAATCCAACGTAGCAAGTAACCGCCTATTAGATATGAAATCACGTGGACATCACTGTTGAGTTGCTTGCAAGTTCACAGACGTCCGCTTCAGCACGTTCTTCAGGCAACGAAATTAAAAGTAGCTTCATATGTTAAATAAACTCTGCTTATATCGCTCAATTAGTCACTTTTCTGCCGCAAAGGCTTACGTAGATATCAGTCACATATAATCACTGGATGGTCCCCAGCCAGAAGGACCTAATTGCTCCATGCTGACAGGGAGATTTCCATCTAACGTTGACGCATTGGAAGAAATGGCTAAGTTACACGATCATGAATAAAATAGTTTTATTTCATTGTCACACATGAAATGCTAAGACTCGAGTGTCCTCAATTTTCTTTATTTTTTTTAAAGACTAACAAAAATACTATAATTTAAAAACTGAAAAAAAAAACAGCTATTGTAGCAATGTGAACTAAAATGTTATAAATAAAATCATAGTTTAAAAACTATGCTATAGAAACATATTATTTAGTTTTTAAAATTATTTGTCGATATATCTTAAACTGCTGACAACAGAGTGTCTAGAATATTCGACTCTTCCATTGTTATTTCTTTGTAAAAATGTAACTTAGAATAACGAAGACCATTTCTAAAACTGAAAAGTATACCCATGATATCTGTGACTACTGTATATCCTCTTAACAGAAAGGTTACTATGACAAGGTATCTGGCAAAGAAAATATAGAATAAATAATTCACTGAATTTACCGGATCTAAAACAGCTGCGGAGGTTACTGTATATTAGGTTAATTCAACCAAATTTCAGCTTTCCGTCACGTGGTAGGAGGAGAACTGCTTGAAAATTTTTTGTTCTTGGAAAACATTATGGAGTTTGTGGACTAGAGAAGGCTATGAAATTTTCATGAAGAAGTAAGAAGACAGAAGTACATAATCAAGCAAGTGATAAATGGCTGACAAAAATGAAGAATTGATGGATAAAATGGTAGAACCTAAAGTAGATAAAGCTCAAAGCAAGGTCAAATGGAATTTTGAGAAATTGAACAAAATATTTGTAAACATTAAAGAATCTAATGAGAAATTTGCTTTAAATCACGTCGGAGGAAAAAAACAAAGTTTTCGAAAGAAGAAATTAAACTATATGGCCTTATAAACAGAGTGATGTAAAGAGATAAAGACGTTGGTACTGAAGCTGAGGTGATCGTCGATCCTTTTCTAAAGAAATAATATGAAAGAGCTTCAGAGCTTCGAAAAATTAGAACTGAAATATGGCAATAGAAATTGAAGAGAATGCTGCAGATACTCTTGTACAGAATCGTTTAGCAGAGTGAGTAATCAAAGAATATTCATCGTCAGTCTATAATGGTAAAGGAATTACAAATGTATTTAGTAAAAAAAAGTCATCTTCACCCTTCAGAAAAAATGTCGAGTTGATACATACGTAAAAATTATCGTACAATACGTCTGCCATTACATGATTCGAAATTATTGTTATGGATGCCAAACAGGTGAGTAGAAGGTGGAGGATAAGAGATATTAATTAAAAATCAGTTTAGATTTAGGAAGAAACAAGTTACTGAAGAAGTATCTTAGATTTAAGGATTTAAGGATATAAATGTGACAAGACGTTCAACATTTTAGAGACATTTATTTTAAGCTATGGAATAACTGAAAGTTAAGTGGACAGATAAAGTAATAAATGGAAGAGTTGTAAAAGTCATAGGTGAGGAATAAAGTTGGCGATTGATCTCAGATAGAGAAAAGGCAGCATGGTGTGTCAGACTTTGAGACATGCGTGTTTGGTTAATTTGTTATTGGAGATAATCATTTCACTTTGTAACTTATTCCAATCCCTGACATCCTTACGTAAAAAAGAGAATCTTCGTACACCCTTGTGCCTGAAATTGAGTGCCTGCTTGTGGTCATGGTCTAGCGCCGTGGGTGTTCGTGCGACAAGTTTTCCCTCCTGTTAAACCTGCTAACAGGGAGAGAGCCGCCAAATACACGGCAGTCAGCCCGAAGACAGGCCGGCTGCACGCAGAGCTGTTCTGCCACTTGCAGCAACACGTCCACGTGTGTTCGTCCCACTGGACGTGTGTAAACAGAGGCGGACTAGATAATACAGGGCGAGAGACAGCAAACACGGCACAACTTCCACAGACAAAACGGAAACCTGCCCACCCAGCCGTTGGCCATTGTTCCAGGCAGCCTTTTTTTTTTTTCGCGAGTTAACAAAGGGAGGGGCGGGGGTTCGTGGCATTGTCACCTGCAGACACAAAACACTGTCGTCAAACAGACCGACCAATTGCAGCCACAGCCGCGCCTTGTATTTCGAGTCCCCGGCGATAGTACAGTCGAGATCAAACCATGGATACTGTTGTTCGACACTGTCTATTTAAAATAATTTTAATAATATTATTATTTTATGAATGCTGGTAATAATTATGGTCGCTTTTTCTTGTTGATACACGAGTAATTTACAGTTGGGAGCCATGGAAATGATTCATAACTTAAATCAATTTTCAATAAATGTATCACAGAAATCTATAAGTTTTTTTTTTTTTTTTTTTAAATAACTGCTTAACGTCTCCTATAACAACTAGGCCTTTTAGAGACGGGAAAGGATGGGGAGCAAGAAATGGGGCAATGGCCTTTTGAAGGAAGCATCCCGGCATTCACCTGGAGTGATTTGGGGAAACCATGGAAAACCCAAATCTGGATGCCCGGACGGGGATTCGAACCACCATCCTCCCGAATGCGAGGCCAGAACGCTAGCCGTTACACCACCACGCTCGGTGAATCGATAAGTGAAATACAAAAACAAATGAAATGAACAGTATTTCAATCGGTTTATCGTAGTGATTTATAAAATTCGGCCAATTCAAACAAAGTGTAATTTACTCAAGGAACTAACAAAAACTATTAACTGAAAATTCCTTGACACGTTGTGAATTATACTGTCAATCAAAAACGAATAACAGATCATACACAAAAAATATTAGCTCAGTGAATGATAAACAGAACATGAAAAACTCTATCGCTTAGTGTTAATCACCAGTGGTCTCTCGTGTGGTCACATTGTTTTGATTTTGGTTTGCGGTGAGTGAAGGGTTATGTCGTTGACATTTGCAAGTTGGTGTTTCTGCAATTAGATCGTAGTGGAGGCACAGCGAACCATGCTGTATGGTAATACGTCTCTTTCTTCAACGGGGACGCCGCATGCCGGCGTATAGCGACCCAGTTTTACTATTCGATGCCATTCCGATTATTAGCCTCACCGAAGGTTGTAGTCGATTCACTGTACAGCAATCTAACGGCAGTCATCAGTGGTATACGTGAATACATAAAATGGTGCTAAATACAAGGTGAGTCAAAAAGGACTTTACAAATTTACAATAATATAGAAACTTGTTGAGATAACTTACATAATCGGTAGATGTGACGTTTTGTAGCAAACAACCTCAAGTTTGATGTACTACGTGCATCAGTACACCATTCCGCTACAAGTAGCGCCATCATTGAGCACAGTTAAAATTGCTATTATCACTTGTATTGTGTAACTGGATATGCTTGAAAACATTTAATTCGAGAGGTCGGTGGAAATGACCGAGATGGGATGGTTTAGTACCAGCAAGACGGTGTACTACCTCATTTCCTCAAGGCTGTTCGTGGTATTCTTGACAATCGCTTCCCAGGTCGGTGAATTGGCTGTGAAGGACCAGTCACATTGCATCCTCGCTCCCCAGAATCGACACCACAGGATTTCTTTCTCTGGGGTTCGTATGTTCGTCTCCTACAAAACAATTTTGCCGACCTGAAAATTCGAATGCTGCCTTTGCACAAATCACGTCTGATTTGCTGCAACGTGTGTGCGAAGAAATTCATTAACGGTGGGATGTTTGCCGCATGACAAATGGTAGTCACATCAAACTTGACACTTTAATGTGAAACGTGAGTTATTTACTACAAAGCGGTACATCTACCGATTCTGTAAGTTATCTCAATAAATTGCTATGCCGTTCCAAAGTTCTTACGTCCATTTTGCCTCACCGTGTAAGGTAAAAAAAATGGATTGGATTAAAAAGTGATATGCTGCGTAGAAGGATTCTTAAATGGTAGAAAGCAAAAACTTAGGGTAGTAAATGCAGTATCAAATTTAAAACTAAGTGCCATTGGTTAGCTTATTGGGACCATTACTATTCGTTATTCTAATGAATGAGTGTGTTGATGGTTCACTATCAGAATAAACGTTCTTTGTAGATGACATGAAAGAAATGGAAATTAGAGAGAGCTTAATAAGTACACAAATAAAAAACAAAAGTATGATTATTATTATGAGGTGTGGACTGAATCGCTTATCGAAAACTTGAAATGTAAATACCTTGGCATAACAATTGATAACAAACTCAACTGTGCAGGAAACATTGGTCAGCTAGTAGGAAAAATGTTCAAATTCCTTCACGTATTGGAGAGAGCGATGAGGTGATGTACCAGAGAAGTAAGGGAATTGGGTTATAAAATGATGGTCAGACCATTGTCTGAAAATGGTAGCGTAGTATGGGACCCACATTTTTGGTATCAGATACGGCAGTTGGTTAGAGGGCAAAAAAGAGGTGCTAGATTTACCGCAGACCACAACCAGCAACCGATATGATAAAAGAGCTGGAATGGGATTCATTGGAAGACGGGAGGAGGATGAAGAGAGTAATTGGAGTGTACAAGACTTATGTTGGTGATGAGGAGTGGACAGATATTGGTTTAAGAATAAGGAGTAATGCATAGGAGGGAAAAGATGACCATGACTACAGTCTTGCATTCGATACCAGGCAAAAGGATGAGGGAAGATGATAATGGATCAGGGATTGGAATCAGTTACCAAGAGAAATGATGAACAATTTACCAAAAACATTTAAGGAGTTTAAAGTTGAAATTTGTGGAGTAGGTGGGTACAGTAAAGAGGAAACGTGAGTGTGTAGGGAAATTCCCACGCTCCTTCCCACTTAAATTAAATCTTTCCGATGTATTACGAGACATCGACTGCCAATCAGCGAATTCCTCGCCACTTGCAGTCTCGAAGCTGTGGTGTTCCTTTTCCACAGCAGGCTGCATGTACACCTCAACAATCCAGACAGCCGGGACATATCTTTCATAGATGATTGGTCGCGAAAATAAATAAAATTAATGTAATGATAAACAATACCTTTTACGGATTTCTTATTTGCTATTTGTTCCATTTTGCTGTGTTCATTTAATGGTTCTTCTCTTATTGGCTGTTAATAATTCTACTGATCTTTGAAAAAACGACACAAACTTATCCACTTATTAAATATCCAAGTAGCAGTATATGTCAACTTCATGAGTGTTCGATCCTATAATTTGCTGCCACATACTCGTGCCTCGCAGCTACGGTTCCAATTCAGCGATGTGTCAATTCTGTTAGAAGCCTGCCGAGAATCTGTAAACATCATTCCCTCGGTGTGAATGTTTAGCTAGTAAGACAGGATACCCTCTACTGTTCAGCGAATGCCGGGATAGATTTTGCAAAATTTTCATGCCAGAATTCCTTCCTGTTCATTCCGCCTATTCTTTTCCCCGCCTCTAATGACCCCGACGTCGACGAGGCGTAAAGTCATAAGCGTAAATGGTTTTATTTAACATTTGTGAATGCTTCAGGAGAAATTTCGGATTGTGAGCTAATGTGAGCTGGCTTGATCGCTAGTTTGAACCGGCCTTAAGCAATCGTCGACTGGTCAAAGAGCTCCCACTCCCTCAGAAATAATTAATTTCGAGGTAAGCAGACTTATGTTTATATTTATTTTATGAAAGACTGGAATAAAGATAATATCGACTTGTCCTAATAAAATAATTAGGATACGTACTTTATATTATTCATTCAATATTAATTAATAATAACAAAGACCCATATGTATCGTACCACTCAAAGAATTGGAAAATTATTTAAAAACATTTGCCTAATTTATAATACACATTAAATATAGTCTCGATTGTTGATAAACAAACATATGTATAATTTTTTATTGTAAAGGAAAGTTTCGAAAATAATTAATACCAAAGACATATCGTGTCACTAAAGAAGGTATTTTAATGTGAGCCTCTTTAATGTAAGTACCAATATACGTTGCAAGCAGAATATACCTCTTCCCAGATACAAAGGTCGAGATTATATCAGATAAAAGCCGTTAGCGTTTGGATGAATTAATAACTCAAACCGTAGTGCAGCGTAGTGGCAATAACGCTTTTGCCTCATATTCGGGAGGACGCATTTTCAATTCCTTGTCACGATTTCGGGAAGACGCTGGTTCGAATTCCCATCCGCCAATCCATATTTCGGTTTTCCGCAGTTTTTCCCAAAATTACTCCAAGCGAATTCTGGGATGCTTCCTTCAAAAGGAGATGTCTGAGTTCCCTCCAATTCCTTCCCCCTTATTCTATTCCACCTCTAATAACCACGACGTAGACAAGCCATAAAACCACAAGGAAACAAAAAATCCGGAATAAATTCGCATACCTTGGCAATGTATGAAAGCAAACAATGTAACATACTAAAATTACATGTCAAAGAACCTAGAACTGTAAATCCTGATTAATATAAGCTTGAAATGCATTTATATATGAATAATTTTATTAAACCCCTGAGAACTAATTTGGTTGTTATAAGCAATTTATAGTTTAAATTAAAGTGAAACCACTCTCTTGTTCCGTCATGATTTATATTTTCCTCTCGTTGTTATCGTAAATAAAAAAAAAAAAAAAAAATCGCGAATGGTCTCATGCAGACCAGCACGATATCGATGGAAGACATTTTCTCTGGTAGGTATTGTTGAGCCAATACCAGAAGTGGGCTGCGAGATTAATGCGGAGCAGCTGTGTCACACGAACTTCTCAAAACTCGGAAGTCGTAGCATTCTGCCTGCGCCATTTCTTATTTATAACTGTTTAGCGATGCGGTACGCACTAGTACACTCCAGTCACGCACTCACGCGTGGGGTGACCGCCCAGTCGCACGCGGCGCGGGGGCAATAAAACGTCAGCCAGTGTGTATTGTCTGAGAGTGCGAACATAAAACACGCGTGCCGGGAACAACAAAGTGCGCCGGCAGTAAATACGGAGCCGGTTTGCTTTAGTGCCTCTAAAAACGGCGGCCGGCGGGGCTAAACGCGAAATAAAAACAATGATAAAGCGCGGCCACCGCACTGCATGAGGGAGTCGCCGCTTAAAACTCCGCGGCGGCCGCTGCGCCCGCGGCCGGGATTTGGCAGAGGATACGCCGAGTGCCGTGACGTACGCTGTCGGCGCTCCGCTGCAAATTTCCAGCGCAATGAACAAACCCCTGTCAGCCAGCCGCCACAGCTGTCGGTACCTCGCCCTGTTTTTTATTTTCGCATCGCGGAATTTTCACCGCTATCGGGTATAAGTGTAAGCTAGTGAGTTGTACGATTGTTCCGGAGCTAAAAATATCAGCCACGAACCTGTAAAACAGATGGCGTTGCCACAACTTCGTGTCATCTTGTCGCCTGGAACAAGTGACACCTGGGCGCCGGGTGAATATGAGTTAACGAAATGCCAGCATGAAAATGGCGAATGTGAACCTGCGATTATAGAAACACATTCTCACGGCCTTCCACATACTAGTCACTGCGTGGAATTTGTAATTAGCTACATGTAACAAGTAACTTAATTGATCGACGTTTCACTGCAAGCCATTTTAAATTAAAATGTAATAAACTTTCTGAGGTTAGTTTGTTGCAATATTGTCGCGTTCCGAGCAGCTAACTGAAAGATCATTTAGGTTCGTCCCAATAGTTGCCAGTAGCATATTGTGGAGCGTCCATAAAATACGTGGCTCCGTCTGGGACTACGTGAATGGGATAAGCGGGTGGAGGGGGGAGGGGTCCAAGCCAAGCCACGTAGCTTTTCATTATTATTATATGTCACAGTTAAAATAAGATACAGAACACACAACAGTATGTCCGTCATTTAATTATTTCCGCATATAATTTAGATACTTTATATAGTGCGTTAAATTGCACGTGGATGGTGCATTTCAAGTAACAGATACGCGACGGCTCATAAAGAATCGAAAAATATTAGACATGCCATACATAACACAAATTCGCTTTCAGATATCACTTGCGATACTAAGGCAGTTGCAGTTCGTATTATTTCGATTGTTTGAAATAAAGCTCTTTTCATGAGGATCGTCCGCTTATGACCACACTCCCCCTTGATAGAATAATTCCAGCTTTGTTCTGTAAAGCAAATTTAAGTACAACTTTAATTATAGTGCTCGCTCAAGTGTTGCTTCAAGTTAAAAGTGAAGTAGCCCTCATCAACCAACATTACGAGTCTTATTTAAAACGTTTTTTCAAAGAGTTTTCATTATACAGTGTGTTATAGAAATATTTTAAACAGATCAAAGAATCATTCCCTGTCAATGTAGATAGAAATATAACAAAAGTACAGGGAAAGAAAACAAAAAATGCAATTTTCCCTGGTTATTAATAATAATTGATCATTTGTAAAGGCGGCGAATGTCAACATTTCATTCAGAATCTTTCTATATTTTAATACGTGAAGCGAAATCTTCGGATCCCGTTTTAAGAATATTGCACGCACGAAGGAGTGTGAGATTTGGCGTAGCTAAAGTTTATATGGAGAAGAAGTGTAGAAAGCTAAAATTTATATATAATATATTTTACAAACATATAAAATTAAACATTCATTTTTGCATTCATTTTTTTTTTAATGGCAACGGTGATTTGTAGGCAAACAGTAAAGAAAAGAAAATATGCATAGTTAATACAGTACATACGTTACAAATACATTATTAAATAAAAAATAAATTCGCGCGGCGTGCGTGTAATCGGATCGGAGCCAACTATCTGACGTGTATTCTCAACATTAAGATGCTCTGTGGTCTAACAAAACAGTCGCTTAGAGATTAATCGTTCAACTTATAAAAAGATATAATAGTTTCTATATTATACAGAATTAGATATCCTAATGGATACTTTGAACTGACTTTAGTCTCGCCTAATGGTTTCTGCCAAAAAAAAAATGTGAATTGGATTGTCAGTTAAAACAAAGTGACTAAATTTTATTATTTAAAAGGTTAAACTTTGGTTAATGTCCTTTTAATTTTTGAATTTCAATAATTTTATTACCTTTTATTTCATATATTCGCACCTACTTCCATTATTCCTCAACATAGAACTTTGACAGGTCGGAATGAGAGACAAAGACGAAGGAATACCTATTTGCGTGAAATTCATAATGATAATAGACCAAATTTAAAAAAAAGTGAAAATGAAACTTTACTGGTGGACACATTTAAATGCGCACTAGATGTCATTCCAAGAAATTTTAATAGTTTCGATTGTGGATTAATGCATTTACAATTGAGGTTTTACAATACAAAACATCAGGTGAAAGGAGTGCATTCACTTCATTTTGTCATGAGGGTAAAACAATATTACCAGCCTTAAGTTAAAGTTAATATTTTAAATCATTGGACTAAATTCAAATGAAATATTGATAAAAAAGAAAGTGAAAAAAAACTGAAATCATTTTTAAATATAATTCATAATTTGTTATTGCTAGCCGCGCGTGGAGTGTACCATTTTAAAATACATGATTTTTTTAATCATAGATCAGATCCAATGACTGCTGCATATCAAACATCAATAACAGTAACAATATAACGCGCGAGATCTCTCTTGAGTTGGAACGCATTAATCCTTTTGTTCAGTGATTCATTGCAATGAAAGATCATAATAAAGAAATACTCAGTACAGTTGATGGTGACTCACCATTAAGATCGTTTCGTTTTCAAAGTTAATGCTACCATTAAAAGTGTACCAATAATAACTTAAAAAAAACTATAAATAAATACAACTAAAAATTGTCAATTGTGCTTTTTCAGCTGTTAGAGTAAATTTTAAATTTTATAGGTACTGCAGGGAATTAAGGCAATTGGTACACGCTCGCAGCACGCAGTATATAATATACTTACGCTCGCAGCAAATGCCATAGAACAATTTTATTTAAAAAGCAATGATTATTACTCTTTTAGAAAAGAAACTAAATAACTTAATGAAATACCGTCGAATTTCGACCACTGGGCGATCACCAGTATTTATAATTGCAGAGAAATACATAACGCAAATATGTGTTGTGTTCATTATTTACGTAATGATTTTAAGGATTGTCTGTTAAGAGAGAGTAGTAAAACAGTCTTCTGGAATGAATGGGGAATAACCTAGGTGCCACAAGGAGAGGGGGGGGGGGGAAGGGTGTTCAAAAGAGGCCAGGTAGATTATTTGGTTATTCGTGTCTTTTACGTACTGATACCGCTAAAACAATGTGCTTGAAGCTAAGAAATAGAACCTGCTTCCTTGTTACTTCAGAGATAATATCTGTGTTAGCTGCGAAACGAAACCAGCCCTCGTAGTAATTGCTATTCAGATTGAAGACACTGACTGCTTCATCGTCATCATCAACAAGTATCTCTATTTTCTTCTTTCCTCAACCCTTCTTACCACCTTTGTACAGCCTTCTCCTCTCTTCCACAGAAACACCTCTGAGCCATCCATCCCTAGGCTTTTCTCTGAGTTGTTTGCCACGCTTCTTCATTTGTCCTCTCCATGTTCGTATCACCCTTTCTGCCTTTTAAAAAATTCATTTCACTTGCTTTTATCCCACTAATGTTCCGCGTCTTCATTGTCCAGGTTTCAACACCGTATGTTAGGACAGAAACATAATATGTGCGATAGATTACTCCTTAGTACTCTGCGCCACAGTCCTGTTGCATATCAGCCTTCTGATGTTTCTTAAATATGCCTCTGCCTGCCTTTCGTTTATCTCGCCATCGTTCCTTTCGGTTTCCTCTGTAACCCTTCCTGGGCGCTTGAAACTGTTTGCCTTTTTAAGCTGCTCTCCTGGCAATTCCCCTGGATATCATACTGTCACTGTTTGTTACCATGTACTCACGTATCTTCATGTTACATTTCGAACCACATTCGCCAAAATTGTCTGCACATACAACCAACAGTCACTAAACTTCCTCTTCATCACTTCCGCAGATCACCAGGTTATCTGCAAAAGCCATAGCCTTCGTGTTCCTTTCTCCCATCCTCACTGCCACTTTCTCCATTACATCACTAAAGATTACGATGAAAAGTAGCGGTGGGGGGTGGGGGAGGACACTTCCTTTCTTTAGCCCGCTTCTCTCTCTATTTGTACGTAGTTCACAATTCCCTGGCATAATTTTGCAACTCTACTGAAGGTTTTTTAGTGACTCCTCTGTTTTATCAAGTAGTCAACCATAAAGCGACTACTTCATAAAATCCTTTATAATGATTCTAATAATATTCTGTTCCATATATGTAAAGCTTATTTATTGAAGCAAATTCTTATACACACACAAACTACATTAATTAATAAAACACTTCAGATAATTTCGAGACCAGGGCCTAAACACCAAAAATCGCTGATAGATAGGACACAGTCACCATTATAATTTGAATAAGATCGTCCTACATTTCCCCGAAAGTAGAAACTAGGTTAAGACTCAGAAAAAAACAACGTTATCAAACTGGCATATTGCCATAACTCTCTTGTACTTCCCATCCTATTACATTCAGCCATTGGGCTTTGCTTCCTATGTGATGGTATACAAAAATGCCCGGACTAAACCTATAAAATCTGAAATAACATAAGGTGTCATGAATACTTCCACACTGCCAGAAATCACCGGTTCCATTGCTTTGTCACTAAAAGAAAGTTGTTTTTGGACCCCATAATTGCCAGGGATTCGCTTTGTGACTCCTCTTCCGTCGCGAACAGGTGATTCTTTAACTCCGTCTTCATATGAGGGAACACTCCGAAGTCACAAGTTGTCAGATAGGCTGATTAAGGCCGGTTGGGGATGGCAGTGATGGATTTCTGCAGCATAACCTTTTCTGTACAGAACCAGTCTCACTAGGAGGAGATATACCCTCTCAAAGGCCTATCAAATGATTTCTTTTGCGTAGGTCTGGTTTCAGAAGTAAAACTAGTAGATTGTTTCCTTTGTGTTTTGTGTGTGTAGTCGACTGTGATGAATGTTGCTACATGTAGTGTGCCTGAAGGTTACAGAAGAGAGAAAGTGAAGATCGGTGTCGGCCAATTGAGGACTACTTTCTAAGGACACCAATAGATCGCCACATCTCGCCTCCCATTCCGATGAATCAACAATTTCAGGTGCACAGTGCACAGGTTTGTTATTTAACCCACGCGTAGGGCACACAAGCGGGTGATTAAGAATTGTGCACCACCACAGCACACACTTTGGCAGCTCAGAAGAAGTTCTGTGCTGCCCAAGAAAATTTCTCCGACCATCGGGCTCGAACCAGCTACCATCGAAGAACGCGCTAGAAGTTGTCACAGTGTCTTAGCAGGCTCAATCAAGGTGGAGATTAACTGAGATATTATAGTTAGTGAACAGTTCAGCTAAGTTCTAATGTAGAGTCTCGTTCTACCAAGTCTTGCAGCTGTAGTCGCGCTGTTACAATTATGAACTTGTAACGTTCTTAGAGACAATTACTTTCCGTAATTTTTATTTAAATAGTTGGCGTTCTTTAATTCAAATAGTTTGTGACATTTCAAAACTGAGTCGCAATCTTAAATGACGATAATACTAAGCCTTAAAAAGTATTTCTACGTAATCTTGATACACGTTTAGACCCGAAAAAGGAACAGAAACTTCGCGAGAGTTGCTCAAACTTTTTTTCTGCTCCAAGCCAGGACGTCTTGTAATTACTTCTGGCTGCCCCACAAAGCCCCTTTTTTCATCTTCTTCACTAAATCTAATTTAGGTTTAATCAGCCTTGCCTTTAATTTTCTCCACTCACCGGAATTCATCTAGCCGATTGGATTTGGTCTCTGCGTTTATATTCAAAATTTATACCTGGCGTAATTCTGCATAAAGTTGGAAAACGTAATACGACCTCATATTTATTTTGTCTTATTTACTAAATGGACAAATCCATAAATACACAACACCAAGGTGAGTAGTTGAGAAAAGTAAAAGTTTTAGTGAAATTGATGAACATGTTTTATTTTTCCTGCAATTTGGTTATTCATCATTACATCCATTAATGTGACATGTTTTGCAGTTCTATCAGTATCTTTGCATTTTCATATTCAGAGTGGAAAAACACTCCAGCTCTAAAGTAAATCAGAGAATGCCTAGTTCTAGAACTATCTTATGATTTATCATGAGTGGGAAATGCCTTGATTTGTTGCCTTTCACTGAGTTGAAACGATTGTTTTCAATTTTCAATGTAATCACAATGTTCTCAGCTGAATTGATTCAAGCGATTTAAGACAGAAACTCCCGAAAAATCTAAATTCATCTCTCAGCACCATTTCATGCTGTGCCCATCGAAAATCTCTGATCTACATTTTATTTTAGAAGTTCACAAACGACTAGCCTCGAAATACCTTTGCAGATTTTCTTCCCAGTCACTTTGCCCACCACCTAATAAATATACGTATTTTATTTCTTAAGGCTTTAAGACTCGTCAAAATCAAGGTTACTATAGGTATAGGTGGTAGAGGGTTTTGGATATGAAATTGGAAGGAATTCGGCCATGGCGTTTTGAATGAATCATCCGGCATCGGCGTGGAGTCATTTCGGGAAATCATGGAAAACCAAAATACAGGATGGCCGTTAGGGGATTTGAACCCACTTTCTCGCGAATGCTAGGCCAGATTGTTTTCTACCATTTAATAAGTGTTACCATAGAACTACACTGCCACCAATAAGAAATTACAAAAAACCAACTGTTTCTCGGTGGAGATAATTCGTATAAGAAGCATTTACACAACTATGAAGGGTATGAGAATATACACAAAATTAATCACCTTCAAGACTAGTGACCTTCCTTCGTTTAATCTTGGTGTTATCGTGACAAAACCATATCGATTCTCGATGTCAGTAATATTTGAAAAAAGATTCTACACTTTTCCGTAAACCACAAAGAAAACATAAGATTGGAGAATAACTCAACAGAACCTCATGGTTTTAGTTACCTGCAAAACTGACTTACACAAAGCGTGTATTATAATATACTGTACACTTAACGAACTCGAATGTGTGTCTGGAACTAATTGGCAAATAGAGAAAGCAATTTGTGGATGAATTTGAAGAAGGGTAGATAAAGATATTGTGGTTACGTTTTAGAACATAATTATTCTGTTAATTTATCAACAGACGGAACTGATGGGTTTGAACTGTAGCGGAATGCAAAGTGTAGAGCAATTAATTGAGGACGTGAGGTTGTATTAAAGATAAGGATGTAACCGTAAAAAAACATACCTCATAGTCTTGGAGGAAATAATTGTGTTCAGCTTCATTCACAAATAAGATTTACGTTCATAACAAGCTGATTCTCATTTTGATAAATTTATTCTTCTGTATGTGACCCGTTTCATAAATAATACTGTAATCCCTAAGTGTTTGATGACTGCATAGAAGCAAAAACGTTTGAATCAATGAAATGCTCAATGACCAACGAGTCTGAATCTACAATATCTGTGCGAAGTTTGGAGAATTAGTTAAAATAGAAAATAGTAAAAAGTTACCAAAAAAACCCCAAAAAAAACCGAGTTAATTGTGTTGAGCCACTAGGAATAATATTCGTATATTATTTTACCGTGTTATTCAACTTATTATACGTAGCAGAATGGAGTCTACACAATATTTGTCCATTATCTGTAACAGAGATCATTTAAAGCTCATAACAGTTCACCTAGTTTTCGTAGTGGTGTCTATCATGCTTTTACGACCGATATATGTATTATGCTAGGAGGAGTATTTGCTATCAATGGCACTTGATGGTAGATTATTACATATCAAGAAATTCTGTTTAAGGAAAAGTTCTTTCGAGTATGATTATCTATTTTCATTGAGTTTAATGCAGTCTTATAAAAACTCTATTTGCTAAAATTATGTTGAAATGTCTTGATTTACTAGGTAATAGTTACAAATTAATTATTGATAGTTAATATTAATGTTATTATTGCGTTTCTATGCTTGGACAGCTCAATTATACACATCAGCACAGAGAGAAAAAAAAGTCTGTAAAAGTATCAATTAATGACACATCATAATTTTAAACATAAATATTTTTTGATTGCGAGTAATAACGCGTTAACGGGTCACAAAAAATCTAGTGTAAGTGATTTCAGAGTGATGAAAGTTTGTGGTTCGTTACTGGACGCGTTGTTTGCGTGCCTGCTCGTTCCCGCTTGTCGTCTTGAAGAATTAACGTATTGTGCAGCAATAGGCAGGCCCCCACGACTAGCGGGATTCCACTCACTGCAGACATGCAACCCGATGTGCAGTGTCCGGGAGACATTGCTGACGTTCCGGACGGAACGCTCCGCTTAGAAAGGTGTCCGTCTCTTGACAAACGATGAAGCCATTTTCAGGTGGCCATGGGTATCTCACTATTTCTAGTGTCATATCTACAGTCTTGTGGTTAAAAAAGTTATGATACGCTTGGGCAATTACAAAACGAAATTGATCGTTTTTTCAATAACTCATTAGAGAGAAAAGGCTTCACTTGTAAAATAGAAAGTGTACTGAAAGAGAGTTTTACCATTGTAGAAAAGATAATGCCTTAGTACTTCTGTACTTTTATCTCATTTTCAGATGCATTGATTCCAGTGAAGTTAAAGACAGCTGTCGTTACTATAAGGAAAAAATCACTTTCTTCCCAGAGAGAAAATATTGTTCTTTTAATAATTACTATCGATATTTAGCTGTTGTATCGGTATATTCATGTTCGAATGTTTTTTTAATTTAAATGGTTTTAATAACGATTCAAAGATTTGCAAAACGTTATCGCTGTTTTAATAATACTTGAAGCAGCACCAACATTTCATTGAGATCAACCCTGAGACAGGTCGAAACTTTTTCTTCCTAGAGGTTAAGCTGCCCTACCATGCAGCCATGTTGAGAAAATGAAATACGAAGAGAACTAGTTAGTGTATGGTGAAAGGGGAACAAAATCCAATAAGTTAAATAACTATCTCACGTGGGCTTCAGGAACTAAACCTCTATTTCATCCACAAAACTAAACATTTCTCCATTCACAACCACACCACTACGTTCTAGACCGATTGATGCGTTTTTTATGTAGGTAATGAGGAAGATTAAATGTGAAAAGATCTATACTATGTGGAAACTAAATTTTATGACATAAAAATGACACCTCAAGCTTCAATTTCCTGTTGTAAGACTGTCGTTATATATAAATTTCGACACAAATATAATACTCTAATGTGGAATGGATATAAGTGATTGTCAGGAATATAAATTGAAGAAAACTATGACTTACATATATAGAGACCTTTATAGAAGGAGCTGTAGATCATCATGACGTGAAAAAGCCAGGCAACAATTTACGAGCCTTGAGAAAACTATATATGATGAATATAGAAATAGTAATGGTTTTGTCTTAATACGATAAGACATTAGAGAAACTTGTTGACCGAAACGAATGTTACAGAGTGAGACGCCATAAACCAGAAAGAGAGGTTCACAAAGAGCAAAATGGAAAGAAAACGAAAAGGAAACAATGATAGTATGAGAACTTGACGAACTGACGAACTGCGAACTGTAGCATTCAAGCACCGAGCGTGGTGGGTGAGCGGTAACGCTCTGGCTTCGCATTCTGGAGATCGCGGGTTCGAATCCCCGTCCGGCCATCCACATTTGGGTTATACATGGTTTCCCCAAGTCACTCCAGGCGAATACTGGGATGCTTAGTTTAAAAAGACCACAGCCGAATACGTTCCCGTTCCTTGTCCCCAGTTCCATCCCACCTCTAATGACTTCGACGTCGATAATTGAAAAAAGAGCACATACGCGCTGATTCGTTTATGTTCCTGTAACATGTGTCAGCGGAAAGCACGTGGCGCAAAGCTGTTGGGCTCATCAAGTGACGCAGTGGCAGTATACGCTGATGAGGCTGCCGATGACGTCACCGCCCCGCCCACCTGTTGCCGCTCCGGTGATTGTGGTCTCGCTCATTGCCCGCACGCGCCTTTATCTCCCCACAGTACAGCCCACCTCATGCCTGCAATTTAATCTCCCTTCCTTTGACACTGGCCTTAGAAAGTATATCCTGATGTATTCTGATTCTACTGTCGTTATAGCAAGGTTAACTACTAGCGTCATTGACTGATATGAACATCACTGAAACGTGGAAAATAAAAAGAAATTAGGTACAACGGTAAAACTGCTCCAATCATTCAATTAATTAGTCTAAGATAAAGTTTCTTTGTAGTTACCTCACACGTTTAAATTTCTCATAATATCAATAATAATAAAATGGACAGTTTGGTCACGATGTATTAACGTCTGGCATGCGTTAGGCAGCTCTGCCATCTTCAGTGGGCCAAAGACAAAAATATTTTTGGTCTCTGTCAGAGGTTCTTACAGCAAGCTAAAAATGAAAAATACCTATTTATGTTTGTGTAATGGTTTAAATTGTTTTACCTTTAACGTAAAATTGCAAACCAACAAAGAAAGTTATGTAATTAGTTTAAATTTAAATATTGTTTGTTGTTTATTACTGTCGGAAATTTAATGCAGAAATTGATAGAACGAGATGAACAGCCAACATTTACGCTTTATTCTCTGTGGCGGTCAGAAAATAACCTACTTTTTTATTTGATAGAAAATGAGAAAGAAGGAAGATTATTAAATCGCTTTTGTTAGTAATTTTTCCAGATTAATCAAAATTTCCATCATTTTTTATAAATTTAATTTACAATAATTATTTTTAAGTACTTCGAAAAATAGTTTAATAGTAAAAAAATAACATACTGTAAATCCTTTAATGTTCGTACAACATAGCTGCAAGCCTGCTACTAACGTAAAGGTGTTAAAAATTGCAGACGAAGAGAAATTGAATCAGTCTTCATTATATCCTAATACACGTTCAAAGAATTTTCGTCTTTTATGTTTTTATTTTGAACATCGTTTATTGTTGTCTTTTTCTTTAAAATAGATAGGAAATAGTAAGCCCACTATAGTTTACTATAACCATTCCCAACGTTTCGGCACTAAGGGACATGTGACATGTTCAATGCTCCGCTCCCGTCGTCGTTCGTCATTACGACTGCCTTCTCCAAGGTACTCAACGGGTGTTAGGATGATTGCATTGGGAGCTGCTCCAAACTTCACATTCGAAGCAAAATGCACAGCTTAATAGGAGACTGGTCAGCCTAATTTATATTAAAAAAGTAAATAGAAAAATTAAATAAAGACTGCTGACAGTTTCCGTTAGTCAGATTAAGCTCTAAATTTGGTTGGAATACAAAGGATATAAATGTGTTTTTTATCTGTTTTAGCCTTGCTTTCGTGACGCCATGCGGCGAGAATATAGTGCCACTTTTTTCCAGAGGCTTGCTGTATAATCTGATAGATCTTTACTTACGTTTAATCATGAATATCGAAAAAGACATCGTATATTGGTATAGTACAGAATTCAATGCTTGACAAGTTTTCAAACTAGAATGCGGACTACATTACACGGCTCCGAAAGCCGCTCCACGTTGCCGCTACCATGCTGGGACGACGGCCCAGTATCAACAGCATTTATAATAAATCTTCTACGAGCCACTACAGTCAGAATTAACAATACTTTAAATAAAATAGCATTAATATATAGCAACTAGAAATAAAAACGTTTGCATGTGTTGTTACCAATTTAGAAACAATATTAGAGTTAAATTTCTATAACATTTTTCGTTTAAATTGTTTCGTTCCTGTTCTCATAGAATTCTAGGAGACTCATCCACATACTATAACATAAGCGCTTAGCTAACTTCCAGTCGTATTAAGGAGTATCTACCCTCCCCCGAGCGGCTTGGGACACAGGGTAGGTTCTTATGGGAACATTTAGTCTAGTAGCTTGACTACTCGGAGGGATATAATTATTTTTTTTAAAAATTTAATTGCAATGGAGCACAGGCTCCGGTGGCAATTTTCCTACACACCCATCTTCCCCCTATCTTGCACCCACCTACATTTGCCCTCTACAAATTTTATCTTTAAATTCTTTCAACGTTTTCGGTAAATCATTCATCACTTCTCCTGGTAACTCATTCCAACCCTGACTCCCCTACCTAAAAAAGAGAATCTTCCCACACCCTTGTGTCTGAAATCGAGTGCCAGCTTGTGGTCATGGTCATCTTTTCCCTTCCATGGATATGTTCTACAGCGCGGGGGTGCATGCTTCTACATATTACTGCTACTAGTGAAACGGTGGTTGAACATACAGAAGTATATTCACAAACCTTTCATAGCAAGGAACACTAATGAATATAGATACTCTTGGCTATACACATAGAACAGTAGTACTGCCCAATAGATACAGATACTTAAAGGTTCAGAGCAGAGCAGAGGGCGAAGGCATTGGCGAGACTTCGGAGTCCGGTGTCCGGGCCAGCGATAACTTCTGTGCGTCCGCCGACCACGTCCGACCGACCACGTTCGACCACTGTCTTGTGGCCTCTTTTATATACGCTATTACTGCTGATGTGATCCACTAACGCCACAGTTGCCTCAACATTGCCACACCTCCGCCGATATTGCTATAAATCCAGGCATGGATGTGGTCCATATTGGCGACAACATTCGAGTTTCTATGTAGTATCGTTTATGAGATAGACCCGATAACACAAATGGCCTGAAATCAACAAATTTGACCGAGACTGAAGTCTTTATTTTCAAGTAAAAAACAGCAAAAGATATCTTAGTTCTATATCGAACGAGATCTAAATATCAGTGCCTCTCAAGGTGGTGTAGAAAAAAAAAAAAGACCTCTCTCATCTGCCTGAAAACTCTCAAAATATAGTTAAATACCACACTCGGCCAGCGAAAATGTGAAATATCCAACTTATTCCGTTTGAGAACCATAAGGCCTATGACGTAAGGAATGACCGGTAGACAGAATATTCCGATTGAATATGTAACTCTGAACAGTGATCTATGCAAAATGAAATTTTACTCTAACTTGCCGATAAACACTGTATGGCCTACCCTTTTGTAATACCCATAAGTGTTCCCATCTTCGTTGAAGGAGACAAATTGGCGCAACTGCACGTTAATTTACTGTAGTATACGCGTGACGTACTGAGTCTGGATCTGGATCAGGATCTGGATCTGGATCTTTAAGTTCAACGCATCATTCTACAGGTGTTAAGAATCTATAGAACACCATGTATTCAGCAATATTAATTAATTAATTGCGTAATTGTAGTCAGTATGTAGATTTTCCAGATTTTCAAGTGTTGCTAAAAATAGTGACATATTGGTTTATGTTTTCTGTATAACTCTGCCGGACAGAGGTGAGTTGCTACGTTAATTGGTTGTAATCAGTGTCGTAGTTCGAAGTTCTTTGCGAAACGCATTAGTTGAAAGTAACACGAGGCAGCTTGTTTCTAGAAGTAAGGTCGGCTATATTTTTCGTCGTACAGTTGGTGTCCCTGTGCAGGCTGTTTGTCCTGTCACCAGCTACGGCCTGAACCTCTCTGAATGTGCCGTAATTGAATACACATTTGAAATGCAAATGCCCGCAGGCTGGCTGGCTTTTTTTGCCGCCTCTATTTAGGAGATCTGCCGGCCGTTCTTCTGGCGTCGTAAAGTGCGCTATAATTACGAAGCGCCCCCTGCTAATCCCCGCCAAACTGACGACTCCACTCTCCTGCACTTCCATTTGCCGGCAGCCATCGCCACGCAAGAGCACTACTCAGGCGCGCTTACGACCGGTTTCTTCTTTCATTACGGCCAGCCCGCTATGGTTTGGAGCAGGCAATATTCTGAGGTGATAAAAACACACTACTTCCAAACACAATCGGAGATTGCTTGAATTCTCTCAGTGCTCAGATGACTGAAATGCTCATATCGCTTTATTAGATGCTTATGGCATACAGTTTCCTGATTTTTATTGGTATTTTTCCCGAAGTCTTTGGCACCTATTTTAAGACAACAGGTTATGCTTTCAAGGACCAGAAATATTTTTTAAAAGATAGTGTATCTCTGCACTCTACAAAGATTTCATGCAGCTTTTTGTTTGTGACAATTTTTCAGGAAAGATTCACTAATGTGAATCCTACCGGCAAAATGAATAATGAAAATGACATGTAACCGTCTTACCAATTAGTTTCCATGAGTTTCCTTTATTTCAGCTTAAACATGTTAGGAAATTACCCTTAAGATATGATCTCCATAGTACGGTATTGACATGTATTTTCATGTTTTTATGTCTTATGGTCAATCAAAGATGGCGATACCAAATAACGAGAATTTCAATGGGTTTCTGTACACATGTGTCTTATCCGCACTTCATTCCAAACTTTGAGTGCACACAAAACAATTATACCCGAGCAGTATTCGACTGGAGATGCAATGAGTCTACTAACCTATACATACTATTGGTGCATTTACATTCTAGCAGCAATTCACCTTTTGATTGGAATAATTGTATAAGCACATATTAAGTCATGGCCTATCTCGAGATTTTTTGTGCGTAAATCATGTTGTTGCTTTTGATACTGCGTAATATTGCTCTCTGTAAGCAACTGCAGACATTTATGTCATTTTTAAAATTATCGGAATCCTGTGTACTGGGTAGGAAATTAAGATAACACACGAAAGAGCTTTATTCATTTCGTATGTCTTTCTAAAGTGATTATAATATTATTATTGTTATTAGTGCTTTACAACTCTTCAATAGCAGGGTTATTAGAACCTGAACAGGATAGTACCCAGTGAACTAGAATAAACCAGCCACGGCCTTTACAACGAACGGAAACAAAAGACATTCGAAATCTCGATTGTGGATCAGGTTTCGAACACGAGTCTCATAGAACGCTACTCAACAACCATGCTAGAAATGAAATGGGTTGCATAATTTAAAGAACCGGTTGATAGTAAATAAAAAAGTGAGGATTTTAAGATTTTGAGGATATCTATAAAGTGGAGGATTTGTTGGCTTAGAAATGAATTAATAATGTGCTCTTCTGTCCTCCCAAAATATAGTTTTTACGTGCCTTTTTGCTACTACGAGAATATAGATAGCTGTTAACTTTTTTTCGACTATAGTAAACTATATGGATGCGTCTCAATATTTTCTTTTCTTTTTTACAGGAATATGAGACAATAGACGACGGACATAACACTCATTTGAAAATGTGGTTGTCCCAGGCCAAACTCAATGGCGGCGTTGCAGTCACTACTGTCGACGACTACCTCCATTTAGTTTTCGCTGTTTGCACTAGATGTCTCTTCAAGCAGAGTTACTACTCACCTTATGAAGGGGCCATATTATGGTTACCACTTGCTGTCAGCAACCATTACGGTGACCACTGAGTTGAGGGTTATTTGAACTCCCAGACGACGAGACAGAGCATGCTTCCACCAGAACTGAGCGTGGTGGGTGAACGGTTAACGTTCTGGCCTCGCATTCGGGAGGACGCAGGTTCGAATCCCCGTTCGGGCATCCAGATTTTGGTTTTCCACGGTTTCCCCAAATCACTCCAGGCGACTGCCGGAAAGCTTCCTTCAAAAAGGCCATAGCCGAATTCCTTCCCGTTCCTCGTCCCCAGTCCCATCCCGCCTCTAATGACCTTAGACACAAAGCGAAAAGCGACAAGGTTGTTGCTGTTAAATCTCTTCTTTGTAGTACGTTGAACCATAACGTTCTTTAAAATAACTGGCCTCGGATATTCAGATATTGATACCATCAGAGACCACCTTTTTTCCGTTTTTTTATACAAGATATTGGAAAACATAATGTATTAAAATTTTGGTTCGTTTCTAATTTTTGATGATTGATTTATTGCTACTTAATAATTGTGGCATTTAATTAAGTATGGGAAGTAACTGAGAGTGGGGTTCATAATTAAAAGGATCAGAATTTATACAAAATGAAAATAATGTAATTTGTATTCATTTCTTCTAATTTACAACTTACATTTTTTTTTTTTTTTTTTTAGTCTTTCGACTGGTTTGATGCATTCCTCCATCCTTTCCTATCCTGTGCTAACCTCTTCATTTCTACATACCCCTTACAGCCCACGTCCTCAATTACCTGTTTCATATATTCTAATCTCTGTCTTCCTCTACAGTTCTTACCTTCGACTGTTCCCTCCACTAACAAGTTAACCAATCCAGCATGTCTCAAAATATGACCTACCAGCCTGTCTCTTCTTTCCATAACAACTTTACAATTTAACAAACTCCTACAGTGAGCTCTGCGCCATTACAACCTCAGTTTCCTTACGGCTGGAACAATAACAATAGATCTGCCAGGTGGCGCATCGTGGTTAGTTACTTAGTTACACATAGTTGTGATGGTCATTGCAGCAGTAGCGGTGATTCGGTACATGGACTTATAGGAAGGAGGCAATGAATACTCCCTCCTCCCTACAGACCACGCAGGCACAGGAAACAGTCAGTCTCGATGAGGTATTTGAAGCTAATTAGGAACGCAACGTTCCTGCCACAGTATTGTTGCTGTTGTCCTGCGTCTGCGTGGCCCTAAGTCTTCCCTAGACCGTTCCCTGCCACGCTTTGAAAACTAGATCTCTGGAGTAACGAAACAGCGGGCGTGTCTTAAACCAAGATACCTCTCGTCTTTCGGGTAGCAATTTGTGGAACTATCCCGCCATTCGCCTGTAGGGTCTACGGAAACCATGGAAAGCCGTACTCAAGATGTCCAGACGGGGATTTCAAACCCCTTCATCCGGAATGTCGTACTAGGAGCGATATTCTGATTGTCTTTTAACTCTTGCGTCATTTAACATAACGTGGACGTCACCTCTAAATGCAAGAACACAAATGTTAAATTTATTTTAATTTTTCGTTTATCCCACTAAGAAGATCGTGGAATCATTAATCTACATTGTCTTTCTTATTCTTCTTGTTCTTCTTATCTTCCCAAAACCTCCTCATCCTTCTTCTCTGGGTCTGACGTCTCTCATGTGTACATGTTTCCTTGAGTTTCAGATTTTTTTGCTATTGAGATCTTAGGTGCAAATTTATGTGAAGCGATTATTTGTCTATTTATAGTCCATGCAGATGTCAGTGGATCCATGTTAACTACTGCAAGGTTCTTCTGGGGGTTTACAAGCCGGCGTGCTTTGGTTTGTCAAGGTCGGTTGATGACGTGGAACATTTTCTTGGTCAGTCGTGAGTCCATTCGTGCTATATGTCCGTAGAATTTCATTCGTCTATTCCGTGTGAGTGAGGAGTACCGTTCGCTCATTTAATACAGTTCTTCTGAGCTTTTGCGCATTCAGATGCCGTCGTCGATCTTGGGACCGAATATTTTTCTCATTATCTGTCTTTCTGTTTTTTCGATTCCTTTTATGTTAAGATTTAATGACGATGTCTTCGTCGCATACAGTTTTCCTGGAAGAACGACAGAGTAGTAGATGGAGTTTGACTTTGGTGGAAAATTATTTCTTATCTTAGGTATTTCTAGTAGTTGTATATGCTTTCTGCAGTTTTTTCTGAGCGGACCTGTTTCTCATTTCAAGTACTCCCAATAATTTCTTCCAAATACTTAAAGTGCTTAACGTGTTTGATAGTGGTACATTTCGTCACTAGTGGCCTCAGGTTTATGTTTTTGGAGTCCATATTTAGTGTTTCATTATAAGAGATTTGAAGGCCCGTTTTGATGGATATCTCATAAAGTTTCTCAATAGCGTATCTGACTTCATCAGGAGTTCGTGTAAATCCTGCTAGATTATCCGCAAAGGCAAGACATATTGTTTATCCCTACTTCTCATTCCCTACTTCCAGTTATGATCTTGTCTAATGCCAGGTTAAACAGCAGAGGTGATAACCATCCTCTTGTCTTACACCCATTTTAATTTCAAAGGGTTCAGAGAATTCGCCCATAAATTTCACTTTTGAAGTTGTATCTGTCAAAGTTTTCTGAATTAACATAGTAGTTTTATCATCAAGCCCATATTCACGTAGCATCACGGTCAATCGAATCTCATGCGTTTCTAATTTCTACCAAAGTAATCATTGTGTGATTTGACTGACGGTGCTGAGGTATCATCTTGAGGTTCCAGATCTGTTCTACGCAAGGTCGGTGTGTTCAGAAACCTCCTTGGTATTCTCCAATCTTATGTTCTGTCTGTTTCTCCGACCTTTTACGAAGGGCAAAGAAAGTACTTTTTAAACGATTGGCAGGACTGAAATCCCTCGGAAATTGTTAGGAGCTGACCTGCCTCCATTTTTAAGTAGCGGGTGAATTAACGTAATTTTCCAATCTGCAAGTATGACTTCGCTCTCCCGTACAGTTGAACTGATAGCGAGCAGCCGGTCAGTCAGTATTTCGCCTCCGATCTTGAGCATCTCGGCTATTACTCCGTCTTTCCCTGGTGCTTTGTTATTTTTCAACTTAAGTAAATATTTCGGATCTCACCCAGTGTTGGTGGAGCTGAGTCGATGTTTGGGGAGGGTATCTGGAAATGGAGAGTCTCTGTAGATGGTTCACAGTTGTACAGCATCTCAAAGAACTGCTTCAGAATGTTTGCTTTGGTCACAAATCTTAAACTAAAATACTTTCCTATTGCGTGAACTTTTAGTGTTTCACTTTCTACTTTTTTATTTTTCTTTCAAGGCATTGACTCCATCCAAGTACAAAGATTATGCTCACACACTTCCCACAACTACTGATTGACAATTCTCCCTGCTTGTCGTCTCCGCGCTTAAATAGGCGCTTTAGAAATGTCCAGAATTGTTCAATAAGTTCCGATAGACATTTCTAGAATTATAACAATACTTAAACAATTAAAATCACATTAAAACAGTCAGAATTAATATAAAACCATTCACAATCATCATCGAACAAACGTAAACGTAGATTAAAGAGATTTACAAAATTATCAAGATAAACCACTCCAAACCGTCGCAAATTGTCCTCCAAACATCCATCGTAGCTAACATTAACACCTAGAATTACAAAATTTTAATCAATGGTTCATGCATAATACTATCCTTGAACATAGTAGATAGTATTTACATAGTTTCTCTCCATAAAACCATGTTCATTTACACAAATTTACAATTAATTACACATAAAACATACAAAACCATAATTAATCATCTCACAGCTTGATATACACAATTATTGAAATAACGATTCATAAAACCGGTTCGGTCTGAGGGCTGATATAACCCCTCTTAAACGCATTTACAGTGTATATCTCTTGACAATTACTACTTTATTAGCCTATTTTTCTCTTTGATTCTATTTGATGCACGCGGACTTTCTTCTGTCATTTAACAAATAATATTTTAGGGAAGTGCCGTACGCAGGAAAAAACAGAGGAGTAGCAGTCATGATTGTTTTCCTAGTTGTTTGATGTCTTCCTCTCCTTACGATTTTAAGTTGTACGCAAATGTTCTAAACACGATTAGCGCATCATTTGCATGTACCACATTTTGAAACTACAACTAGTACGGAAGACTTTATGGTTGAGGATGATCCATAGGCGCACCAGTGTTGTTCACATAGCGTCTCTGAAAGCACACGGGCCTGGCGTGTGTACCAACAGATTGCTTTACTTATATTGTATAAATATATAACTCTAATACTGAACAACCGAATTAGCAGCCCCTTTTATAATTTTACAGCGTGTCATTGTCGCATCGAAAAAAAAACTTAACCTATCACTAACGAGACATAAACAGAAATACTTGGTTATTACTTGGTCCGTGAAGCCACATAAAAAAATGCCAAAATTTAACACTTTGGCCTCTGTATTATGTACCAAATATGTTACTAGTAAGCCACACTGAAATCCAAATATTTATTTATGTTTCAGGCTCGTACGAAGTTAAAATTACGAAATTTATCTCTATGATCGAGAACTAAGTTACGGATCTAAATAAAAAGTATACTAACTGTTGACATATGCTTTTGCTATGTGAAGATTCGTTGAAATGGGTTAGTTAATTTTTGGAGATGCGCGCACAGATAAACAAAAATTACCAAATTTACGGTTTTGTCATTAGTATGATACTAATATCAATACAAAGCAATTTGTATGTTAGCTGGTTACAAAAGGCATCACTGTCTGTAAATTTGTTGAAATATAACCATTAATTTTTTACATGTTGCGCAAATATAGAGACGCATAGCGTAAGTCCCTGTAATATTAGTCGCTCTGTGCTCAGCTCACCACACTCTCCTCGCAGGCAGTTTGTGTGGTAAGTGTTTATAAATATCATGCAGTAGGCCTATATTCAATATTTGGCGATTGTAACACTCTATTGTGCTTTAATGTCATTGTTCTCGTTCGGGATAGCATGTAAATTTTATATACCATCATCAGTCATCACAAAGTAAAAGAAGTATGCCGAGACGAATTTAACGAGCGTGATAGGTTGGCGGATAACGTTCTGGCCTCGCATTTGGGAGGACGCCGGTTCGAATCCCCGTCCGGGAATCCAGATTTGGGTTTTCCATGGTTTCCTGGTAAATGCCGGGATGCTTCCCCCAAAGGTCATGGCCGAATTCCTTCCCGTATCTTGCCCACAGTCCCATCCCTCCTCTAATTACCTCGACGTCGACGATGCGTAAAACCGCCGAAACGAATCTCAGTTCTTTTCCTTGTTTTGCTTCTGACGTGATGCCTCATCAACGTCAAGGTCATCAGAGGCGAGGAAAGGATGCAGGCTAGTGAAGGGATTCGGCAATGGCCTTTTGAATGAACGATCTCGGCATTTGCCTAAAGCGATCTCAGGAAACCATTGAAAACCGAAATCTGGATGGGATTCGAACCAGCGTCTTTCTAAATGCGAACCCAGAGCTCTCAGTTTCATCGGAATGGTTTACCAAAAAACCCAAAGTACTTGTTTCTTCAAAGGTCATGGCCTAATTCCTAATCGTTCCTTGCCCATATCCTTTTCTGGTTCTAATCATCTTAGCCCAGACGAACCGCAAACCCACAAAAAATCTTTTAAAGCAGCTTTCGCGAAAATCTTAATCTGTTGCTCTTGCGAATGTGGCTAGCGCTGATTATAGTGCTAGTGGAGAAAACTGTTAGAATAATGTCAAGCTTACTCTGTAGCCTGTGATGTGCATTTATTGAAAAAAGAGCGAAAGGGAAGAGGGATGTCGACACTCCAGGACTTATCTCCAGAATGACATCAAAAGGGCGACCAACATAAACGCCCCATCCCACGGACCTGTAACCAGCAGTCGTAATACAGCAGCAGATACTGTGAAGAAGTGCGAGATATTAATCCTGGTCTTTGATTCGGAATTTGGTGATTGAAGTCGTCCGCATGTCATATTCCACTGACAACGTCGCGAATAGTGAAAACATTTTCCCACCATTTTTGGGTAAAGAACTACATTCTAATTCGTCTTTATGAAATGGATCTCTTGTTTACTTGTTTTAGACGAAGCTGCACTTAAGATATCTTGTTCGAAGTAATCATGTAACTTAAAATTATGTTACTAATCTTTAAACATTCCACCGAAAGATTTTTTTTTTGAAAACAATTATCTTTACTTTCTATTTAAATGACAGAATTGTGAAGAATCATTATGTTTGTTATTCTAAATTTAAATCAGGGGCTCGTATTTCCTGAGTTAGATCTCAGAATATTAGTGTGGAAAATTAAAGAACGTACAGGACACATTCCTAGAACAAAGGAACACTACTGCCCTGTTGCTTCTCTCGTTTTGAATATTTCGATTAATTGGTCAGCGAAGAACGCAGTTTCCGCTGTCATTGGTATCCCATACCCCCTGTATGTGATCCGGACAGGTGTCTGCCCAAGGCGAGAGCCCCATTGGGTATCAGTAATTCGCCATTAGCAATGCAAATATCTCGAGTCGACTTGGTAGAGGATGCCCGACGAGCGGTTAAGACTCCCCAGGGCAACTCGGTTCCAGGTATTGTTATCGTAGTCTAAGGTGTTCCTATCTCAGTTAACCGTCTTCAATGTCGGAAGCCCGGTCATCTGTTATTTCAGTTTCTATCGAGAACGCTTTCCTTCTCAAAATGACTAAAAAATATTCTAAAATCCTCTATGTCGGAAATAGGAATGGTATCCCTTTGCCAATGATCCACCGGAAGGATTGGACATACATAAAATCAAGTGCGGTGATGTTTGCAAAGCCGGAGCTGTTCAGTTATTTGAGGTATTTATCATCTGCTCACACATTGGTCGATGTTACTTTTTTCTTATACTAACATGACGAAGTGTTGCGTAGCGAAAAAAATTAGGTTTCGTATTTGGAAATCTACTTTTTATTTGATCTGCCTTGTGTTTGCATGTCGCCTGTATAAAAAAAAACCGATTTTTTTCTGCCCAGGTACCACTATATTTTAATACATTTAATTTAGTTTCAAGATTGTTAATTCAAGCACAAAACAGCGGGTAGGCGCGATGAGCAGTCGCTTGAGGTATTGGGGAGCACGTGACTCTAGTAGGTAACTAGCTCCTGGCAGACCGCGTGGCATCTACTCTTCAAGCTATTAGTGAGCTACCTAATCCCAAGTGTTGGGCAACACATTATAAGATTCTTCGTGGTTTAATTAATGTTATAATTAATTTGTTACTTATAACGTTGAATGATATGAAAAAAAAACAAAGAAAACGTCAAAAATGGGTAAGAGTGAGGATATTAAAAAGAAATGTTTAGGTGCCTCAGCGACTTTTTTGAATGAAGTTACGATTAAAGATGTAGAGAGTTACAGAAATTATTTAAGACTAACTATCGCAATTTGAAGAGCTACTGTCAAATATTTGTGCTGACTTTAAAATAAACATGATACCCTTATGAAACAATTTTTTTTAAAAATAGCAGCATCTTTTAGATTCTTGTTCTTATCATTTTTGTTCCTAAAAATCCACAGATTTCTTCACTTTCAAGTAGATCTAAATTTTTTAAAACTTCTGCTTCACTGCACTTACTAGACTTGTTAGTGGCCGCCATCTTGTTTGTTAAACTCGCACGCCGAAAGTTGGTTGTGAACCGAGTCCACAATCCTCAGTCAATTCACTGTCTTGAACCTGACACAAGGAGTGTGACTACCCAGACAACACTCGTGCCAGCCAACTAGCATCGTGTAAACGCGGCCTTACCCAGCTATCAGTCGCAGTGTAAACTATGTATTAAAGCAGTGTGACCAGCAAGACAACACTCGTGCCAGCCAACTAGCATGATCGTGTAAACGCGGCCTTACCCAGCTATCAGTCGCAGTGTAAACTATGTATTAAAGCAGTGTGACCAGCAAGACAACACTCGTGCCAGCCAACTAGCATGATCGTGTAAACGCGGCCTTACCCAGCTATCAGTCGCAGTGTAAACTATGTATTAAAGCAGTGTGACCAGCAAGACAACACTCGTGCCAGCCAACTAGCATGATCGTGTAAACGCGGCCTTACCCAGCTATCAGTCGCAGTGTAAACTATGTATTAAAGCAGTGTGACTAGCAAGACAACACTCGTGCCAGCCAACTAGCATCGTGTAAACGCGGCCTTACCCAGCTATCAGTCGCAGTGTAAACTATGTATTAACCTCGATGATTAATTCACCGTTCCACGAGGTGACACACATCAAAATTTTACATCAGTTTGTGCTTAAGAAGAAATTCTCTAACATTTCAGACAATTTTCTTCCAGCGTTTTCGTTCAAGGTCTTGTTGCTGTCGATTTATTTATCTATCAATCTTGTTTCATGGATCCCTGCTCAGGAAGGATCTCTGGGATGTGAAACATGTCATCGTTAATACACATACATACATTATGAGTCATAATCATAATTAAAACAATTATATGTTACAAAGACAAATAAAGAGAATAAAAATAAACATTATTTTTTACAACTGAGTTTTGGAAAAGTTCATATTGAATAAAATTAATTATTTTGTTCAAATTCTTGAATGGAGTAGAAGGAGTTGCCAATAAGATAATTTATCAGTTTGTCTTTAAATATGTCTTTATTATCTGCAAACTGTTTTATACTCTTGGAAAGTTTATTAAACAGATGTATCGCAGAATAATTAACTCCTCTTTGTACTAATGACAGAGATGTTTGTGTTTTGAAAAGCTATTTCTAGTTTTTTTGTTTTTAGGTACTGAAATTGTATACCTGTAAATTAGATGTAAACAGGTTAACATGTTCAATGACAAAGCACACGAGATAATGTATATACTGAGAAGTCATTGTAAGAATTTTGAGTTTTTTAAAAAGTTGTCTGCAAGAAGTTCTTGCTTTTACCCTTCAAAGCATCCTAACTGCTCTTTTCTATGCTATGAAAACATTTTTACTTTGTGAAGAGTTTCCCCAAAAAGTCACTGAATGGAAATATGAGGAGTACACCTGTTTCGTTAATTCTAGATCTGTTGTTAATGAAAGAGTTCGTTTTGCAAAGGTGGCACTGCTTAACTTCTTCAGTAATGTTCGTGCCAACAGAGTTTCTCATCTATTTTATTAACAAGGAATTTTATACTCTTTGTTTCTAAGATATTGTTATTTTTATAGCTTACTTGTAAATCCGGCTGTGCATATTTTTGTTTTGTTTTAAACCTAATATAATGTGTTTTTCATAATTTAATTTCTATGAATTGGCCTTAAACCAATTTGCTACTTCACTAAGTACTTCATTTACATTAAATTATGGATTACATTTGGTGTTTTTCTCATAGTCAGGTTAGAGTCAACTGCCTCTTAACCTTGTCAGATAAGTTTCCAGGATAGTCATTGAGGTATAACAAAAAGAGGAGAGGTCCTAGGGGACAGTCTTGTGGAATTCATTTTAGGATCAAACATGTAAACTTTTTACATCTGACTTTCCATGTATAATTTAAATCATTTACCTGCTGTTCCATAAATACCATAGTATTCAATTTTTTTCAAATGTAATTTATGATTTACACAGTCAAATTCTTTTGCATGATCACAAAATATTCCTACAGGGCTCATTTTATTATTCAGTTCCTCAAATGAGTTATTTAAAAATGAATATATTGCAATTTTTTTGGAACCCAAATTGTGAATTAGTGAGGATATTATATTGTGTAACATGTTTTATTACTCTATGATATAAGACTTTTTCAAAAATCTTTGAGAACCTGAAAGTAATGAAATGGGACGATGGTTATCTAGACATGTTGCTTCTCCTATTTTAAGCAACGGTTTTAGAACTGCATATTTTAGTCTATTTTGAAACACACCTTGTATTAAGGATTCATTACAAATGTGGGCAAGTACATGAGTGATACAAACTAAACATCTTTCCAGTAATTTACTTGAAATATTGTCGTAGCTGGAAGAACTTTTAGGTTTTAAATTGTTTCAAGAGTTTATTTATTTCGGAGATTGTTACTGGTGGCAATTGCATTTCCACAAATTTATTCTGGAAAGCAGTCTGAAGAAGCTTTAGGGTAGTATTTGGGCATTTATTTTCTATGCCTAATTTATCTATAACTGAAGTAAAATGTTTGTTAAATATTTTACAAACTTTCCCTAGTTCACTATGCACAGATCCATTTTGTTCTATCTTTATGTCTTATAATAATTGATAAAATTGTGATGGAGCGCCCGCTCCAGTGGCAATCTCCCTACACACCATGATTCCTTCTTTCCTCTTCCAACCTACTTTTGCTCTCTGCTAATTTTTACTTTAAATTCCTTCAGTGTTTCTGGTAAATTATTCATTACTTCTCTTTGCAAATTATTCCAATCCCTCACACCCTTTCCTACGAAAGAAAATTTTCCCACACCCTTATGCCTGAAATCAATTACCAGCTTGTGGTCAAGGTCAACGTTACCCTTCCAAGCACCTCTCTTAATTTTCCCTCCAATATCTTTCTATGCTACAACACAAGTATATGCTTTGTACACTCCCATGATTCTCTTCACCCTCCTACAACTCTCCAATGAATCCCTCTCTAGCTCCTGTGTCATATTAGTGATTTATAGATTTTCCTATTTCAGTTTTTACTATATTCCATATAGGTTTCATCTTATTGCTGAATTCTCTGTTTTCTCTGATATATACCTGTTTTGGCATTTCTTATAACATTTTGTATAAAGTTTATAATGAGCTTTCAGTTTATACTTATCTGATTCTCTTACTTTTAAGTAAAGGTACCTTTCTGTTTTACTAGATATTCTAATTTCCTTTGTTAGCCATTTCTTACCCAATTAACTATTTGCAGTGTTCAGAACTTTCCTTTTTTTTTAAACTTCCTTTGAAAGGTGTTAGAAATATATTAAGAAAGGAATCAAATTTTGAATTAATACCCTGTGCAGTGTTCATTATTTAAGGAATCTATGAAATGTTTTATTTTGTTTTCATTAATATTTCTTCTATATACCAAGCTTTTCTTTATCTGTTTAACAGTGTTTTTAAACTTGATACATAACGGCTGGGCATCATGATCTGAGATACCATTTATTACTGGAGGTATGTTGTAATGGCTGTACTGAAAAATATCCATAAAAAATTATCAATTGCAGTCCTGCTATTATTTTGTATTCATATTTGAAAATTTACAAGTGTCGTTAAAAGACAACATCAAGGCTTCCATATCTAGCATCTCATTGCTGTGATTAAGAAAGTCAACATAAAAATCTCCACATAAAACTATTTGTTTGTTATTTGTGAAACATAGTAGAAAAGACTCTAACTGATATAAAAACAGTCTAAAATTTCATGAGGGGGCCCTGTAAATGGCTATTACTATGAGCTATTCCTTACCAGATTCCTGTTTTGTAACACAGTATTCAAAGTCTAGTTCTATACAACCTACACTGTTGCATTGAATATTATTTTTAACAAAAATGGCAACTCCCCCTTTATAAATTTTACATCTACAAAAACGAGAGCTTAGTTTATAATTTGGTATAAACAGCTGAGATATTCCAGTGCCAGACAAATGATGTTCAGATATGCACGAAACACCTACATTAAAATTACCGAGAGTGGTGGTGTAACGGCTAGTGTTCTGGCCCCGCATTCGGGAGGACGGCGGTTTGAATCCCCTTCCGGGCATCCAGATTTGGGTTTTCCATGGTTTTCCAAATCACTCCAGGCAAATGCTGGGATGCTTTCTTCAAAAGGCCATAGCCGAATTCCTTCCCATTCCTTGCCCCCCATCCTTTCCTGTCTCTGAAGACCTTGCTGTTAAAATACATTAAAATTTCTGGAATTTTGAATCTCTTTTAGGCATAAGGTAACGTCATCAATTTGACTAAATATTCCTCTTATATCTTGATGGAGAATGGTGGTATGAACACTTTGATTCAATGAAGTTGAATTGTTTAATTTATTAGTACATACTGGTATGTCAGGGGAAATTTATAATTTCAATAAGTTTTAACCAGCAGAGACGTTAATTTCTTTTAGACATCTTAATACATCTATTTTATTTACCCTAAAAAAGGCCGCGACTTAACACCACTTATAACAGTAACACCTCTTTCAATCACCTGACATCCCCTGATATCCCCTGATCTCATCAGCAAAAAGAAGCGAAAGCTTTCTTTTACTTCTGAAATTCAGATTCAGTCCATGGCGAGTATAACTGGCCCTACCTATACTCGCCACATCTATCAACACCAATGTGTGAATTTTCTTGCCAGTTCCACTCGAGCAGCCGAGGAAACAACTTCCTCTACCTCTAGCGACAGTGTAACAAACAGCGCTATCCACGTACCGTCGAGTGCGCCGGTGTGTAACACAGCGTGATACCTAAAGTGAAGTGATAATAGTGACCAGTGTAAGAAGAAGCAACGCAAGAACAAGAAGAACAAATGGATTTAGTTCCGGACACGGGACTAAATCCATCCAGCAAGCCCTAACCACCTGCTACAACCAAGATGAATACCTGATGCCTTCAGCCACAACACCAGATACGACACAAGAGCAACAGCTGCGAGCCCCCCTCCCCGATGGGAACGAGACGATGGAATATACAACAGCAGTCGTAAACGACTCACCAGACCAGCAGAACCTTCGGAAGCATCACATCGTACCAGGTACAGCCGCAGCACTAACGCCCCAACCTACAGTAGAAGTGCCGTTAAATATCCCAGATAACAGTGACGTACCTAGTAAACGACTTTGTACCGAAATGACAAGCAACGTTCGGGCAAAAGAAACTGCACTAATTGTACCCTCAAAAGCAGACAGCTTAACCAACCTAATAATAGGCCGCTACAAACAGAAACCCAGAAACAGCCAAGCAAAAACAATAGATACAACGGAGCAGATGTAGGTCCGTTTTATGTGTTTATTGAAAGTATGGACAAAAATGTCGGCATGCTGCATCCAATGGCCATCGGAAAAATTCTTTTCCAACATAATCCTCAGAATAAAGATAATATAATAAATATTAGCACACTTGGACGCAATAGAATCCGAATAGAAACGAAAACCGCTGCAGCAGCTAACACATTAGTGCAATTACCAGTACTGACAACCAAGAACCTCGAAGCGTATATCCCTAATTTTCTTATCCACAAGTTCGGAATTATTAGAAACGTAGACATCACACTCAACGAAAGGGAAATTATGGAAGAAATAGAGTCCGACTACCCAGTAGTAGCAGTCAAGCGCTTCACCAGGAAATCCAACAACCAGGAAGATGGCGAACGTCGCCCCATTCCCGTCTGTCAACTTTCCTTCAGAGCTCAATGTTTACCCCAATACGTGTACATTCTAGGTACGCGCTGTCCAGTGGAGCCTTATATATCTCAAACAATTATATGTAAAAAATGTTGGCGATTCGGACACCGCTTTCAAGAACTGCTGCAGCTCCGTAAGATGCAACAGATGCGGAGGGCCCCACTCTATAGAACTGTGTAATGAAAATTTGGCACCTAGATGCGTTAATTGTCAAGGACCACACTTCGCTTCGGACAAACTATGTCCAGCGTTCCAGCACCAAAAACAAGTAAAATACAACGAAGCCTACAACGCCATGGAAACGCAGACAACCATCGCCCCAACAATCCATAGCTACGCGCAGAAAGTTATATCCAACCCAACACTACAGAGGGAGGAGGAATTCCCGCCCCTCACTCAGAAGACCACATGGCTACCCAGCCCACCTCAAAATAGAAATCTTTCGATGCAAGCAGCTGATCAACATAGTCAGGCTCCACCATACCTATCCATAACCCCCACCCCACATTCAACCCGCCCCCCAAAGCCACCTCCACCCCCCCCCAACCTAAACAACCTACGGCCGACAGAATATCGACCACTCCCACGGCGGCGATACAACATCTACCGCCTCCCCCCCCCCTCACCAACAAATATCATATAGTCTAACTCAAGGTCAGATTCTTCCACCGATCCAGAACCCCTATCCACCTCAGTATCACAACGTATCTCCCACCCCAAGCCATGACACCTTAATCGACCAGCTCCTCCAGCTAATAGTACACATTATAACAGAAGCACTCAACTCGCCTGGCCAAACACTCTCAACTGGGGCAATCCGACAATTAATAGCAAATCTCTTTTCAGTAAATGGAGGTATTTAAAATTCTTCAGTGGAACATCCGATCTGTTTCGGCAAATAAAGTAACCCTACAAAAAGAACTAACCACCCAGCAAATATCTATAGCCGCACTCAGTGAAACCTGGCTCAGCAAACCGGCATACTTTCGGGGCTATTCGGTCATACAAAAAGATCGAACAGACGGTTATGGCGGAGTGGCCCTCCTAATCAAAACCACCCTAGACTTCAGAGTGCTAGACCTAGACCTAACCAACGTCCCGAACCTAGAAGCTGTAGCAGTGCAGGTGGCGCTCCCAGAGTATAAACTCACAATAATCTCACTATACCGACCACCAAGAAGCAAAATAGCGCCACATGAATGGCATAATCTTTTCAAACAACTTGAACCTCCATACATGCTCTGCGGAGACTTCAATGCCCACAGTACCATGTGGGGATGCGAATACGAAGACCAATCGGGAAAAGAAATTAAAGAACTACTAGACGAATACAACTTGATCCCCCTAAATGACGGCACCCCAACCCAAATTTTAAGACCAGGCCTTCGACCATCAGCGGTGGACTTGACATTGGTATCACCCCATATATCCACAGACTTTGAATGGAGCACCATCCCATATATTCTCGGATCAGACCATCTTGCCATCACCATCTCACATCTTATTGCAAGAGGACCAAAACTAATCTACCCATCCAGCAAATGGAACATCAGCAAAGCCAACTGGTGCCGTTATGCCCAAATCATAGACGCTCAACTCCACATGTGCACACAAAATGCTTCTCCAATTGAAAATTATGACTCCTTCATTTCCTTAATTAACTACGCCGCAACTATAACTATCCCAGAACGTCGCATATATACTAGGAAGGCTTCAATCGCCTGCCCGTGGTGGACCTCGGAGTGTTCCAAAATGATAGCTAAAAGAAAATTAGCAGTCAAAATGTACAAACAACAACCAACCTGGGAGACCTACAACGAATATATAAGACTAAACGATCAGGTAAAACGCTTCCTCAAACAACAGAAATTAAACAGCTGGAAAACCTATTGCAACAGAATATCGAAGGACACGCCACCGAAAGAAATATGGACAATGATACGAAGAATGAAGAAGAAACCGTCTCCCACTGCAACAATTACATGCAAAGTCGAAGAAATCGCCGCGATATTAGCGCCGCCAACCGTCTCCCTCCCTCCCTTCGAGACAATCATCAATTCAGAAGAACAAGTCAATACATACAACGGATTCGAAAGACCCTTCTCTCTAGCGGAACTAGATAAAGCACTCACTGCATCCAGCGACTCCGCTCCCGGATACGATCATATACATTACGCTATGATTCGAAAACTCCCCCAAAACAAAAATACATGTGATACAACTGATACAAAAACTATGGTCATCAAATAAACTACCGGAAGCATGGTCAACGCAAATAACAGTTCCAATTTTAAAACCTGGAAAAGACCCAAAACTTCCAACATCATACCGTCCAATCGCCCTGTTGTCATGCATCTTCAAAACCGCCGAACGACTTTGAAAAAACCGTATAGAATGGTGGCTAGAACATTCCAATCAACTCCCCACATCTCAATTCGGATTCCGGAAAGGACGCAGCACCATAGACAACCTGACCATTCTTACCTCAGACATTGAACGAACATTCAAGAACCAAGGATTTTTAATGGGTTTATTCATAGACATCTCAAGCGCATACGATAACGTCCAGCTTTCTCTCCTCGTGAGAAAACTTCAAGCAAACGGTATCCCGACTTTCGTTCTTAACGGTATTTACTTAGCTTTCTACCAACGCACAATATACCTCCGAGAAAAGAACAACGCACTAGTAGGCCCATATCTCGTTAACCGAGGTATCCCTCAAGGCTCAATACTTAGCCCCCTACTATACATAATATTCACCTGCGATCTGGAGAACATCTTAGGACCCCACATCAAGACCCTACAATTCGCTGATGACTTATGCATCTATATATACGCCACATGGTTCGAGTTGATTCACAGATGGATCTCGGAAGCCGTGGAAAAACTCACAACATGGTTACACCAACATGGCCTACATCTATCCCCTCAAAAATCAACGGCAGTACTGTTCACTCGTAGAAAAAATCCTCTCCTGCAAGAACAAATTTAACTGGGACAATGCACCTTCCCCGTCCACGCAACAGTCAAATTTCTCGGATTAACATTAGACAGCAGGCTCTCCTGGAAACCCCAGGTAGAACACATAACAACTAGAACCAGCGGTGCACTCAACATACTGCGCTCAGTCGCACATACATGGTGGGGAGCACACCCGGCCACCTGTCTACAGCTCTACAGATCACTAATAAGACCACATCTCGAATATGGCAGCATCGTCTACGGCAACGCCTCTCAGCAAACTCTACGCAAGCTAGACCAGATACAATTCCGAGCACTCCGCATCTGCGTCGGAGCAATGAGAACAACCCCTACAAACGCCCTATTGATCGAGACTGCTGAATTTCCTCTAGATCTGCAACGCCAGCTCCGGGCAGACAAATATCTTCTCCAACGTTACTCTTATTCCCACCACATCTTACGATCGAAACTTCAAACCTTAAGTAATATAATGGGGCCGTTTGAAGGGAAAAGACCCCCACGATGCCCGCTTCTAGTTTACAGCCATTACAAACTCAGATTCATAGAACCTCTCACAATGAAACAATCAGCCCTACCTATATTCACGAAACCGTTCGAATGCTCCATTCCAACCGTCAGCACTTATATACTTCCCCCTCACCTTAACCATCAAGCAGCGTCCATGCTTCTATCAATGACCTGGCCGGGCTACACACAAATCTACACCGACGGGTCCAAGACCAAACACCAAGTTGGCTGCGCGTACTACTGCCCCAGCACCAACCAAGGAGCCTGCTTCGCTCTTCCCTGTGAAGCCTCAATTTATACTGCCGAAATCATCGCCTTTAAAGAAGCCTTAAAATACGGAATGGAACAAAAGTTTAAAAAAATATTAATCCTCTCCGACTCCAGAAGCACCCTACAAAGATTACAAAACCCACAGTGGAACCTTAATAGTAACAACTATATAATGGACTTAATTGAAATGACACTGTCTACACAAACCCCAGACATAAAATATATGTGGATCAAAGGACACGCAGGACTTCTGTATAACGAACGAGCGGACGACTTAGCCAAACAGGGAGCCAAGGAGGGGATGATGCTGGCACTTCCACTTCCTTATACGGACTTCCTCCCCCGCGTCAAGCAAAAAGCCTACGAAGATCTACAAGACTACTGGAAAACATCGTCACTGCACAAGGGCTCTCACTACGCCACAATCCAACCAACAGCCATGAAGAACACGTGGTTCCAGAACTTTAAATCCAAAAGGCATCTCACAACATCATTAATACGAATGAGGTTAGGCCACGGAGCCTTCCCAAGCCACCTACGTAGGATAAAAGTATTGGACTCTCCACGATGCGAAGCAGATGGGGAGGAAATCTCAGACCTCAACCATATTATTTTCAAATGCAGCAAACATAATCTCCCACGCGCCACCCTAATTAGCAAATTAGCAGCGATGCAAGTACCCCTCCCTACATCGATACAATGCCTGCTATCTTCAAACCAAATCAAGATATACCAGACACTAGCAAGATTCTTACAAGACGCACAAATAACGATATAGTCAACACGACACCACAGGCTCACAGTGTCAAAACCAACTGCGGGAGAAGACAAAAGAGAGAAAAAAAAATATACAAGAAACACCACTCCACTAGAGACCTACAAACTGATACACAAACACATGAAGATCAACTCTCAACGAAGAAAACTACTGGAGAAAATCAAGTTTGTAAAGCAAGACAAAGGCGACAATATTGTAAATTGGTAACTAATGTAAAATAAGGTGAACACACTATCTAATAGAATCAATTTATGGTAAATCAATGTATAAGATCAAATGTATAATAAAGGTTAGCGAAATGGTCAATTGACCAGAAACCAAAAAATAAATTTAAAAAAAAAAAATTCTGGCTGCCAGAGAACCCTTTCCAACGATGCATTTGTTCGCCTAATGTTATTCCACAATCAGGGTTTATCATAATGACCAAACAAACCCACAAATCCCATATTCGTCTGACATGTTTAATCAACCTACAAGATAAAATTTAACAAATTTAACTACAAAAACACAAATTACCGCACGAAAGCGCACGCAGAAAAATTCGAAAGACACTGCGTTTGTTTCCTTCGAATACTACGTATGTTTGTACTCTCTATATGTCTTGGGCCCCTGTGTCCATAAAATCTCCATAAAAATGATCTTAAGAATCGCGTGCTGATGCCACATAATTCTGACTCAGAAGCTTAAATGAAGATAAGTACACGAGATAAAGTAAATTATAAAATTTATTCCGATAAAGCCTGTTATGTCAAATAGCATCCTTAGTTAATATTATTTCATTGTCAAAACATGTGATAGCTTTAGTTATGGGCGACATTCACCGAAGAAACAAATAAATTTTTAATTGACCTTAAATGCTTACTCACATAATGTAAATACACTACGGCACCCCGCGTCCGTTTTAACTATAACTATTATCTAATCCCACAATCCATGTTAAAATGGCAGCTCAGCGTGAAATCCAATCCGAGCAGCGTGCATCATGTCAACAAAGCAATGGTTTTACAAGAACATTTTAATGGCTATAAAAATCCTGGTTTTCCGTGTCTACTAAACGATTGGAACACTCGCGCAAATGTTCTTAAGGTGCTCTGTATCAGTTTTTAGGCAACTAAAAGGAAGCCTTCTCCTTAATATGTGGTGCATGTATTGGTCAGCCTTTACTGCTTCCAAACAGATTCACTTATGGTGCTTTGGATGAGATTTCAGAACATTAATTTTCTTGTTAAAAAATTGTTTGACATGTTCATTTTACCGCTCCTGCTACCCATACGACATTAATAAAATAAAAGTTCTATGCCTACATCGACATTCTTGGAATATGATGTAAGTGGGTTACGGGAGGAGGGTGCCTTAAAGGTGCAGCTTCATGTTCCCTTTATCGGCTTTGAAACTAGATTCGTTGTGTGTCAGATCTCATAAGCTTACCAACAATGAGTTTTATACCTAGTTATTCAGTGGACAGTAGGCTTGCTGAACCTAGAGAAAGATTCGTAAGTTCCGCTTCTAAAAAGAAAAGATCTATGTCTTCATCAGAGATAAAAATCGTGCCTTTCTTTCTCATTCAACCGCACTACAGTTTGAGGCATGTGGCTATAGTACGAAATGTCAATTATCTTTGATATGGAACACCATATGTTCTGGGATATGTTGCAGGATTTTTCTTAGATCATTAAATCCCCTTCCAAAGCGAAGTCTTTCGCTGTTTCCATGCTGCACTAATGTGCTCTACCCACAGGAATTCGCAATTTAACCAGTATGAGATAAAAGTTTTTAGTAATATTTTTGAAACAATAACAAGACATCAACGATCTTAACTAGTCGGACGTTCTGTTTTCCTCTGCCAAACTTTCATTAATATTTTGCTGCGTTTATTTTCTTTAAAGAGTACAAGAACGTCCTTTTCTGCGGATTACAAAATATTTCGTTTCGTTTCAGATTTAAAGCTGAAAATTTTTATTCCTACTTGTTTGATGATCTGTTATAATATCAAACATGGAATGTACAGAACTGCAAGAAAGTTTATTTATCTCTGTATAGTTGATATGGCTATACGAGATACGAGGTTTGTGAGAAAAGTAATGAGATTGGTAACACTGCGAGCGATCTGGCAACGCTGTTCTATGCTAAACCGGTTTGTTTATCCCTTCCACATGCTCAGTCCTAGTTTCAACTCCGTTCAGCCAACACATTATTTTTGACAGCGCCATCAGTGAAGCTGTGTTTTGGTTGTGTGTTACGAAAATGGAACTTCGGAATTTAGAGCATCATTGTGGAATCAAGTTTTGTATTATACTTGGGGAATCCGCGAGTGTGAACTTTGAAAAGTTGAAACAGGCTTATGGGGAACATCAAAATATAAATTTTTCCGTTGTCATAAATCATTTTTGGATGGCCGAGAACACGTTGAAGATCAACCTCGCTCAGGGAGACCTTAGACTTAAAAAACTGACGAAAACGTTGAGTGTGTGACAGCTCTTTGGAACATATCGTCGTTTAACAATAAGGATGATGAGTGAACAGTTAAATTTAAACACTTTCACCGTACATCAAATTTTGACAGACGTTTTTGAAATGTGAAAGGTGTGTGCCAAAATGACGCCAATACCCTTTGTCACACGGCTTTTTCTATCAGTAAATGTTTGGCCTCGAAACGCATTCCTGTTGCTCCTCAATCCCCGTATTCACCTTCCGTGTGACTTTTTCCTTTTCCCGCAATTGAAACATGTCTTAAAATGACGTCATTTTGGAACTCTGGAGAACATTCAAAAGACTGTGACCAGCTACCAATGGGAACTACTCTGAAGGGTATAATACTGTTGTTTGACAAAATAAAAACTTTTGGTAAGTAAATATCAGTCTCATTACTTTTCTCACACATCTCGTATGAAGCCTTGTGGACTGTCTATAAAAAAACACGCAGGAATGAATCCTCGTGTACGCACTGCACTTTAGCAGTAAGTGTAGGCAAACCTTTAATATTTATGTGGTGTGCGGGTTAATATACAGCCGCTCGCCGCTGCGCTCGCTGAATACAATATCAGCGGATGGTACTCTTGCATGCCGGCATCACGTCCGAACCTCGTCTCGAGGGGCACGCCGTCCTTTTTAAGGATTCACAAAGCAGCTCCGAGGCAGCAGGAGTCTTCCCCGCAGTTGATACTGTACACAGAGCCTGGCTAACTACCAGCCAGGCTTCAGCTTCATAATTCATCCCCTTAAATCGCCCGTTCTTCTACTTTCAGTTTGTTAATGAGGGATAAAATTACAACTGGCTCGCGAATGTTGAAAGTTAAATGTTGAGATGTATTCGTAGCTCAACATTGCTACCAAGAAGGGCCTAATTATGAGTAATCTTATTGTGGAATAATTCCTTTCATCGACCTTATACGGCTCTACTGAATGTCTTAAAAACTGTCTACATTAATCATGATTCGGGAACCGCAGCCACCAAGTTATTTAATTGGTCACCTTCTTCATCTCACTGTCTCAGATTTTAATAAATGTTTGATAAAAATTTAACTTTGACCACACGATCTGCTTTTCTGTTCGCTGTTATTGAACAGTCGACTCTTTACCTTAGAATCAGTATTAAAGAAAGAAAATTGAAGTTGTAATCTCAGAAATACATTTATCTTACATTGGATAATACTGAATACTTATAAATTAGGATATGAAGGTATCATAAAAAAAATATGCATAAGAGCAGTGAGCTTCTGGATGAAACAGAAATTAACCATTGTGTTAAATATGTAAATGCCTGGAAATTATTTCACTGAAATGAGAGTTTTAGTGTTGATAGTAAGTTTTCATTAACATTTTTAAACAAAATTTCTAAAAGCAAGGAACATAGTCCTATTACAATGAACAAAGGACAGAGTAAAAAAAACCTTTTCATGGGGGAATAATGTACTATTCTGTATCACATGTTAAGCATTTGAAGTTTTGCCCTCGGGATCAACATAAGGACTGCATTTGCGAAATTCAGGCTATGAATGTAATTTTTTAAATATAAAAGCATCTATTTAGTATGCTTTTAATGTTAGTGTTTTTAGAAATGTTAACATTTAATTTAGGGATAACCAAAGGAATGTAATTGGTACAGTTCCTAGTGACAATGATCATGGTCACTAAATATCACTATTTTGTGCCATCTTTCCCCTGGATCCTCTCAATCATTTAACAGAGTTACAACTGGTTCTCGTTTCGGGGTGAACAACGCCTCACTTGGTCCATTACGGAAGGGAACAATGTGTTTCACCTGTACAATGCACATGACAGGCAATTACTACAAATGTGACCTGCGATGATAACTATAGCTGTCGCATTCAGTCTGCACGGCTATTAAAAACATCGACCCGGTGAAACAGTGGGAATAACCTAAACATATTATGCATGCATATTCAACCACCTTTAGAACCACCTTTAAAAAGATTGATGGAAAATTTAAAAAATTAAATTCAGTAATAGCTTTTCCAATCCAAAAAATCCAAATTCCTTATCAAAATAATAAGCAATTATTAATAAATAATATACGGTAGAGCGGCCTGGTGGCCAGTGGTGAAGGCATCTGACAGGAGTTCGAAAGCATATCTGCTCGAATCCCTGTATCGGCGGGGTTTTCAGAAACAGTTAACCTGACCTTCAACTCTAGCACAGCTTACTGTGTGTTGTGATGTACGCCAGAACGCTTCAGTGGTTCTGACTCTACGTTAAACTGTATGTACCTAGTTGTAACATTGATGTTTACACATCCATACAATATACAATACATACAATATACGTTAGCTGACATTCTAAAATAATGAGAAAATAACAGAAATAATTAAATCAACATTAACAAACAAAACGTCTATAGCAAAATTTATGATTGAACTTTCTGAGAACTTTTAACGAAAAACGGGTGGAAGGCATGGAAGTGGTTTGTCATCCCTTCTTCTCAAAAGTGGTTAGACAATGGAGGAAATCCGTAAATTTTTAAGGGAATACAACTAGGAAGAAAGCCAAATTGGATCCCTGTATATCACCTAGATTTTGCTGACGACTTGGCATTTATCACAGACTCATTTAAGAATGCTCTAGAAGAAATAAAATAATTACAGAATCAAGCAGCTAAATTAGGATTGAAAATATCTTCTTTTTTTAAAATAAAATCTGTGAGAAATATCAAAAATGCACCACAGAATCCTAAAATAAATAAAAACACACTATCTAAAACAGATTTCGATAACAGATATCAAACAACACAACAAAAAAGGTTATTATAAAAAATAGGTTTAAAAAAGTGTTTCAGTAAACAAGAAACATTAATTAGAAATCACTATCTTGGAATACAAAACTTAGCCACTATCAAACCTTAGCTAGATGAGAATTAGTTTATGCAGCAGAAAAACTTAAACTAAATAGATGTGGAAATTTTGAAACGCCAGAGAGAATTGAAAGACGAATTTTGAGAGAAATCAATATCAAATCAAAATAAAAGTTGATATAAAAGAGGAATATATACTAAAATTGAAAAACTGGTAAATACAACGAGAAGAATAAGACAACAATCCTATTGGTACATACACGGGATGAACAACGAAATATTAAGCGAATAGATGTTTGACTTGATAAACAGTTACAAATCCTATATCGTTCTAGGAAATTGAAAAAGATGTTCAAAATTCCACAATTAACACAGACTCATAAATGACGGTACATGTTTTTGAGAAGAAATTCAAAAAGCAAGTTTACAGAAAACAAAGAAAAATCAAGCAGTGGAAGAAAGAGGTCACAGGAAGAGAAGGAAAGGCACTCGCGTGCGGAGGATGAGAGAAGTCACAAAGAAGATTGAAGACAGTTGAGAATAAATGTAGTTGATTTATTATACCTTCTAAAAAGGTTATTCGAAGAAAGAACGATATAATATACGGTGACCAACTTCATGTGATATTTTTGATAAAACGAACAAAATGCAATGTTATCTACGTTTATTGCAGGTGAAAGAAATAAGATTCCTTGTCATGCACATAACTTTTTTCCTAACTCGGTGCAGAAAGAAAGATGAAAATGCGCCATCTGCTTCCTCTTTAAAGAGTCTCCAAATTTATGTTATAAAATTACACACAGAGGTTAATTCGGAAAGAAAAATCCAATTTCCACTCTGCTTAGTGCTGACAGAATGGAGTGGATTGCTTCCATTAAATAAATCAGTTTGCAAACTTTTTAATTTGAAACTTGGTCCGCGGCCCGCTGCCTCGGGGTGGTAGGGCAAGACGGGAACTTAATGCCTCGCCACCGTCGCCGCCGCCGCCGCTGTCGTTAACTCGTCTTCTTCATTACGGCGCGCTGCCTAAGATGATCGCAAACTAGACCCGATAATCCTTTAATTGATAACCACTCTGGGTAGTGACTCGTGGGGCTCTCACAGGACCCGTGTGACAACACGCGCATGCCAAGATGGCGCCTGCTATCAACATGACGTCAAGTACACTTTATCAGCTAGGATTACCTGTTTAGGATGTAAGCCAAGACAGAGCATAAACGACTAAAGCATGAAGGCCTCGAGAAATTTATTTATTTTATTGTCATTAATAATGACTGTTCCGCCATTTATGTAACAGCAATTTTCGACAGGCTGTTTTCTTAGAATTGTAAGGTATTGATAAGTTCTGACGAGAAAATGTTGCTTATGAAGCTCACGTTATGCTTTCATAAGTGAGATGCAGATCTTAGAATAGTGAATTCAACTGTTACTCATCTTGTCCCACTTTAGTCCTCTACTATTACTGGTATAGTGTGTTCATGTCGTTCTGGGTATGCTGATCGCTTAATCATCGGAAATATGTTGACATTTCAGTTCTTCACTACTTCTACGTATAATCGCTACTGTTACCTTGACTAACATTATCTTCATCGATTTTACCATCTAGCGGAATGATTGGGGTAATGAGGAAGCTTTTTCTATAAACTTTTGTATTGACATCGCTTCTCTTCCAATATCTCCTCTTATTCTGTACTTCTACTGACCAAATCATTTTGTACCCTCTTGATCAAATATCTCGTGGTCTCCCTCTTGGCATATTTTTTGTTACAGGTTTTTCAAAATATGGCATCATTCTCATCATGTGACTTAAGGGGTATAGAATGTTTTCTGTAGTCCTAGTTGAGTCGGACTGGTTCAAATTCGTTTTGCCTGGACTTTTAGATTCTCGACCTGGGGAATTTCAGTTCTGTAGTCCCAGCTAAAGTCGAAATGATTCACCTCTAATTTTGTCTCGTCTACTCTTCTAGATGTTTTATCTAAGGAATATAATTTTTTCGCTTTAATCAGTTTAACCTGTGTTGATGAATGTTAAAATAAAGCGTCTGTTATCGCTTCTAGTCAATAGCTGTATGATAGTTTCTAATCGATAGCTTAGGATGTGATGCAGATAAGTTTTACCAGACGACTTTTGTTGTCTTTGGAAAACTTCTCTTGCATGACATCTGTGAAACAGAAATTTTAAGTAACTTGCTCAAAAATAATCTTTGAAAACAAGATTGCTCTCGAATAACGGAAATAAAGTATGATATTAACTGTAGACTAATTGACTCCACATCATACTTTAATAAATAGCAGAGGATTATGGGTGCACTATAAGCTTGATATGAACAGGACCAACTTGAAGGTAGTGCCTCCATTGTCACAGCATTTTTTTTTCAACAAAAACCACCTATAAATTCAAATAATAATTGTGTAACGTGTTAAGCTCGTCTGGCGAAACTTAAATTTATATTAATAGCTGAAATCTCCCAAGTATGTAACAAGTAGCTACACATACAGCTAAATGTGGTAGAGCTACCGCATTTGAATAAAATGCTAACCATAGAATTAAAATAACATACACAGAGAAAACAAAATTATAATATAAACTATTAATAAATGAACATGATGCACTAAGGCTAGGAATTTATGAGAAAATATCAGCTCTTGAAACTTTATAAAATGCAACAGTCCACCGTTTCAGTAATGAAGGTTGTAACAAAATTTCATTTTTTATTTTTATTTTTAACATCCAAGCATGAAGGTATATTAGTTATTTTCCATTATATTTTATATTAATGTGTACTGAAGGAATGTTAGGTATTGTCTTTTCGTTTATCAGAAGTGTTGAAGGTTTTAGTAAAATAAATTAAGCAAATAAGTCTAGTACTTAATACGTATGGTACACTATTATCTTATATAAATTAATTATTCTAGTGGTGATGTAACAATCTCTTGGAAAAGTCCCGGTACTTTCCCTTATGAGTAATACAGTGGCAGTGGCTGGGGCATGTCATGCGAAAAGAGGAGAGCAGAATGTCGCAGTTAACGCTCCTCAACAAAGTGAATGGAAGGAGATTTATTGGAAGCCCAAACACAGAAAAACTAAAAGGTAAAGGTACTCGATTGGAAAAATATAGTTAGGACATCATCAGAATTGGTAAAAGATGTGCTGGACGACCAAAGAAATAGAAAATGTCAAATGATGATGATGATGATTGAAACAATACAAAGAATATTGTGGATGATTGGTCTTAATCATTGGGTGAAAAATTGACCTTTGTCTGGCTTCATATTAGAACACATAACAAATGAAGAATAAAAACAAACTAATGAATGTGTGTATTAAGCGGTAGAGAATCGTCGACTGTTATGGTATGGAGTTGTCAGTCTATGCCACAAGAGAAATTGACTTCAAAAGTTAGAGAACGGAAACCAGCGAATATGGTAAATTATAATCACCTTCGTAACGCAATGCAACAGTGATTAGGCGTAGAATGGATTCGACAAGTCGTCAGTATGTTTCCGGAAGTATCTCGTATCCGTTTTCTACGCACATGTAACGCAATTCCCTTAAATTACCGGTCGGTTGTTTGTTGGCGCGAAACTGGCAACCACTAGCGTTCCATATGAGTTCTGTCGGAATGAGATGAGTAGAATTTGTTGGTAAAGACACCGACGTGAGTTCAGTATCATGCTTTTCAAACTACTGTAGCAAGAACCAGGCCTTGTGATGCGGATAGATATCCTGCTGGAAGACGCCATCACTATCGTGAAAGACATGAAGCACGAAGGGATGAAGCTGGTCCGCAATAATTCTTATGTTGTTCACAGCTGTCATGGTGTCTTCGATGACTAGGGCAGGTCCCATTCAAGCCCAAGTGAATATCCTCCATAGCATAACACTTCCCACGGTACGCGTACGTAGCACGGTGCTGTTAGCCTGTAAATCGGCGTATCTTGTCACCACCATCTATCTACCTGGCATAACAAGCGACACTATTTAATTGATTCATAGTCCAATCGCGATGATCTCGTGCCCACTGTAGTTGTAACTGTCGATGTTGTTAGGTGAATATGGGAACTCGTGGGGACTGTCTGCTGATGATCCGTATGTTCAACAATGTGCGCAGAACGGTAAGCTGCGAAGCACTTGTGCCTGCACCACTATTGCACTCCGCCGTCAGATGTACCACAGATTGCGCCTATCCTGCGGGCAATCCTCCGACCTCCACTACCTGTGATGAGGCGTTAACGTCCACCATCTTGTCGCCTACACATAGTTTCACCGTCCATCAACCAATTTTTATTGACGCTTACTACAGCAGCAGGTGAACAACCAACCAGCTTCGCCGTTTCCGAGATGCTGTTTCCCACGCACCGGGCCATGACAATCTACCCTATGTGAAAGACGCTTATGTCAGCGGATTGCCCCATTTGCCACACGTATCGTTGCTCCGCATATAGACTTGCTCGCAACGTCACCAAATGGTATTCAATTTCGCGGTGGGCAGTACTCATAATGATTGGTTCATCTATGAATATAAGAATATACAAAAGCGTAAAGAGTGATATTTAGAGGAAAGGTTTATAATAAAATCAGTGTAATGGTAGCCAGGCGTGTTGTTTGTGATGCGAGATATAGAGCCAACTTGTCTCGGATGATACGATACTGATGGAAAACTTGCGAGCAATGACAAACAAGAAAGACCGATGTTTAACGGTCACTTAAAATGTTTACCATTTGAACAGCCGTCTCCAGAAGTGTATGATTGTAAAAGGTTTAAGACAAAAGTGAATTATTAATTAAAGTTTTAAAGATGCCAGTAACACAAAAAAAAAATAATTCACACTTCAGAAGTTAATAATGGAGGAGAGTTTTGCTAACGTCCGAACCATAGATTTAATGTAAGTGAAATAAAAGTACTTAACGCAATAATGATTACCAATGTTGTTGTTGCTTATTCATTTATTGCTGTTTGTCAAAAGAACTGAAATCAAAACAGAACTGACTAATCGCTAGCTTGTTAAAATGTGCAGCAAAGAGAAGGACTATATTACTAGTAAAATCATATGTCGTTGTATGATTCTAGGGAACATATTTCAGTATTATTGTTTACCAAAGTCAGTATTTCAAGGTGATTTTTCTCCTTAGGAATTCTAAACGAATAAAGTTCCATTTGCGACGTACTATGCGTTAACTATTCTTACACAAATCAGTGAAATGGAAGTCTATGAAATCATTTAATTCTGCCACGTCTCATATTTGCATCGTCGTGGAGGATTGACTAACACCTTTGGGGATGGAAAATCTGTTTGTTGGCATATTATATCTGATTTTTTTTTTATTCCAACATTTTCATGAAAATTTCACCAAATTTTCTAGTGAATACAAAATTTTACTGTGTGCGTTGCTTTTCACAATCAGACATATTTCAACATTGACACTTGACTTTTCGCTGGATACATCCCTTTTACCTTCATGTAATAGCCCCATATTAGCTTGTAAATAAGAAGCATGTATTGTGAAGAACGTTCATGAGTGATGCTTCGCCAGAAACGTATTGCTCTGAAAAATCTGCATGCAATTACTAAACAGTTACTTGGCAGTTCAAACGAAAACATGCTTCGGTACCTTCCAGGAAGGTGACATTTTAATGCGACTGGAAAATCAATTTTCTTTTTAAACTTCTTATATTGAAACTGCTATTTGGATTTGCCCATTTCTGTGTTTATTGTCTGCGTGGGTACGATTTATGATCGCATTCTGCCTTATCTGGTGTTAGCAACAGCGTGGTTTCGGCGCAGTCAGTTAGAGCTGGCGGATAGATATTAATCCGCGTTATCGTGACAGGCGGTCTCAATAGACGCCTGTTAGCGGCGAAAAATCCCTTTCAAACGTTACTGCCCAAGATGGATCACCTAACATATCGACACTCACTCCGAACAATGGCCGTATTATCCCGACAACAAAAAAGCTGTCCAAATATTTGTATATCAACGCTATTTCTAAGAGAACTAGTTTCAGAAATATTGAAAGAGATATTTTAAAAGACCCGTACTAAATTTTAGGAAATATTTCGATGGTACGTGAAGAAGCAAGATCCCTCTAAATATTTCGTCTAAGCTCTTAATTTTAAAGGTGTTAATAGAATATTCACTTTATAAATACAGCTTCACGTAAACGTGGGATATGATGTAAAGATTCTTACTGTATCAAACACCCGGTCAACACAAATTTTTGTTTTGTGTTTCCATAACCAGTATGCAGCACTGTTTCATACAGTGAACTCTGGTTCATTTCTTTCTTTTCCCAAGTAACATCCTCACACTTACATAGAAGCGTCCGAATCGAATTTCTGGTTCGTTTCTCAGTTCGGCCAATTTTCGGTTTACCATATCCACTACAGGTGAATTCCGGTAAAGATAATTTAAAATGCTATGGACCAATTCCCTCCTTTTCCTTTCCCGCTGTTCTCTCCCGATTCTAGTTACCTATATGCCGACGAGCCAAAAAACCCACATTAAAAAAAATCGAACCAACCATAAAAATGTTTGTGAAACAGTAAACAGATTGAAGACGTAAAATGTTTTGTTCCAATAGCATGGTAGGACTATTCTGTCCATCTCCTTTTTTCTGTTACTTACGGAGTTTTATCAACTTTTAAAAGGAGCACAAGTATTTTTCGTTGATTTCAACAGATGTTATTCATATTATTCGGTGCCTAATTTTATTTTCTTTGTTTTGTTCCATTTGGCAACATCAGCATAACTTTATAAGGCAGGCGATATTTGTGATAAATGACTTATCAAGACAATCGCTTTGTGCTGAGTCATTATTCCCTAAAAGGTAATTTATATTTTTCTATTAAATGTCGGTAATAACCAGAATTTCGTATAATATTCTGCTCAGCCATTACGCGACGATGCTAGGGGATTACAATTCACATTAAACTTGTTCACTACCTGTGTCATCTTGACACGTCCGAATCGTAGTACTCTCACAACAGACCCCCTCCTGCGATATTGTTCATCGCCCCTGCGATATCATACACTCAGAAGCTTACAGAAATTTATATAATTTCCACTGTGGTATTACACTTTGTTATTTGTGAACACTAGTAAGGTTGGTAGATATATTGAGAAAGTTTTAAATTTTAGACAAATGAAAGCAAATTTTTGCAGGCAGGCAGTAATTATCAGAAAAGTGTTCACTGTCTGCAGTTGAAACAATGTCAATACTTACCAAAACAAAAGCGTTAACCAGTTGGGATTATGTTATTATCGTTAATATCTCAGTTAATAGGGTTGCCAATATCTGTTTAAAAGTTGTTAGGTTCCTTAACTTAATCACCAACAACGATGGATTCAAGGTTTCATAACATCCGAAGCGTTGTACAGTATTTAGAGGAAATAAATATTTATAAACTAAAAATTTATTGCATCTTCATTACCCTACATTAATTCTACAGGATAAGTTTATGGGAGGAGGTACAGTAATTAATTGATGAGGGGAACACTTCTAATTAAGAAGTCTCGCTTACGTATAAACCGAAGTGACGAAATAATAAAGAATTCAGGAAATTTCACAAATTAAAATAACTTAGTTGCTGCGTATCGTTTTAAAACACTTTCTAATTAATAATTCATTAAAATCTTACTACACCAATAATTATCTAGAAACGGCAGAGATTCATTTGAAAAAAAAAATTGATTTTTAAAAAAGTTAATGGTAGAAATGTGGTTTCTGTATATTTGTATACATTACTGTTTAATTCACCATTCGCTGCTGAAGGTAACAGCACCATTATTATTATTATATTTTATTATTTTAAAAGGAACTACAAGTTTGATCTACGGCATTTTTTCTAAACCGAAGTTTTATTTACCTCAAACGTAGCGGCGGCTGTAGCTGCTACTGTAGCTGCTTCATCCTCACTTGCTGCTGACATCAAGGCGATCCCGCACCAGGAGCAAAGCCGGGTGAGCCACAGCGCTGTAAGCCTGGCTGTGCTGCGTCAGGTGTGCTGCGACAGGTGGCGAACCTGTGTGCTACAGTCAACAAGGAGAAACGTTTCGACCAATTATTTGTGTGAATTAATATACATAGAGTTAAAAAATGACAAATATTTCAAGGGGAATAAATAGTATTTATCACAATAACACAAAAATGTCTAACAAGCATTGGGCCGAAAAGACATATTTTCGGAGTTAATAGCAGGTGCGTAAAGTTGACACTGGAGTGTCTGTTCATTGTTAATTGAATTGGTGTAGAGTCAGTCAGTGTAGTATTTAGTTCCCGCTGTGTACAATACGTTGTCGCATTTATGTTAGTGTGTCTTTGTGTAGTTATTCCTGACTCTGGGTACGTAAAATGATGTATTACTCTACAGCGCATTTTGGTTTGTTTTTTCATGATACTTAGTTTTTTGTGCTACAAAATGGTATGTTGTCTCCGTTGCAGTCGTAGTGCCCACTTTGGAATGAACGTATGCTGGACGACAAGGGAAATGGTAGATATGCCTATTTTGTTACGGTTTAGCAAATGGAAGTGGCCTTGGAACCCGTGCCTTCTACCAAAAGAGAAATCCACAACACAGGATACAATCTTTTATGCTGTTCAGCCGACTTTTAAAGAGTAGTGGGGAAACAGATTCCCTAGAACCCCACAACGCAGACAGTGGAAAGCCTCACTCATCCCGTTCGCCGGTCTGGAGGAGCTTGTGCTGTGTACAGTGGAAGACACTCCCGGGGCAGTATGCGACCAATAGCAGTAGTAGAAGGCGTTAGTCATTCTCTTGTTTTGGTGGCACTGCATCAGCCATACTATGTCCAGCGCGTCCAGGCCTTTAGTCCATCAAACCATCCGGCCAGATTGCAGTTCTGGCAATGGCTGTTGCAAAGGTGTGCTACAGATCCAGCGCAATCTACACACCCTAAAATATCACTGCAAACAAAGTTTGAAAAAAGAGCTGCGTTAGATCCCACAAAAATATACATAGACCTTGAGAACACGGTAAAAATTAGCAGATTAGAACAAGAGCATGTGTTGGCAATGGCACTTAGGCACCTCACTAGGATGCTGCACCCAGCAGGAAAAACAGTCACCTTTCCTCAACTTGAAGCAGTGGACAGAATACAACTCAAGACCAGCAACTTACCCACGGATCCAGCCCAGTTGTTGACGCTAGTTAAAAAATTATTCAACAACAGAAATGAGATTTTTGACCCGGACCAAATATATAAACAATTTGTGATGACTCATGGAAGGATAGTTTTCGACGCGAAACTTCCATGGCCTCAGAGTAATGTTTACACTAAACACCCATAGATGAAAGGTACAATCAAAGTTGCACAAATTAATGCAAGACGGACAAATATGGTCCTGCATGAGCTAAGGAATCTTGCTGCGCAACATGACTGGGATGTTATCTGTGTGCAAGAGCCTTACTCTAAGGGCGGACAAATACCACACATGCCAGTATCCTCACAAACCATAGTAAGTGGACCTAAACCTATGGCAGGAATCATTGTACTAAACAAAGAACTAACTGTAACCAAAATATCGCAATACTGTGATGAGCACACAGCATGTGCAGAGATCGATACCGGGTGGTGTAGCGTTACTTTGGTATCGATGTACTGCCAATATAAGGACCCTATAGATGCTTATCTAAATAAAATAAGAAAAATTTGCACTGAGTTACAAGATCAAAGGATAATTATAACAGCAGATATAAATGCACACTCCCCGCTCTGGTACAGTGATACAACGGATGAACGAGGCTTAATGGTAGAGGAACTGTTAAATGAGTTATGCCTGGAAGTCAGGAACTGCCCTAATAATGCTCCAACGTTTAGTAATAGAGCCGGTGCAAAATCGAATATCGATGTAACGCTGACCAACCAGCTGGCAGGAAACCTAGCCAGAAACTGGAGGGTGGTTGAAAACGAAACTACAAGTGACCACAACTTGATTCTGTTTGATCTGGCCAAAGGTAGGTTGCAAATCAATGAAATTAACGACACAAGGAAAAAATATAACTTACGTAGGGCAGATTGGGCAAGACTAAGAGATGAATTCCGTCTACCAGTGGATCTATTGGAAGGTAATGATGTAGATGTCATAGCAAGAGGGATCACGCGTGAAATTCAGCGCGTAATGAAAATAGCCATTCCCCTCAAAAGACCAGCGAATACTACAGACATACCGTGGAGCGACCGACTGCAAAAACTACGATCGGAGATGAGGAAGGCGAGAAAAGAGTACCAACGGTGCATGATTGCTGCCGATAGGTGCTTGCTTCTCGATAGATACAGGGAGAGGAAGACTGCCTTTAAAGAGCTGCTAATAAAAACAAAGCAGCAGAGTTGGGAGGCTTATGTAAACGCTAATTTAAAGTCAGATCCCTGGGGCGTCCCCTACAAGATCGCAGCTAGCAAATTGAGACCACCGACTACACTATCAACCGTAAGAAGGGCAGACGGGACCATGACGGCCAATTGGAGCGCAACAGCTGAGGAACTGTTAAAAGTACTATTACCCGACGATGAGGCAGTAGGTGAAAGTTTAGAGCAAGAAAATCTCCGTAAAGGTCACAATGAAATTTATACCTCAGCTACTTTAGCGGATGATGTGACACCAGACGAAGTAATTAAAGCGATTAACGCCATGTCGCGGAAAAAGACACCTGGACCGGACGGAATCGCTGCTGAAGTGCTCCAGGCATTAGTGGTCCAGTTGGCTTCACCACTCTGCATACTGTTTAATAAATGCCTTCAGCAAGGCAGGGTTCCAAATATCTGGAAGCAGAGTGAAGTGGTGATCCTAAAGAAGGGGAACGACAAGGATCCATTAAATCCTAAATCCTATCGGCCGATCTGTCTACTAAATGTGCTTGGAAAAGTGCAGGAAAAAATTTTAGTATGGAAACTACAGGAACACAGGAAAAAGTATGGTATGAGTGTACATCAGTTTGGTTTCAGAGCGGGTAGGTCGACCGACGATGCCATAAATAAGGCCGTGCATCTAGTGAAAAGTAGTAATAGCAAGTATGTAATAGCTATCGCCGTCGACATTGCTGGAGCATTCGATAACTTATGGTGGCCGGCTCTTTTTAGCCGCCTGCGAGAAATAGGAATTCCTAGTAACCTCTATGGAACGTTCCGCGACTACTGTAAAAACCGATTTGCCAAACTGAGATGTCCACGAGTGAAAATAGAGAAAAAATTAACTAAAGGCTGTCCGCAAGGATCGGTGTGTGGACCAGTGTTCTGGGACGTAACATTCGAAATGGCCATAGAAAGCATGATTGGGCAAGAAGGACTCCTGGGGCTTGTTGCCTTCGCGGATGACCTTCTACTGCTGATACAAGGCGGAACAAGGGACGAAGTAGAGGCTAGAAGCAGAATGGCATTAAGACATTTACAAAACTGGTGCTCCAAAGTGAAATTAACCCTTGCACCTCACAAGACTCAATTCATGGTTCTCAGTGGCCGCCCCAAGCGAAATCCAATAATAAAAGTTAACGACGTCTCCATAAAAAGAGTTAGAACTTGTAAATACCTGGGAGTCACGCTAGACGAGCGACTAAATTTTACTGACCATATAACGGAGGTGTGCAGTCGTGCCAAAATAGTGATGAACAAACTGATCAGTATTGGGCAAAGAAGATTTCATCTTCCAACGTCCATAATAAGGAGGTATCACGACAGTATATTATCCTCGATTGTGGGATATGCTGCTAGCAGTTGGGCGCATAAGTTACGACAAGTTAAACCTCGCCAGGCACTAAGAAGCGTACAAAGAAGCATACTGATAAGATTAAGTGGTGCATATAGCACAACAGCGACCGACTCTCTGCTGGTTGCGTTGGGCGTTTGGCCACTTGACCTAGAAGTTAGAAAGAGAGGGGCACACTATTGGCTACGAACCGGTGACGCCGAAAAAGTAGAACAAATTTTAGGAAGACCGGTTACAGAAGCACGGGAGATAAAAACAGTCTTGATGGAAGAATGGCAACAACAGTGGTCGCGTAGTACGACTGGCAGGAGAACCTACAATATTTGGCCAACAATTCAAGAGAGATTAAACCTTCGTCACCTGGATCCGTCAACCGGACTTGTTCATTACATCACTGGACACGGGCCATATCCCAGCCTACTACATAAAAGAGGACTAAAAGACACAAGCTTGTGTGAGTGCGGGGAAGAGGGTACACCCGAACACATCGTCTGGGATTGCACACAAATGGCAGAAGCCAGAAACGAAGGATTTCATGAACTAAGAAACATGAAAACGGAAGACATACTAAAAAATGAGCAACTTTGGCGCAAACTAGACGAAGTGACGCAAAATATATCCAAACTGCAAAAGGAGAGATTCATGCAAAGTTTAGCGACAGCAAGAGGAAGGCCAAGTCAAGCCGACTATGACGTCACAGAGTAACACCCGAGAGCAGCCACAAGCGAATGCGTGTCTAAGCGCTCGATCAGCGAGTCATATATCGTGCTGAAAACCAACCAGCTGATCTGCGGAGAGGAGTGCTTAAACCATATTAAAGACTTTAAATGGACCGTTTCGCAGCAACACCACTGGAGATTCTACCTACAAACAAGAACTTGCTGAAGCAACACGTATAAAAGTTTATAGTGAATGTATAAGTTCTTTACTAGTGCTCACATGAACTATAGTCCGATGCATAAAATGTGGTCTGACATTGCAATAACACAAATAATAGATAATAGTTGCAGTCTCGAGCCGCTTCTGAAGTAAAACATTGTTATCTCTTAAAATATGTAAAAATGTTAATAGTTAGTTAAGAGTAAAAGTTGTAAATTATGTAGCCAATAATCTTAAAATAGGAATTTGTTCAAATATTGAAAATAACAAATACCGGCAGTAGATGTTAACTCTAATCTAGTTCACCTGTGAAACGAACAACCTACTAGCCGGATATTAAAGACTCCTTACTTCTGCAATTAGATATATATCATTGAAAATTAGTTCTCACAACCAGTGTTGGAGGTGGCCAGTCTCCCGATGGGCGGCCTTCTCGGTCACTCTGGCTGCCAGAGAGACTGAGAACGTGCGCTATTCCGGGAGATTTGGAATTCGGATTACCGCACCGATACCAATGCTGGAAAATGCTTTCTTAGATGGTAGAGTAGTAGATAGTAGTAATAGTTTAGTAATAGTAGTAGTGGTAGACGTACGAAGTGACATAGTGAAATATTAAAAATTCTAACCATAAAGTGGACAGGAAACTGCAGACACCACACAAAACTAGAAAACTATAATAAATCAATTATGACAAAATGCAGCAAGTTTAGAAAGTTGTAATATATGTTAACAGCGAAACAATTGTATGTATCGTGCCAACAAGAAAAGACTGTACAGATATTGCCAAAGCCATACATAACAAAAACTGAAATAATTCATTGTGAAATTATCTGTTGAAATATCAAATGTAAAACTGTTGTGTTAAATTAAGGCCTATTTTAGTTTCTAGATACTAGGCTGTAAAAAATGTGTGCTAAATAAAAAAAAAAAAAAAAAAAAAAAAAAAAAAAAAAAAAAAAATGTTTACTTCGAAGTCTTTGTTTACCGACGAGGCGGGATTTACAAGAGATGGAATTTTAAACTTCCATAAGCAGCAAGTTTGGGCTACTGGCAATCCTCATGCAGTTCAAGAAGTAAGTTGACCGTCATACAGATTTCACTTCAGGCGAACTGTAGGATTGTTCCTTAAAAAGCCAATGTACAAGATCCTTTACGTTGACGAGCCTGAATAGTTCAAGCCTTAAAGGAAAAGTATTTCTACGGATTGAAATTCTGTGCCTCTTAAATCGACAGATATCTCTAATTTTGCCCCATAGTTAACAATACAAAAAAATACAAAACTAAAAACGGACGTTTGTAACATCTTAAAAGTCAATTATTAGGACCTTTCCAGCAGACGAATGGCCTTTCTCTGTTTATTATTTTGCAAGCCGCTCCATACGCATCTTGGATTCGGAATTATAGTACCATATCCATGAGTGAAAACATGTGTCAATGTGAATCAGAATTAATTTTATCCTGATGCGATGCTCACTGAAAGATCTAGAAAATTTAAGTCCTTACGGCCTTCTGATCTACATTCTAAGGTCTCAAAATTATTTTACTTGAATCTAACATGTTTTTAATTATTTTCTTTGCTCTTCGGTGACTTACAATAGTTGTTACCTGAATTCTATGAACGGTTATTCGTAATTCATCATGAATAACTTCTAATATTTGTATTTAGTTTAATGCTCCTTCTGAGATGACAAACGTGGAAACGGAGATGCTACTTGGGAAAGTCATTAGTTTTATCTTGGGAGTTGCGCCTGTGGACACCATTGGTAGGTGGGGTTTAACTAGGCATTAAGAAGGGTCAACGGGGAACTTTCTGAGTTGTTAGCTGAAGCTGTGAAGTGATGATGGCGTCAGGACGGTGCCTTTTTAGGTAGGAGCTGCTGGTGAGTGAGTGGAGATACAAGATCAAAGGGATACTAATTGTAGATCCACGACGGTAAAACCCGCAAATGATAAAGAAATAGACAAAGCTGCTGAAACAATAACTGACTGGGACAGAACTGGGGAGGAGAAAATTAATTCTGAAAATATAAAAGCTAGTAATAAGAGTGTTACTGGTGAACTGTAGAAGTATACTGGACAAAGTAATAGAATTTGCAAACATGATAAAGATACAAGAACCACGAGTAATTACAGGGTAGAGTCTTAGTTGAAAGAGGAAACATGAGACACAGAAGTTTTTCCCGATGGTTACAGAGTGAGTCGCAGCGATAAAGGAACAATTGGTGGAGGAGTTTTCAATACTACAGTTCACTGGTGTTTATAAATCACGATCATGAGTTACGTACTTGGGGAAGAATTACGGAGTATTAAAAAGAAAACATCCAGTTGTTGAATCTTACCGTAGTGGAAGAAAGAATGATGATGATGATACCCTTGGGGAGAAACCAAATTCATATTCGCAGTTTATTACTGAAAGTAGAATGGTTATTATTGGTGGGGATTTAAATTTACCAGCTATAAACTAAGAAGAAGAAGAAAGATAACACAGGGCAGCAGAGATTTGCAAATATCTTTTACACAAGTGGTAGAGCAGAACACAAGGAGACGAAACAAGTTGGATATCTTCCTAACAAAGCTCAATGATAACCTTGTGGGATGTCAAGTGATTCAAGGAATAAGTGATCACAATTAAGTACTAATGGATTTTAGAGGCTTCAGTGAATCAGTGACCAAAATCGAATGGGGAAATAGGTATAATTATAAAAAGGCCCAGATTTCGAAACTGACGAGATAATTCAGGAGTAATTTTAGCAAATGCTTGAAAGGAACAAGTACGTGGAATAAAGAATTTAATAAAAAATAGTGAAGAAATATGTATTCAAAGACAGAAAATTGAGAGAATTGCAGACGTTGGTGAGAAGAGAACATAACAGAGTTCATAAACAACAAGGCTGCAAGGAATAGTTTAAACAAGGAATTATTAATAGCAAAGAAAGTGGCTAAAGATTGGTTTATGAAGAATTATTGATGCAGGGATACTACTGAAGGGTGTGTATGGAAATTTCTATTGCTGTTTTATAAAAATGAGGGAAGGGAGGGTGCTGAGACAATTATAGATAAGGATGAAGAAGAACTTACTGAGGATTTGAAAAAGGCAGAGATATTAAGTAACTGTTTTAAGGAGTTCATTATGGACTATAAATAAGGAATATCAATTGGAGAATGAGTTTATACACACAATTAGAATTGAGCAGACTAAAAAATTAGAAATAAATGAAGAGGATATCATGAAAGAACTACGAGAGCTGAAAAAGCATAAAGGGGTGGTGCAGATAGTCTTGAAATGGAAATACCTATGCATATCATTTGAAAAAAAACTCAATTAGGTAAAACACATTGGAGAGGCAGTAGGAAAAAGTTTCAAAATCTTTACTTGTTGGAGAGAGTGATAGAGGGATTAACACAGTAGTAATGAAATTGGTTAACAAAACTTTGGTTAGACCATTGTTTGAATATGATGATGTAGTATGGGATCTACCTTTTGGGTGTGAAATACTGCATAGGAGTTGGAGGGGATAGAAAGAAGGGCTGCTTGATTTGTCCCTGAAAATTTCCGCGGAACACAATCAGTAACCGATGTGGTAAAGGAGCTGAAATGGGATGCACAAGAAGATAGGAAAATGGTGAAGAGAGTATTGAGAGTGCACAAGGCGTATATTGGTGATGAAGCGTGGAGAGATATTGGTATAAGAATTGAGAGTAGTGTATGGAAAGGAAAAGAGGTGAGGGGGTCAGGGTTTGGAATAAATTACCAAGCGAAAGGATGAATAATTTACACAAAAACGAATTTGTAGAGGACAAAAACGGCACACACAGGAAGGAGGGAAAATGGATGTGTAGAGAAATTACTATCGGAGCGGAGCGTGCATTCCATCATAATTATATTGAATTAAATTAAGTTGAGTACAAAAAACCAGTTTTTTACATGCAGAACAAACTATGCGATTAGTAAATTAGGCACTTCCAAAATGTATTTCTAATGAACTGTGAACAGGAAATTCCTTCTGGTTTAACTACTTCATGTAGTAGTAATTTAATAATTACGCGTTGGTCAATGGACATATGAACCTGTTGTTCACTATCCGTGGAAAAGTGAGGGGAAAAAAGCGAGTTGTATTTGTATTAGTAACGTTCTAATTTAAATTACCCGCTTTTACCACATTAAGGAGAGTTAAAGTATCGCTTGCCTGTTAAACAAGTCTCATTTATTATTGTTCTGCTGTTGTAACTCAAAAAGTTCTAGTGAAAGAACTGTGTTTCTAATCACAGCATATTTGGACAGACCTAATATGAGGCATAGGAAAGAATTCGCCTCTGAATTCAGAGCTGACAATGAATGTGATTAACGTTGGACTACGTGCCTGCTGCCCATCTTGCTGCTGTTTACTTGTAATTTGGTCTGAGACCAGCCTCTTGTAGTCGAGGTAGTAGTGGATAAGCTGGGCCTCCCTTCAATCTGAGACTAGGCCTCCTTTCCTGGATTCCAAGGAGCACATCCGCCTACAAGCACCAGCCCTTATGACCTCCATTAATTAGGTAGTTTCAGTTCATAGCGTAGAATAATACTATTTGTTACAATTAAATTTTCAGATCATTACTTGCATGAGAAGTGATAGAAGGATAAGAAAGAAACACCTTTTATTAAAATATGCAAAAAAACAATATAAATTGAAGGAAGCCATCGAGAATATCCATATTTTTTATGAAACAAAAAATACTACTCGGAATATGGACTGAAGGTGCGGTGAAAATTAGATATTTAATTTTGAAAATTAATCTGCGTGCCGATTAAGAGTACAAGTGAACGTGTTTGCATTCGATACAAGAGTGACGCATACTTTAAATTCCTGCTGAGTAGCAAGAGTATTTTTTAGTTTTATAATAATACATACGTGAAAATAATAATAATAAAATTCTGAATTAACTTAAATTTAAAATGTATTTTTCTGTAAAATTTTGATTATAAACAATACGGGGTGAAATCTAAAATAAAGCTGTGGGATATAATCAAATTATATACTTCAATAAATTGGCCCATTTAAGAAACTTAAAGTTGATTTCAGCTAGCTAGCACAAGCTGTTACGAGAAGGTTGTAGAGCTACGAAGGATGAAGAAAATGGATCGTTGATTGTTGATTATGGTGGTCTGCTGTCGAAAATATACGCATTATGCTTAGAAAGCAACCAAAACTCTAAAGGGGTAAAAGGTTTGACTGGTTCACTCCCAATAACTTTTAAGAAGGGGCTATGTTAAATGCTTCAAAAGGGAACCGGTGAAATACCATCTACAGCACAGGTTTCAATCTACCATCCATCACATAACAGCTATTGAACCATCCAAGCTGGGTCTTTCTACGTTGGACGTAAAGCTATATTTTCGTCTATCTGGTAGGGACCCTACCATGAGGGCAAAAGTCTGTACTAGAATGAACGTGCGAAAGAGACAATCTTTCTCCGAAAACACACAAAATCCTTTCACAGAGGAAGAAAATACGACAACTGATACGTTCTAATCTATTTTATAACAAAGTTCGCTGTAAGATTCACACACTTCCTCGAACTATACTCCAATGATTTAATTTCTTCCGCATAAAAACATTTATCAAAGGTATTAAAGAATCAGATAAGAGCATATGAGACATCTTCTGCCAGACAAGCTGTATAAATTTTGAAAATAGGAGTCTTGTGACCGTCTCCCTGATGAAACAGTACCTTTTTTGATAACTGGCATCTCTTTCTTCATAGATGCCTGTAGTTGCTTGACAGTAATATTTCGATGTTTGTAATCATCCACGTTTTAAAGAAATAAGGCGCCGTTGATAGTGAAGTGACTCGTGGAATTGTACATAGACTAGTGAAAAAAACGGTGACTATGCTCCCCTATACAAACTTGTTAACTCCGTTTATTTATCACTAGTAACCCTACTATAAAATTTTAAATACAGAATACATAATTTTGTTTAAAGTAAGCGTTATCTTGAAATGATGAAAAAACCGTATTTGAATTTGCTAGATGCATTTGATCAAAATTCGAATATTATTTAAATAACACAAAGCAGTTGAAAACTGTGGAAAATATTTGTGTACTCAGTACGCTAAAAATGTTGGAGCAATGAAAGACAGGTAAAGCACGGCAGGCAATAAAACTTCCTGTTTAGTAGTAACATTGACGTAGATAATCAAAATTTTTACGTTGAAACTAGCAGATATTAGAACAAGAATTTATTCAATATTAAAATGTATAACAAATGGAAACTATAGTTTTTTGAAAACCAGTACATCGTAAGTAACTATAGAAATTTCTTGTGACGTTTTGCATTAGTCATGTGTTACTCCGATATACCTGATTGTTAGTGTGTTCTGAATACTAAGAAGTATTAAACTGGCGATGTCTTGAAGCTTTATCGATTCTGACCATTATATCGTGAAATGATGCTTGAGAATTTTTCAGTTTCACTAATCGAAACATGAGACAGTGTTTACACCGAAAGTTTGTTTCTGCGTTTCCATAGAAAACACTGTGTGATAGCCACATTAGCAAGTGTATCAGGGAAATATCACGTTGGTCTTGCTTAACACTCTGCACATTCCGCACTGTAATATCCACTCCTTTACTCACCTGGCCCATGGACGTAATGTAATGATACAAAATGTAATGCACTTAATGATAATTGCTTTGCTTACTCTTAGTGTAATTACAAAGATGAAAAATAATTATTATTTTGTTTAGTCATTTTACGAGCTGCTGATTTTATTTGACGTGTAATTTCATTATAAGTTACTGTCAGAACAGTGTACCCACATGCAAAGTGGGTTTGGAGTGATTAACTAATGGAATTTTTAAAAGCAAATTATAGTAATTTAATTATAATGGATTATCATAAACAAGCCATATTGCTGACAGAATACAAAGTTTTAAGGTGTGAAATATTCCATTATCCTTTGCAAGCTTTTTGTTGAGAGATTGCTACTTAGATATAGTATCGTTACAAAAACTGCAATTTATTTTGACAGAAATATTTAGATGCCCGTATTCAAAATATCTGCATAATTCATTCCTATAAATAAAATCTGACATATTTACTTTAAAATCAATCTGAAGTATTCATAACACCGGCTAAACTCGGAATTTAATGTTTGTATGATAATATTTTTAAAGAAGAAATGATAGTATACCTATGCATAAAATGAGAGGAGATATTAATATATCTATGAACAGAGATTTTGCAGGTTTATAAACTGTATAAAACATTTTTGACATCCTATGGGAGGAGGATGGACGGGGTAGAGGGGGGCGTAATTTGCAATAGATGCCAGAACGTAGGTAGACGATCTCAAGCTGTTCTGTGCCTCTTTCCCCAGAAGGAAAAAATATTCCAGTGTTTGGGGGACATACGAATCAAGTATCAGCCTTTCAAGCTACTTGAGCTGAAAGAATGGTTAAGACATATGTTACTAGTTAGCGAGTGGTTAACCGATGACGGTGAGATGGTAATTCCCCGGAGACTGCAAGGCCTGTTCCGCCATGTAAGGACAGAGCTTCAGTTTGCCGTGCATCCCACTTCAGTCGCCTGACAAATATAACCCCGTAAAGGACTTATAGTTTAATGCAGAATCTAGATCACCAATTGTTCGTAGCTTATTTCACACAGGCCCGGAGGCTAATGCCCCGGCTACACACTCCGTCTTGCATGTGCAGGTAAACTGCGCAGTGGAAAACCGTACAAAAAGACGGAACACGGAAGAGTGGCCCCACGGTACACTTAAGCTTGTGCAAACCGAGTGTGTAGCCAACAGAAGAGGTTTTTTTAATGGAGGCATTATTTCATTGTTTGCTTATAAAGAAACAACAGATATATAAGCGACTTCATAGGAGTAAGTGGAGTAAAAAGTGGTTTTTACGGAGAAACATACATTCTCATGTCAACTTAATTAAAGATTTGAGAGTAGATCCGGAAGACTGGCGTGTTTATGTTAGGATGGATGAAGCAGCCTATGAAGAGTTACTGCGGTTGGTGACATCGATAATTAAAAGAAAATATACTGTTATGCGCCAATCAAAGTAACTGGCAGGACTTACAGGGACCTCAGATTCTCAACAGTGATTTCTCATCATTATCCATGTTGTTCAATTCAAACAAAACAAGAAAAATAAAGAATTATGAGCTCTGTGGCAGTAGCATCTCCTATTAAAGCACTAAAATCCTGTTACAAACACAATAATTATTTACCTCGGATTCCAGGACTTGTAGAAAATTAGATATTGGAGTCCGAGCAGCTTCTTGGTCATCTAAAAATTCTAAGAAGTCATATTACGTAGTCATATTACCATAAGGATGGGTGGTTAATGTTGTCTGTACCGACAACAACTTCTCAAGGTTTTTATTTTTTTATTTATTTATTTTTGTAACCATGTCGCTTGTTGTATTTGGTTCCACCCCAATTGCAATAAATATAACATATTTGAAAAACGATAAAAGTATTGAGTAAGATAATATAAATAATACATAACAATGTAAACACTGTTATAAATCTAAATTACATGTACTCACTCGTTAAAAAATAGTTTTATTTGAATTACAATGAAGGTACATATGCATAATTAACTATACATACCTCTTAATTTATCAGTCATTAAATGAGATATGCTTTTTTTTGTTCCTGTCAAAATATTCCTTTGATTTAAACAGTCTTCCACAATGCTGGCAATGATTTGTACAATTCTATAAACTGAATTACAAATTCCTTTGAATACTTTCGTACTTCACCCATTCCTCTGTTGAAAAAAACTGTGCAAACCAAATAACTGTGCAGTCAAATCTTTAGCAAGTCAATGATTGCACAAGCCACTCTTTCGAGTCTGCACGCGCTATCGTGTTGCCGTCCACACGCTCCGTCTTGCATGCGCAAACTGGTTTGTGCATTCAAGACGGAGCGTGTAGCCGGGGTATAAGACAATTTAAGAGCCTGTTGACATTTCATTCTAAAATGGGGTTCGAGATGTACCGAGTGAGCCAGTACACCGCCGCGTGGTGTCTGCCCAGCAGGTGCGTGTGCGATGTGGCCATGCCTGGTGCTGCTGCTGCTGCCCCCGCCGCCGCCTCCAGAGACGTCCCCAGCAGAGTCGAGGGCCCTGCAGCGCAGCCTGCGGTGGCTGGGCCCTGACGTCACGGTGCTGGCAGAGCACGACATGGCGCCCGACGGCCTGCGCGCTCTCAGCCTGCTCCACACCACACTGACCACCGCCGTCACCTTACGCTACCACCACTGCCACTCGCACAGGTACGCTCATATAACCTCCACACGGCAAAGCAATTTATAGTCAAAAATTAATGAATTCTAATCGATAAAATGTACACAGCTTAGTGAATCAATTTTTCTTCTTTGAGAAGATCAACGTTTTTGATCTGTCACTTATAGGTTTTGTGATCAAGGATATATGAAGAGGAAAGTACTAGTACAGGATGTCCAGAAAAGGACTCCCTGAATTCAAAACAGCAGTTTGAAATAATAGTTACAAAAGCTGCTAACAGATGGCGCTGTAATCGCCATACGTAATGCCTAAATAGTGATCCGAAGCTCAGGGCGATCAGTTCCACCATTGAAACGTGCCAATGGTGAACATTTTGAAAACATTGTGATGTGATTGTTCGCAAAGATTGTTTTCATACGATTATTTCACTTATGTATGCTGATATGAGCGTACAGCGCCATCTGTTAGCAGCTTTTGTAACTATTATTTCACACTGCTGTATACACTTCTTACAGCTGTCACAATAAACATACCGTTTACTGCATTCCTCTATCGATCTTTGTTTTCGAGATATTTAATATTGAAATCAGGGAGTCCTTTTCTGGCCACCCTGTATTTTGTAGTAATTAAAAAATAATAGAGTTTATATTTTGTCAAATCTATACTATTTTTTAAAAATAATGTAAATAAACTTGCAGTTCGATGTTCTCTGCATGCATGAGCGGTTTCATGCAGTATGTGAGCAATACATTTTTGCGAACGCATCTAACCTAAATAACAATAAGAATTTTGTTTAAGATTTTAATTCATTTAATTAATTTTTAGATTTAATTTTAGGGTGTTTAGTGTATGTATGTTCGTTTGGGCCTCCTACGACCACGTAAAGCCTTTTTTTTGTTTTGGCTTGAATTTGTTGTGTATGTGTACACATCAATGTTACTACTGTGGCTGTTAGCCCTAGTGGGGACATACAGTTCAACGTACTGTCCGAACCATGGAAGTGTTCTGCCGTACTTCACATTACACAGCAAGCTGCGCCAGTGATGAAGGTCGGCTTAAGGGCTTACAAAAATCCCCGCCGAGACAGGAAAACAAACCGGGTAACATCAGATTTCCAGACACATGCCTTAACCACTGAGCCACCAGGTAGCTAATTACACTTTTTTTTTTTTTTGAAGTTCTGCAGGAACTGTTTAAAATGCAAGCAAAAATTTGTGTCAACGAATTCACAAGTGAGTTTGGCAGTTTTCATATAAAATAAATCGTATGAAGATAGTATCTTACTGTCATGACACTATGACCTTCTCACTGATCACATGTTAACTGCTACTGCGTTGACCAAATTTTTATGAAAATACATTTTATTTCGGCTGCTACTCAGATTTTGTGGCGTACTAAAGTTGTAAGTCTCCGTTCTGTGAAATCAATTTAAATGAATTCTTTTAATACACTAACTAATTGGACATAGATATTTTTCCACTACTGCCCTGATCACTTTTGAATAAAGAATGCATTTGGCAATTCTGGCCATTACAGCAATCTGCAGCTGTTCTGCACAACAATTGATTAAAACAATACATGCCTAGGCCGACTCGGTACACGTATAGCTTCGTCATTCATTTCAGGCCCCAGCACTGTATACACAGACCGAGCGTGGTGGGTTAGCAGTAACACTCTAGCCTCGCATTCGGGTGGTCGCTGGTTCGAATCGCCGTTCGGGCATCCAGATTTCGGTTTTCCACGGTTTACACAAATCTCACCAGGCGAATGCTTCCTTCAAAATGCCATGGCCGAATTCTCTCCCGTTCCTTGTCAACAGTCCTTTTCCGCCTCTAATGACCTCGACGGCGATGAGGCGTAAAGCTAATAGTAAAAAAATGTCTAAAAGTTTATGGACAGTGCCACATACGATTCAATGACGGCAAGGATAATTCTCCTACGTGCACGCTGAACTGGGGACTCTAACCTATTAGTAAACAGTTTAGTAATATCCTGCAGTATAAGTGCAGATGTTTGCACCATACATAAATGAAACTGATAATTCTTTATGATGTAAGATCGTAATCTTTAACGGCGTTGTATATTAATAAATTTATCTCGGCCTTCCAGCCGTGTTAAGATGTTACATTTGTGGGACGTTTCGAAGGCGTCCTTCTCTGCCTTCATTCTCAACCAAATGTCAATGATTAACTGTTTGTTTATTCAGCCGCTGCCACGGAAACGGTGGAAGACAAAAAACCAACACAACTCCATTACGTCATCCACTCTTCTGCTCGTTACCGACGCGAAACTGTTTCAGAATTTTAATAGCCTGGTTCCAGGCCGCACTGAGTTGATAACCAGTCTCCCTGTTGACTAATAAATCATTTTATCTTATTTCTACAGCTTCTGTAATAACGCTGGCCCAAAAATCTTTGACGCGGGGCTAAAATTGTTGTTTTTTCAAATTAAAATGAGTGACCCTCTTGCATACAATGTTCGGCCACCGCAGATTTCTCTTCTTGCCCAAGATGAACATTTCTGGCGTGCTCTACACATCGCTGCACAATGCATCGCTGCTTCTGTCCGATGTAGCCGCGGTCACATTCACATGGTATATAATATACACCAGGGGTTCGTAAACCTAGGTCATCTTTAACAATGCAGACCAAGTTTCTAATTTTAGTGGGTGGTCTATAAATTGTCTTGACTCCGTGTTGTGATAACAGTCTACCTAATTTGAAACTTAGGGCACCCACAAACGGCAGAAACGCAAGGCTCTTGGTATCAATCTGATCTCTCCGTCGATTTTCCTTCTGTTTAAACGCGCGAGTAATCTGCCCCTGATTATAACCATCATTTAAAAATGTTTTCCAATTCACCCACCAGGCTATGTTTGTCACTAATCCTTTGTGCTCTGCAAGTGCAAGTGGACGGTGTAGCAATGGGTTCGCCGTTGTCTCCTGTCATTGCTGATTTCTTCATGGAATTTTTTGAAGAAGAGGAACTAAACCATGCACCACTCCAGCCGAAGTGTTTTTATAGGTATGACGATACACCTTTGTGATTTGGCCACATGGCAGAAACAGTCTTGACCAATTCCTTGCGCATCTCAATTCTACCAATGAAAATATTCAGTTCACGATGGAATTGGAGGAAGACGGTTGCCTGCCGTTTCTTGATGTGCTTGTTATTAAACGTGCCGATGGGTCGCTGGGACACACTGTGTATCGGAAGCCTACCCATACCGACAGCTGTCATCATCCGGCACAACGCAACTCTGTATTAACTACCTTGGTACACAGAGCACAAAGGATTAGTGACAAACATAGCCTGGTGGGTGAATTGGAAAACATTTTTAAATCATGGTTATAATCAGGGGCAGATTACTCGCGCGTTTAAACAGAAGGAAAATCGACGGAGATATCAGATTGATACCAAGGGCCTTGCGTTTCTGCCGTTTGTGGGTGCCCTAAGTTTCAAAATAGGTAGACTGTTATCACAACACGGAATCAAGACAATTTATAGACCACCCACTAAAATTAGAAACTTGGTCGGCAGTGTTAAAGATGACCTAGTGTTAAGGTTCTTTGGTGGGTTAATTACTGCATTAATTAATTAATAAAGTCCACCAAAAACAATGTATGTTGATGCTCGTTTATTTTCAATCAAAACAAGTCTGCGACATTCACAAGCATAGTTGTTACAATCCAAAGATGCAATACTGACTTACTGAATGAAAACTTGCATGAATGTCTCTGTAACACTGAATGAATACTTAATGCAAACTGACTTCTCTGTCCAGGCGATCTGTTTATATAGAGTCTATCGAATTTACGAGAATTCTTCAAAGGCATCCGCCCGATATTTCTCGATCATTAACAATCACTCAAACAATCAAACATATTAAAAACAATCGGAATTGATACAAAATTAATTAATAACATTACAAAATGATTAGAAATGGTAATTATAGATACTTAAATACAAAATTATTTACAGAAATCCTTTCAAATGGTGGAAAATTGTCCTGTAGACATCGTAACATACATTAATACAAGTAATTACAAACTTTTAATAAATTCTCTTGCATCATTCGGTTCTTAAACATATTAAATGGTCTTTAAATAATTTTCTTACCTAAAACAAAGTCTATATACACTTATTTACAAGAATTTACAAAATAAACATATCAAATCACTTTCAAGCAAACTTTGGCTCACTACAAATATTTCACACAGTCCAATACTATTCAAAATACAGGTATTAGGGCTGTTACACTAGGTTTACGAACCCCTGGTGTATATTATATACCATGTGAGTGTGGCCGCGGCTACATCGGACAGACGCAGCGATGCATTGTGCAGCGATGTGTAGAGCACGCCAGAAATGTTCGTCTTGGGCAAGAAGAGAAATCTGCGGTGGCCGAACATAGTGTTCAAGTGGGTCACACATTTGAATTTGAAAAAACAACGATTTTAGCCCGGGTCAAAGATTTTTGGGCCAGCGTTATTACAGAAGCTGCAGAAATAATATCAAATGATTTATTAGTCAACAGGGACACTGGTTATCAACTCAGTGCGGCCTGGAACCCGGCTATTAAAAATCTGAAACAGTTTCGCGTCGTTAACGAGCAGAAGAGTGGATGACGTAATGGAGTTGTGTTGGTTTTTGTCTTCCACCGTTTCCGTGGCAGCGGCTGAATAAACAAACAGTTAATCATTGACATTTGGTTGAGAATGAAGGCAGAGAAGGACGCCTTCGAAAAGTCCCACAAATGTAACATCTTAACACGGCTGGAAGCCCGAGAGAAATTTATTAATTCTTTATGATGTTTATCCGAGTCAGACAGAAACGTATCGTCAGGTTTGGGTTATTAAAAGTGAAAGGATGCTGGAAAACGAAATAAATGAAAACGAAAGTCCAGTGTCTAAAAATTGACCTAATCACCGGAGATTAACTATCGCAGTATATACAACTTAGCATCATTGTGCATTCAACCCGTTTATGGAAACATTGACAAGTTTCGGACAAGAATGTAGATAGTTTAACGTCACCTCAATTAATCGCACTGCAGCCTGGCATTAAACGTGCAGTAACTGTACTGGTAGTTACTTTCCTGGGATTTGCTGGTGTGGCAGCAAAATGGTGGTTATTTATTTCCTTTTCAACTTTTTAAATGAAGCTATTGTACTCCTCGTCAAATGATTGGGGATTCTACGCTAACCGTGGCGCCGCATTTTTTTGATGGTATCGTATGTATTCCTATGTAGCTCGATGAGTAAAATTGAAAGTTTTTGGTATCTCGCTTAGTTCTCGAGATATCGTACTTCAAAATTGACTTGGTTAGGTTGAAATGCAGCTTGGACCAGAAATTTTTTTTTGCCTGATCCAAATTTAATAATAAATTCGTATGTAACTTGGTGAGACAAATCGAAAATAATGAATAAATGTTTTTGATATCTCGCTTAGTTCTCGAGATATAGCATCACAAGGTGGAAATGCACTATAGGTGTTTTATTTTCTTCCCAGTGGTTGTTGTTAGGTTGAAATACAGCCTGGACCAGAAGAAACGTCACCAAAAGCACAAGGAACTATAACTGATTTTTGACATGTTAAATCTCGAAAACCAAGTGAGATCAAAAAATGTTATTTTTTAGTTTAGATATTTTTCGTCGAGTTCTATAAGAATTCATCATCAGATAATGATAGAAATTCCAGTTTTTTGTACTTGTGAATTAAATTTCATGTTCAATTGCCTATACGTATTTAAAAGGCTAACCCCCTGTGTAGCAGAAAAGAGATGGGGTTGGGGTTGATTTATTCCTGCAATATTTTTAGCCATATCAGGAACATGTTAATCACAGCGTTTCGTGCAGCAATAGAAACAATATTTTTTTCAGGAAATGTGATAAACACAGAATCGCTAATCAATAAATTACAAAAAAGTTATGTCAACACTAAAGGTTTGAAACAGTTCAATTTCATGTTAAAAGCCATCAGTTGCGTATTACTCACTATTAACAGCGATAATTCAATTCGCTTGCAAACATCAGAGATTGTAGATGTCCGGCCAAAGATCGTAATTTCAAAAAGCAACAATTTTCTGGTAAGGTTCTTCGGTAAAGGTATTAAACAGTTGACTTTCATGTTCATACCCGTCAAATATGCATTACTAAATATCATCAGAGAATATAATTTCACAACATTAGATATTGTAGCAGTGCGGCATCAGACATGAGATAGTAACTTCAAGAAACAGAGAATATATCAAAATATTTTTTTGTATTATTAAAATTAATTTAAATATTTTCTACTTTGCATAGTTTCCTCTTCGCAATCGATATAGCCATGTATGTGGTTTAAAGACTAAAACACAAAATTTAAGAAAGTAAACGTTACATGCGATAACATGGCTATTATTTTTTTAACGATGTATGACGTAAGCATTGTATTAAAAAAAATATTTTTTTTCGTGCTGCACGTTCAGATTTTTATTTACCGCTCCGGCGTTATGTTATGTTGGAGCATAAGACTTACCAAACACTTAAATTGGGATTCTAATCTTTAAAACGGCGAAAACCCCATCGAAATCTGCTCTGTAGTTTCTTAGTTTTTATACTTCAAATATTTCCGGTTTCATTTTATAGATAGACCGGTCTGATCTTTGCGATTTAGTGGTTTTTAATACTTAATGTATTTGGAAACGATCTTCAGGAAGCTTACAAGAAAATTTAGTTTGCTATTCTCTAGGTTTTTGGCTTTGAAGAATGGACGGTCCTTTTCATCTAACCAGACTCTTTCACTAAAGAGCACCATTGTCTTTCAAGTAGATCGTTATAACTACTGGTTTAGAGCATGATTATTCATAATTCCTTTTCTTACAGAAGCGTGAATAATCACATCATTTAGTGAAAAATATATCCCATTTATCCAAAACAACTCACAAGAATTGTAATGATTTTTATATTCAGGTACAATACATAAAGTCATCGGGAAAGGTGTTTCCTGAAATATTTTAATTAAGACCATAAAGAATTGTCGGAATAATAAATATTTTCAACGAAAGGAAAAGAAAGTTCTATCTTAGTTGGTAACTGTAGCTGTTTAACCTTGGAACATTAACTTGAAGCAATTAGAAGTCTTAAAATGCTTATTTATGATAAATGACAAGTCAATGAAGCCGATGCGTTATAGGATGGTGTTTTTGTATGATTGGATACATAGATAGATTGATGGATTTCTACTCATCGTATTTTTTAGTTTGAAACCGTAGCTGTTAGAGTGGACTTTGACTTTCCAGGAGTTTTAAAGAGGAATAGCTGTGAACAAACACATGTAGTCACATGAACTTAATTTTGCATACTTATACGCACGCTCGTTCTCTGTGTCATGTTTGTTTAGCAATTCTGCCCGATGTCCAATACCAAGTGACACAAACATATTTGGAAAAAAAACACTAGATTTAACGTGTTAAATTGTAAGTTAAATCTATTGCAGAATATTTAAGTACATAATTACTGTTTTATGGAAGGGGCAAGTTCATTATTTTTCATCAATACGGAAATTAGTAAATTTATAATGAATTAAATCTCTCTGAAATATTGTCAGTGTCAACAAATGTGAATAAACACGTTAAATAATTAATTAATTATGAGATAAAAGCTAGCGCTTTGTACCGTATTTTTATTACAGCATTTATCAGTGTCAAACAAGTAATCATTTGATAAATAAAGCGTTACACAAAAGCACTAATTAGAGAAGATTCGCACCAACGTCCACCTGTCTTTAAATAGCATTTAGCAAATCAAATTCTCTGTTACACTCGTTCTGTTGCTTGCGTCTCTATTCACTTAGTGCTGAAGTCATGTGACGCTATAAACAAACAAAAAACACCTATTGAGCTCCCTTCAGATTACCAGAAAAATAACAGGCATATGATTAAAGTCACATATCTCAGTATATGACATATATTTTGGGGAAGAGTTCCGTATGTGGAACAAGAGGAGTACCAATACAGTGGAGATCGAGTGGGTAGAGATTAAAAAGATAATAAGAATGGCGAAGAATTGATTATTCCAAAGCAGAAAACTCCCAGAAATTACATAATGTAATCGAGAGTCGTGAAGACTAAAGATTGATAAGACAATACGAACTAGTTATTGACAACAAGGCACTAGGGAACATATGAAACAACTAACAATTAATTAACAGCGGCAATGACAGATACTAAAGACGGGTTTATGAAATAAATAATGGGTGTAGGGGTCCACTGAATGATACGTATAGAGTTTTCTATGGCTATGTTGGAAAATTAAGATTAAGGAATGATATTCAAACAATTATGGATACGTATGGGGAAGAAGCTACTGAGCATTTTGAAAAAGGCACGGATATTAGGTAAATGATTTAATGGAACCGTTAAGGAATATTATTCAGAGATAGCAAGGGAAAAACCAGAGGAGCCGCTTCTAAACATAAACAGCAATGAGCAGACTGAACCACTAGGGAAAAAAAATTCTGAAAATATCTAAGAATGTTATAAAAAAGAAAAGGCTGGAGTGAATAATATTTGTACAGATGTGTTAAATAAAGACACTAGGATACGCCATTGCACTTTACCTTGTAATGTTATTTTTATTGATTCTGGAGACTTGCTGCTATCCGGAGGACTAAAAAAGTCATAGTAGTACTGGTTCACAAAGGAGGGGAGACAAATAGCGTCGAAAATGGTGTTGAAATTAGTTTGACTTAAGTGAAGCTGATGGAGAAGTTGCTATGAATCCACTTCGGAAGAATGCGCGAGGAAAGAACCTGTTTTAAAAAACGGAAAAATAGATTTAGGTAAGGATATCCTTATGATTCTTATTCAGTTTGCTCCATGATAGATGCTTCGGATGAAATGGACAAGGAAGGTCAATTGATAGTGCAGCATTAGATATCTTCTAGGAATTTGACTTAGTGAGCATTAAAATGAAGGAAAAGAAAGTATAAGCCATATGAATGAATGAAAAAAAGACTTACTGGAATGTGGAATTCATTAAAAGTAAAAACCAAAGGGTTGCGGCGCAACCTCAGTATGAAAATTGAAAGGAAAGTGTGTTGCAACAATTGCTGCTCATTATTGCAATGAATGATAGTGTTGATGGTTTACAGTCAGAAGTTAGGATGATTGCAGATGATATAATGTTACATAATGGAACAAGAACTCGAGAGGGCTGTGAAAAGCTATAGATGGATCTGGACAGGATGTCTATTTGCGAGGGTCAACATGGAACGAAAAATTTTTCCAGGAAGAGTCTTCTTATTTAGTACATGGATAAAAAAGTGAAAGTTTCCTTGATTATATGGTGGTAGAGGAATTGTTTGTTGAAGATAATGAGTGTAAATATCTTGGTATAACATTTGATTCCAAACAGAAATGTGCAGGAAAAATTCAGCAGGTAGCAGGCACAAGTTCCAAAATGAAGATGATGAAGAAACTTGTAAGTGAGATGAGGGATTTGGATTACAAATCTTTGGGCAAACCATTGCTTGAATTTGGCGATGTCACATGGGTTCCACATTTTGGGTACCAAGCAGAGGGGCGGGGGAGGTGAAAAGGAGAGCAGTCAGATTTTTTGTTGGTATTATTTGAGAACACAGTCTGCAACTGTTATTGTAAAGGAACAGGATTGGGAGTTATTGGAAGTTTGGAAGCGGATTAAGACAGTGCATGGAGCGCTCTTGTTGCATATCGGTGATGATTCTTTGATGGATACTGGTAGAAAAATTAAGAGTAGTACAAAAAAAACAGAAGATTGCCGTAAACACAAGCTTCAGAGTAAGAGAGTGGAAAAGTTTTCTTTTGTAAGTAAGGAAATAAGGTACTCAAATTAATTACTAGGAGATACACTAAAAAATCTACTAAAAACTTTTAAAGAGTTAAAAATTAAAATTCGTGAGTGACAAGTGTAGGTGGGTGGTGAAATTGCATTGAACAAGTTAAGAGTTTTTGTTTCAAAAAATAAAATGATAACAATAAAAAAATAAACAGAGAATGGTAGGTGCGAAGGGAAATTTCTGTTAGGCCGTATTCCCTACTACAATTAAATTAATTAATACTGTTGTAGCAATAGACAAACAAAGGTGTTGAATGAAAATTTCAGCAAATGCTCCGATCGCGTTCCTGTGGTTTTCGAAAAGATTCGATAGTGATGTTAATGTTGAGAGTACACATAATTTTACTGAATCGATTATACGAGTATCACGATATTATAACTAACGATTCCCTCCAATTTCTATCGTATTTTTTTGTAAAAATGAGCCAGCCAGAATCAAAATAATCTACGACTTGACGTTACTTTTTTTTATTGGGCACGTTTCGACAGTAAAATCCTACAGTCAGCTGAGTCAAATTTCCACAAACTATTCAAAACTAAAAAAAAACGCCTGGGAAGCAATATCTATGATCCCACAGCCAATTTTAAAAGAACATTCAGACTTCACACTGAATCAACAATTAGACCTGTAGAGCTGACAGCAAAGCCTGAGGTTGTGAAGTACTCTGAACATGTATGATTTACCAGTTACATTACCATCTTACACTCAAAACCAGCTTTAGATGTATTCAAGTATCACTACCTGAAGAGTTTAAATAAACTTATTGCTTACAACTTTCTAGGGACAACATGAAAATAAACATTTACATAAACAATGAATTTATATGAATAAAAAAACGCAGCTAAATAATTGAAAAATTAATCAAACAACCAACAGTATATCTGATACTGCTTTCTTCTTCGTTCCAGCCTCATGCCATTTATCCAAACTGTGTACCAACATGTATAAAAAATGAATGGAAATTATTACATGTATCTAAAGCGAATTATGAATAGGAACATTATTATAACAAGCTAGCGATGTCGAGGAATTTCATCAAGTCTATAACCAATGACGCAAAACATATGCACGGAATATCCTTTAAGTATCAGCAATGTATGAATGCAGAGAAGAAAAGGATAACATTAATGAAGTGTTTGTTTCATTTACCCTATAATGGAGAGAAGACATACACCCTAACATTAGGAGGAAGGAAACAACAGCTCAAACATGCGCTACCAGTCTTTTGGTAATACATGAGATAGAATTAATTGCTGTGCACATTTATTACATCTCATAGCTGATGCATCTAATGTTAAATACTCATATAAATCCTGTTATTTTGTCTCTAAACATTACTTTCATGAGTAAATATTCCTTTCCATTTTCAAATAATATAATAAAATTTCTAAATGACTGTATGGCTATGTATCCAGTAACAATAAATAAAAATGATGAAACGTATAGTAAAAGACAATTCTGTAAAGGTCGATGCTGAGAATATTTTATTCATCATCTGATCTGTCTCAGTTCTTAGGGTGAAAACATGCCACGCAGGTCGCGGTGAAGGTGAAGATCGCGGTCGCGATGAAGGCCAAATCGCGGTTGATGGGTAAAAACATGCCACGCATGTCGCGGGAATCTCTGGATGAGCAGTTTTTGTAAAGTAGGCCGTCGTGCCAGACAGAATCAAATGCCCGGAAAACGTCTAGGAATATAGCTCCAAAATACTACCTTATCTTGAAGGCTCCCTTGGCGTACTCTGCGAGCCGCAAAAGTTGTTGAGGCGTAGATTGGTTGCTCCGAAATCCGAATTGCTCATTCGGGAGAATCCCTTCATCCTCATTGTGTCTGAGAAGCTTGCGTAAATTCATTCTCTCAAATAATTTTGACAGAATAGGGAGAAGACATATCGGCCTGTACGATTTCGTGGAGCGCCTATCTTTGCCAGATTTGGGCACTGGAACCATTTCCACGTGCTTCCATGCTTCCGCATATTCGCCGGTGGCCATTATGCTGTTGAAAGCTGACTTAATGTTGGTCGAGGTGTATCTGCTAGCGTTCACCAGTGTTATGAAAACCCTTGTAGGTGCCATGCGTTAAAAATTGTTTATATTTTGTGTTTAACGTGGTTAAAATTTACTTTAATGAATCTGCAATGATTCATGAAAGTGATAACGATAGGGATGATGATGTACTGTCAATAGCCAGAAAGTGGTGCCTACTTTCTACGGCTAGTTGCGGAGAGTTCAATTAACACCAAATAAATGAACAGAGACAAACTTTTGGTGAATGTCACCATTTAAATCAGAATCTGAAAAATCATCATGACTGATTCCATACCCACCTACGAAAGACATCCCAAACGTTTCAATACATTTACAGTAAAATCCAGAACAAACTGGTTAGAACAAATGTTTATAACAGTTACCACACCTAACCAATACATGCTGAGGAAAAACTCGTCGTGACTATAAATTAATGATAATTATTGTAAATAAAGTAATTTACCGTTTAGCAAAGCATTTTCAAGTCAAATTTGGATTTTTTCAATCCAAAATCAGAATTTCCATTTAAAAATCAGAATTTTCCATTTCAAATTCAATCGACATTTTCTTTTAAATTATAATTACACCAGAAATAAATTTTTTACCTTCTTTAAATTTATAATGGTTGTTGTCGGATTGAATTGTCTGTTTGGTATTCCATTTCGGTTGGTGTATGATGTGTAATAGTTTCTAAATAGTCAGTAAAGTCACTAACAATGGATAATTATTTCAATTACTGTTTAAAATTTGTTGTAATTGATCTACCGCTGACTAATTGCTTGAAACATTAACTTTTCCGTAATTGTCTAATTTATAAAAATCGTAATTATTATTTCATACGATAATTTATTTAAAACAGAATGTAGCATTTTCAATGTCAGTGCATTGTTAATTTATATCTGCAGTTGTGTAAAATGAAATGACATCCATTAAATAAATCACTATTTAGAACAAGACAAAATTAAACAACACCACTCTGTTCAATTCGAAAGCTGAACTGCGTAATCAAGTGTATAAGCTGGATCACGTGACCTTGACAGCCAATCAGAGCCAAGCTGACCTCCGCAGCGCGCTAGGCCGCGAGGTTAAAACAAAATACTTTGTTCTCTCATGGACATAGCGGTGAGTGTCGAGGGTAGCAGCGAAGGTCAAGGCGTGCGATGAATGGTTACCAACAACGGCTTTTGTTTCATATGTATGAAATATCTATCTCGATCGCGACCTTCATCTTAACCGCGACCTGCTCGGCATGTTTTCACCCTTAGAGTAAGCATCTAAATCTTGTGTATGTTCAACCAAAGATTATAGGCAACCTTTGTTTATCTTTTTTCATGTTCATATAAACGAGGTAAGTATTGGGGATTAATATTGTCAGTATGTAACTATTTCAGGATAAAAGGGCTGTCAGTGCATGTTACAATGAAAAATAATGAAAGGAGTAGTTGAGAAACTTGCGGAATATCCTATCTAATGACAGTCTCCATAGCGCATGCAAAAAATTCGAAACTCCTTTATTTCACAAATTATCTCCAACCAGCCGTTCCGCAAAAATATACACTCTGCAGTTTACGGAAATAAGTGTAGCAGCAAGTGTTTTACACCAAATTATTCCTTTTGACCGTGTCTTCCTATTCTTAATGGTGCGAAGCATGAATGTATATATTTATATCCAAATTATCATTATTATTATCAGGCAGTTCAATCATTTTCTGATGTAGCCCCTTAAATTCATGATTTCAGGTATAACTTCAGCAGTTACCTCCAGGACGCACGATCTTGGGCGATCCTCTGCCAGTTAACTCCGTCAACCCTGAGTATGTCCTAGTCCCATCGGTCTGTTGGTCTTCCTCTCGGTCTGTGGTGATCTCTTGGCTCCATTCTAACACTGTTTTTGTCCACCTCTGCTCACGCAATATGGCCGGCCCATTACCACTTCAAGGATTCTGTCTTCTCGTCTGTGACCTATGCAACTGACCTAATTTCAGTTGCTCTTTTCTTGTCTTTTCTCGTTAAGCCTAGCATTAACCTCTCCCAATTAAAGCACTTAATTTCCCTTTTCTTACCTATTCTGTAACTGCGGCCATAACGGGTTATAGAGAACGAATTCCGTAGTGACCTTAAATTATAATGTATATTTACTAAATAGTCGACATATTTTACGTTTTGTTATTTTTTTAATACAAAGTCCATCCCTTTCAAGTAATTGGCGTCATGATTGCAGCAGCTTTTGGTATTCTTTAAACAATTCTTCACTCTTTTTCATGAGTTCGGGTGACGGAAGAACAGATAATTTTCTCCATGTTCCTTGACATGTTTGGAAACTTTTCTATGTTTATAGACGCTTAAAAATGACTGCAATGTTGTTGGGAAAATGTCTTTTAATTCAGCCAAATACTTATGATCGTTTCCATTCTTATTTTATAATAAATTTCATAACAATGAACATCCATGAATACATTTCTGGGTCACTGATACTACGCTAATTGCAGATAGACGAATTGGTTTAGTATATTTTACCCAATAGTAATCAATGCTACAAGTTTCTGCACCATTTTCATTCATAACGTAATTCGAATTAAATCGTATACATTAATTTTTAACGTAAGAAACAACATGGCGGATTTCAAATACTAAAGTGTGCTCGGACGAGATGGTAGATGTGAATCTTCTTTAGGTTTTACCCGTATTTTGAAGTTGAGAACATCATTATTCCTTTAATATAACAGAAAAAAGCATTGCAGATATTTTATTTTACTGTTGTAAAATATGTAAATGTGAGTTTAATTTTAACAACAATTCAATAATAATTTCTTTTAGGTTGACGAATCAGTATCACTAAATTTTTGAATTATAACATTCATTCATTAAATTTGTTTGTGACACAGTTAAAAATAAATTTTAACTTTGATTTCTCAGAGGTTTTACAAAATTGCGTTGCGTCTCCGTTTGCTATTTAATATAGTTGCTCGCTCAGTGACGTCACCACATCCACAGTATGTTCAGTTGAAAATTTCTGATGGCACTAACACGCGTAAAAAAGTTTTACATTAAAATAAAAGTGGAATGCACTGTTGTGTTAAAAGTCGTCTTCCCGTACATACGCGTAGTGTTAAGTAGCGTTGAAACTTAGTGACGTGAGTCGTCTGTTTCAGTGCGGCAGGCAGTGAGCGGTCGCTGTTCTCGGCCGCCGAGCAGTCCTACCTGCTGGCGGCAGTGTGCCTGCCCGGCAGCGCGCTCAACCCCCGCGCCCGCTACCTGCAGCTGGGAGCGCCCACCTCACTGCGCGCACTGTGGGAACTCCGAGGCGCACCCTTCGCCGTCAGCCTCCAGGACACCACAGCTTGCCGGTACTACGCCTTCGGGGAAGGCCTCACCTGCAAAAACCTGACACAAGGTGGAGACTACTCCAGTGACCTGTTCGCAACCACCATCGACGATCTCAACGGGTCTGTATCAAACAGAAAATCAATTTCTATATAGTTCTCTGATGGCAAAGAAGCTAAGGCATCTGCCTTAACAATTCAGCGAAAGGTATAAGATATTAAAAAAAACACTAAAAATTTCAAAGAACCTGTAGGCGTTCAGGTATATTGGAAATCATTTTGATTGTTTCATGTTACACTGTCCCTATCTTAGTTTTTGAAGTGATAAACTATAGGTGGGCTGTATGCTGGGGGTAAATCTACGAATTCGCGTCACCGACATGCTATGACGTGTGATATGCACGTAGAACGCTTTTTGGAAAACACAGTTTTTATCTGATTTTGATGAAACTTTGCATATATATTCTTTAAAACAAATAGAAAAATATTGTTTACATTTGATTAACCAAAATCTGAACACTCTCCTCCTATCCTCCACACCTTAATTTCTGTCAACGTTGTTTATACAAACTCACAGTTTGTAATCCGATTTTGATAGTACTTTGCACACGTTTAAAACAAGGTTAAGGCACTTACTTCCGAATGTTTGTATCTCCTGTAGTGGGTTCAAATCCATTGGTGAGCAGGAACTTTTTTAATGTTTTCACTTTGTTATTAATTAGAAGGTAATATACGGATTTTTTCAGCCACCTCCGACCTGTATTCTGTTACAACTTCGTTTTGCTCTTTCCCGGTTCTTATTTTGGAATAGATACACCTATTGAAAATGAACAAAAAATACCTACTACGATGCGAAGAAATCTTGCCATATAAGCACTTTTAGAAATTTCTGAATCCTTGATCAGTGTTGATACTGAAAGGTTTTTCTTTTCAATGATTTTTTTTCCTTGCTTGTGCCCTTACGCCTCGTCGACGTCGAGGTCATTAGTGATGGGAAGTAATGGAATTTAGCCAGGAATTTTTATAAATAAAACGTCTCGGCAATCGTCTGATGTGATTTGGGGAAACTATGGAAAACCCAAATCTGGATGACCAGACGGGATTTGAACCCACGTTCAACAACCATGATCAATATTTGAAAGAATTAAGGTGTTTTTAATACATATTCGCTACGTTGTAATTTTTCTTCACAAAATTATTACTTTTACTTACAAACATATTTACTCTTATAGACATCAATCTCACTGCACTGAATCTTTGCAGATTGAGTGTATAATGAACACGTTTTGAAAATACTACATACATCAAAATGTTTGAGGGAGAATTTTAAAAGACGAACGTACAGAATGATATGTCATGTTTGGAGAAGTTAAGGATTGTTAATTAATTAGTTTGAAGGTGGTCTGAAAACTTTTCTGCTTTTACCATTCATTAATGGTGATTACACCGTAAAACTACAAAAAAGTCTTCACATATATTCAGTCACCATCGTTATCTGCAAACAAATCTGTTATAATATTATGTAACATTATTATGGTTAGAACGTAGAATAGTACCTATCTGAAGCGTGAATATTTTGTTCAATCCTGGTACATAGAACAATTTTATATCGTCAACGTGACTAGTGTTTTCTGAATGCTAGATATCGCACAGATTACAACTTGTGATTCGCCTGCGGTGTTGTGTGTTACAGACGTGAGCTGCTGATTGGCATCATGCTGTATCACCTATACTCCTACTCGTGGGATACACAGCGACGCCGGGGCCTGGGTCGAGACCTGCTGGCGCTGGAACACCTGTCCGCAGGGCTCAACTTCACGCCACAGCTTATTATGTTCCCAGACTACGGCCTGCACTTCCCAAACGGAACGGTCACCAGCGCGTTAGCAGCTACGGCCAACGCAGAGGTAATTACACAAACAGCAAGCTGACGATTCCCTGTCAGTTACAATCCCGGGCTAAGTATATAAAGCTCGTACATCTTCATTCCATTGGACATATCTTAGTTCCACGGTTGCTTATTGGGGTGATTCAGTTCAAATATGGCGGAAAAGTTCTTCGAAATGCGAAGGGTGCTGCTAAAAAAACAGAATAACTCCTTCTCAGATCTTTAAAAGTGGAAGAGAGGGACTACGCTGACGTTAGTTGACTATCTGCATAATTAAATATAAAATTGTAGAAGAACCAACTACACCCCTTTCTCTAAAACACATTTTATTACGCATTAAGAGTTGAGCCACCTTGAATAGCGGAAGAATTGATTCATGGCTACACCTTTTGATTGCGAATGGGGCCAGTTAATTTTTGGTGGCAACAATAATTATTTTTCTGTGTAAGCAAGCACAGATGCCACAATTAATTTGATAAAGAGATGAATCTGAGGGCTAAGCAGAGAAAAAACAATTTCGAACGTTCAGAGTCTCACGTCCTATTAAAATATTTTAGTCATTTCCAACTGCCATTTTTTATTTTTAACTGTTAATTTTTATCATTTAATATTATAAATGATTTATTTTTCCAATATATAGGTATTTTTTAATTAAATTTATAACACTATAACTCCAAGCTGGATCCAGTGAGATTGAATCCAATCCCGCAAATATCCCGAGGATCAGAAACACTGCGAATTAGCAATCCTTAACAGATATACACTTTCAAATGTATAATTTCTTATTATTCTATTTCTCATACATGAAGAGCTACAAATACAAACAGGAGATTCCTGAGATGTCATAGTATTCTTATGTCTGGTATGGAGACGTATTCTTGTGAACGTCCATGTGGTGGACTAGCGAAATTCCTTGTACGTCCACTACATCCAGAAAGAAACGAGACATGGCGCTAAAAATTTCCTGCCCAGGCTACAGGTCATTTAGACTCATTTCCGCATGATTTAAGTCAGGCTTAAACTTCCAACCAGTGAAAACACTATTAAAATCTGTTCAGCAGTTTGTGGGTAGTGCCGAAACTAAGAGACAAACACAGTTCTCTACAGAAACAGGCTACTACAGATTTAAATTCATTTAGAGATATTTAAATCATACACGGAGGAAATCTTTATTTTATTCAAGAAAGAACGTCTTTTCTTATATTACTCATAGCTCTACCATTACATCTTAAATATTGACGGTGAGACAGCAACCCTTGCCATATACCGTACAAGATGTCTAAAATCTGTTATATGTGTTTCCTTGTATTTTACCAAATGACGTAGAATTTACAACAAAAACCCTTTTTAATCTTATTAATTCATGATAGAAACCGAATCCTTTGACACCCGTAAAAACATTTTCTTTATGTGAAATTGTATACGCGCTCATGGTTGACTAGGGTATGTTGGATATCTAAATCCTGTTTCCATCTTTCCTCCATTAAACACGTGATCCAGCGCAGAGTTCCTCTTCAGAGAATTTTATTTGTATTCATAAATTTGTTTTACTGGGAATTCCGTTAATTGTCTTGTTGGTTTTTACTAAAGTGATAAAATCTTAGAAGGTGTGGGATGAGAAAACCTCATTAATCTTCAAATTTCTTACCAAAACTATTTCGTAGTATTATTTTTAATACTTCTTTTCTGTTTGACTTTGTGAAGGAATACAGAGAGAAATTTTTTTTTTTTTGTTATTACTAAACTTAAAGCTGAAAAAAAATTGTCGTCACTAGGTGGAGCTGTTCCTGGGCGCGCGCATCCTGAAAGACCTTGGCGGCGGCGTGGAGTTCCTGTCTCCGATGGTGGACGGGGGAACGCTGATGCTGTTTGTACCGCGGACAGGCCTTCGGCCTCTGTGGCAGGCGCTACCCCTGGCCTTCTCTTGGACTGTATGGCTGTCCGCCGCTGCAAGCTGTCTCGCAGCCATGATCGTCGTCAAGGGACTAGAATCCATCACAGGTGGCCTGCTCTAGTAAAACTCCAGTTCTTCTGTCCATTACTAATTTCGAAAGTTCCTTATTTTGAAACACCTTTGTTAGGTAGACATGTAGATTATCAGAGGCTACTTTGTTGTTGTGTAGTGAAACTAGGTACCTACCATGTTGGTCGGTAGCTCTGTGTGTTTGATCTTGCCGCTTGACTCAGGCTAGATGTGTTCATAATTCAGAACCTGACTACGATTCATGATGACGAGACTGCTTGTCAATGTCCTGCGATAAATCCCTAATGTCTACGCAGTACTTAAGGAATAAACGAGTAGACTTTGTTGGTGGCGATTCGTTAATTTGATTTGGATGTTATGTAAGTTTGACAATACCTTTTATGTCTTCTGAAGGAGTGTCCACGAATGGCCCGGCACTGAGTTTCACTGCTTACCTCCTTACATTTTTCATTCACACACAAAAAACGCAATACCTACGGAGAGTTTCATATTGTGGAAGACAGTCACCTCACTCACATTCCCACTAGATCAAAACCATCTACATTTCCGGTTGAAGAGAAGAAAAATAGAAAAATGATAAAAGAGGAAAATCATTTTCCAAAATTACTTCAGATGCGTCTTGCTGCTTTTTAACAAGGCTTACAAGTGTTATAAACTATTTGCATATATTTCAGAGTTCTGCCTGAATTAATAAATGAACTCTCCTGGAGGCACTAATCTTTTCACAATCTGAGAGTGGTCTCAAAAATTTTGCATTGTTTTATTTCTGCTACCAAATCGAGTACAGAAGACCTGTTGGATTCTTGTAGATATCGTCTACAGGTTCAAATAGGATCCCATTACTGGCGTTTAAAGTTTAGAGAAAAGAAAGAAATTTCAAGGAGCAAAGTGGAGTAATGTGGCATACATTCAGTTAACACAATTACTTACAGGCTGACCTTCAGCTCCTGCATTCCTATGTGCTGTGTATCGAGAGGAAAATTAGATTCAAAGACTTTTAAACAACACTCACGCGTGAAATTATTTTTTTTCTCCACGGATTACTTGTTAAAGAAGGCCTAACATGATAGAATACATTTTTTTGTGTGGTTTGATCAATTTCAATTCATTTTAGGAACTCAAATTTGTTTAACGCTTTTTACTATTTTCTTTCTTGGTATAAGAGAAATTTATTTGATACGAGAAACATTTTTAGCATTGGTATATTCATGTTGGTCGACAAAATATAATTTATAGTTTACTTATAATTCTAAATTTTGTTCCAAAGTAACTTCCTCTTAAACGTGAACATATAATTTCCTTAAAAATTCAGATGTACTAACCAAACAATTTTTACCAGTGGAATTGACTCTGCGGAATTTTCTTGTTACCATCTTTATCGAAATATTTTACCAGAAGCAAACTAATAGACATCATATTAGTTGAATTTCATCATTAAACTATGTTTCTAACCTACATTTTTATAGGAACCGTATAAATAAAGCACTCCATTGTTCCAGATTGTTTACTCTGCTTGATACAAAAAATCCGTGAATGTTCTTAGACATAATTAATTAATTGTGACGAGGAAAAGGCTACTACTACAGTGGTCAGTCATCTGTTAACTACTTATCTGTGTCAAGACAGTCATTTACGACTCGAATTTAAACTCCTCTAGAAACTAAGCCATACAGGCTATTGGGCGTTGACCTTTAGGAATTCCAAGAGAGCCCCAATAGCTAAGGGAATGGCCTTCTTCGAGATGCCCAGACGATTCACGATATTGGTAATATCTCGGTTCACCCTAACTCTTGCCTTTTAAACAGCAGACTCCAGAACTCTCAGTTCATAATCTGTGTTTGTACGCTATGGCTTCTCGATTGTTCCCCCGCAGGCCGCCGTCCCGTGCTACCAGCGGTGGCCCCTCTGCTGTCGCTGGCCGGTGCTTCCTGGAACGGCTCAGGCAGTGTCCGCTCCTCCGCCGGCCGCACCCTGCTTGCCGCCTTCCTTGTGGCGGGCATAGTACTGTCTGCTACTCTGCAGGGAGCAGTGTTCAGAGCCACCGCGGTGCCCTTTAGGTATCCAGACATCAGCACCGTGGAAGAACTCGATCGCTCGGGACTCAAAGTGTGTCCACCGTCACCAGGTGCTGCCGACGTGTTCGACAATCGACAGGGACCGAGCTGGAAGGCGCTCGCACGAAAGGTATACCAAGAATATTACGCTATATGTCGCTTCGAGCTTTCAGATAGGATTAGTGACACTTTATTATCTCACTGAGATAGCTCGGCTCCTTACTGAACACTTAACACCGGAATTTATAGAAGAGTTCGGAGATGATAATACAAGAACAAATCAGGTTAAACAAACTCTCATTGCCTCTATATCAAAAGTTAAATTCTTTTATGATATTACAGAATTACGCCTTTCTTCACTCCTCTTGAACTGTATTTTTGGAAAATGGGGGAAGATGCTAAACGAGAAGTGAACGAAAATGTTCTCTCGAAGGGGTATATTTGGTCTGCCTGGCCTTTAGAGACGACCTCACCTCATTTTAAATAATGTCCCTTCAGTCAATAGAATCCGTAATTGCTTTACAATCCTAGCTGAGAGAATGGGTTTCCATTGAGAAGACAACTCTACAGTAAGTGACGAACAAGTATCGAGTTGAATTGTTGCTAACTTTTGAATAATTAGGCGCGTAAAGAAGTTCAGATAGCTGGGTGTTCCAGGCTATAGTGTTACAGCGAGAATTTAATGTACAAATTTATAAATTAAGTCATGCATACTGGATGGCAAACAACGTCTGTGCTTAGAAGACAGAGGGTATTCGAACCTTGCGTAGACACAACAGTACGGTTGCTAACTAGATGTATTGTATGCCTGGGAGACGAGAACAAATAGGCCATATAACTTAGAGGAATGCAGGGTATAACATAAAACTTTGTAAAATACATGAGTTGATGGGCAGGTACATTAAGAGCTACACAGCAAGATAGAACGACTTACACCATCAAATAAAAATAACGCTCACTCTTCGTGGACACACCATCAAAATCACAGATGATTAAATAAAGACATTCTGATGGAAGGGTTAAAAGGTGGAGTTGGTTCGATGAATAAGATCAGCTGTTTCCAAACTTTATTGGTACACGACCCACTTTTAGGTAAAAAAAAAAAAAAAATCACGACCCACCTACTATGAGAGTCTATCTAATATCAGAATGGGAACTGTTCTATGCCCTCGATACGTTATCGACTATCCTATCCTACGAAAAGGCAAATTTTCGTACAAAGGATATACTATCAAGAAAATCAATAATTCATAATACATAAAACACCAAACGTATTATAGACCGGGAGGCTGCTGCACAGACCATCACCTCATCAAGTTGGCTCCTGAAATTCCACGATTAGAAGTAACTCGATCATCATATTAAAATGCAACTGGTCTGCCAAGTCGCGTTTTGGTGGAAACCTGGTTGATTAGTAGGTTTATCATTGTTTTACTGCACCCAAATGTATGAAAATATGGATGACTGGGAGCAGGGAAACACATTGGTAAACTTACCAGTTATTCACTAAAATGGGATTTGTAGGTGTTTTCCACCAATATATGACTTGGCACTTCAGTAGCATTTTAATTTGCAAATCAAGTTTTAACTAATACTTTAATTTCAGTCGTCAACTCGATGAGGTGTTGCTTTGTGCAGCCGCCTCCCGCTTTATTACTAAGATAATGAAAAATACGTTTAATTATTATAAAAACACAACTTTACAATCAGTGAGATTTCTGTCACTAGTGTTTACTGATGAGGCCATCGATATCAGGGTTAAGACTGGTTAATTTAAACCTTAAGTCACCTTCTGCACATAGTTTATTTCTGTATTAGTTTTTCAAAAACAATAAAGTAGAAAAAGCTCGTTCACACAAATATATCCAGTTGAACGGTATAAGAAACTTCACAGATAATTTAGAGATTTCAGGATACTCTGCTTGTTCATTCATCCAGTAAGAAATTAAGGATTTTTCCTTGAAAAGTGTCTTTAAAGAAGAATCGCAATATAGCTCTATTAGAGAGTTTTCTTCAGGTGTTGAGAGTTTTTGGGCCTTTCAAATGTTCATCTTCAAAAGGATTTCATATTCAAAACTAGCCATCGTCAATTTTTGGAAAGCAGTTCCTAAAAATTCTAGTAAATGAATATAAGAAATTTCACTTTTCAACACATAACAAAATTTAAAAACCTTACGGGTACTTGAAATAAAAGAAATACTATTTGAAAATAAATGACACCTACAACTTACTTATAATTTCCGGAAAAAATTTAAAAATTACCTGAGAGCAGACGCCAAGGCTTCAAGTTGTTCTTTGCTGATACTTGCCGTTTTCTTGTTGATTTTTGTTTCGTTCGATTCAAGGAAGTCATGCAAGAAAGGAAATGCATCAAAACTATTTTCTTATACTTTGCAGGTCCATCGTTCGAGTTTTTCCTGAACGTAAAACTTGTGGTTAACCTTTCCTTGCATTATCAGGTTAATTACATTTAGTGCATTGAAAATATCAGCCAAATAAGCAAGACGTTTGAGCCAGTTCTCATCACAAACACATTCAACAAAGTACCTTATGAATTTATGGTCGTGCTCCAATAAAAACATTCTTAATTCGTCACGAAATTCAAATAATCTCGACACTACTTTACCTCTTGACAGCCATGGAACTTCACAGTGAAGGAGAGGTTGTTTGTGTCCACTGCCCATTTCGTCACACAACACTCCAACAAATCTTGAATATTTAGGCCGTGCTTTGATAAGGTTAAAAATTTTTTTTAGACACTCATCCAAAACTTTTACTGCCAGAGCCTCTCAATGAAAGCAGCATTGACTCCATTGCACCATGGGGGCCACTGACTTATCTTTGACAAATAAACCTGAAAAAATGTCGGACATGGCACGGGCACCATCAATTGCAAACCTACACATTTTGACCAAACAATTTCATTTTCTTTAAATAAAAAGGTGTCAACACATTTAAGAATTTCCTTTCCGTAGTTCTTGTAAGCAAGGACTTGTAAAACAATATCTATTCTTCCACAGAATAGTTGAACTCAAAATGAACAAAAGCTAATGAATTTGCCTGACCAGCAACATCTTTGCTTTCATCAATTTGTAGTGAAAAATAATCACTTTGCTTCATAGTTGAAATCATTGTTTTTTTCGACCCAATTAGACATTTCATTGATTCTCTTTTTTTGCAGTAGTGTTTGTTAAAGGTTTTTCATTTACTATTATCGAAATTTTTCCATCAGACAAAGTAGTAGATATTACTTTTGCTGCAGGTAAAATAAGATCCTCACGTACTGTGAGAGCAGCTGCCTGCTTTGCTACTAACAAGAATAATTGGTAAAACGCTATCGTAGTGTAGTTTGTTTTGTTCACCTGACACTAAATTTACCATTGTAGATTTGTTTGAAAGATAATGTTGTTTTTTATTTTGAAAGAATTCAAGATGCTTATTTGTGTACTCAGGATACTTGGTTGACAAATGCCTTTCAAGTTTTGATGGCTTCATGCTTTCATTGGACAAATTTTCACAACAAATCACGCCCTGAGGTATTGACTCCTCTTCAGTATCCGAAAACACAAACATGTGTTTCAAATAATCCGGGTTATACTTTCGCAGATACGTCTTCTGCTTTTTCGTGCTGCCTGCATTGTAATTACAAATACTTGGCTGTGGTTCTGTAACATTTTAAAACTTATTGTTACTAGCCGTGGAGGTTTAAGTTTCCTCACCATTGGGATACTCTCTTTTACGGCGCGATCCAGTCCTCAACCAAGTTTCCATAATCACATTAAATCTACTCTCAGTCAAAACGAAACGCAGACAATAACTAACTCTCACAAGCAGAGAAAGACTGTTTCGATCAAAGACTTTGGTTTCAATTCAAGAATAAACAAGAAAATGACAATGAGAGAAGTAAAATTGCAGGTGGTATGCGCGCACATCTCCACCTTAGAGCGGGGCGGGAGAGGAGGTGTTCAGAGGTTGCCATAACGGTTGCGTGATTGCTGCCGTTGCTATATCTCACAACGAGGTTATCGCATAATACCGGCTGATTGTTTAAGAACACTTTTTTCTTTCTCACAAAGTTTTAATTTAAGCTAATAGCTTTCATGATTATTGCACTTGTAAAATATCGTGTGATATTTATTTAAATAGATGAAATAAAAGATATGGTTTTGTGGCATAGTTGGGGAACTGCAGAATTAGACAATAGTCTGGTTCAAACTGAAAATTTTCAAATTAAAATCTATAGAGAAACGCGTACATATGAACTATTACCATCTACCAGTTGTTTGAAGTGGAATCACATGCAATAAAAAGAGAGTTTCTCTTTCGGATAAATGAAATAAGGCATTAACCAACAGGCTTACGAAATACTGCCAGGATAGCTTCGCTGGAAGACGAACAGGATCTGATATATGAAATAAGACGAATCGTTTCCGTACAGGCCACAGTCACCAAATTAGATTTAAAAATAAAAGAAAGACATTGTAATAGACAGGGCACTTTAAAAAAGTAGTAACAGCATTTCTTCACCTACAACGATTCTTCAGCTCAATCTTCAAACCGTATACAGAGAAGTAAATAAGTAGCGCAGAGAGAAACAATGCGTAGGATATCTGTCATAACAAATATATTCAGGACATAAAAGACTGTTTAGAACCTTTACTAGCAATGATAGGTTAAAAACTTAAATAATCCTAAAAATCCGTCAAAAATCTAATACCGAAATTAGTGTTAATTTTGATAAAAGACGTAACAGAATAATGAAAATATGTTTAGAAAAATATAACTTAAGACAAATTGATTTATTTTCAGAACTTTTCCCCAAGTACAAACGGAGACAGAATTCGCGAAACCCCTCGTCTCTCTATTATGCTTCGTTCTAGACACGACTACCTCACTGGACAGTATAACTGGTAGGAAGTACACTAAATTCATGATAAAATATACCTCTCATACTTTACCCAAGACTAAAAAAGAAATGAGCCTGTGCGCAAGAAACTCGCGGAAGCTCAGAGGCAAAGTTCGGAGTTCTACAGTTAAAATAATCACGAGTGTCACCATTTTAGTGATAATTATTACTGAAATAACGAAATCTAGTGATGCCGCTTTTTTTTCGTAATTTTGATATTCACTGTTCATTTTTTTTTAAAATAAATTGTTGACATTTCGCTAGTAAAGGCAATTATATGACGAACACTGAAAATAATCGCTAAATTACGCACGTTTAAAAATTTGTAAAACAATAAGAGAGTTTGAATGGACTTAGTCACGTTTTCCAGCGCAGCAGATTTCTAGAAGTGTGTGTGACAAATACACACAAAGTTTAAGCTTAAGTAAAATGGTGCATTTACGAAAGTACTCAAATGGTGAATTCAGTCACGACATATAAATTAACAATTTATAGATACATCAATGGTTTGGAATAATAACTCCTTAATTTTGTATAGCATAACATATTTGCAAGGTAAGATTAACTTCATCGCAGTGGCAACAGCTTTAATAGTAATAATAATAATTAATGACAGAAAATCCGTCTACAATGTGAATTAGCGGTTCAAGATTTTAAAGCCGAAAGAATGGAACTAGGAAACCTTTCGTATTAACCTTTGTTTCTGTCTAACACTGATTCTTCTTTAATATATTGTTAGAAACATTACTACTTGCCTTCAAAGCCCTATGGGTAAGAGGTAACACATTTGTCTGGCACTCAGCAGAACGCGAATTCAAACCCCGTCAGACAGCCAATTTCAGTTTTCCATGATTTCCGTAAAACTCTGCAGTTGAGCTTCTGAAATGTTCCTTCACAAAGCTGTAGCAGAAATTCTTTCCCGATCCCAGTCTCCATTACTGTCAAGATTCAAATCACATTGGCGCCGAAGAGAAGAAGAAGAAGAAGGAAAGAAGCTGAACGTGGTGGGAGAGAGGTAACACTCTGATCAGGATTTCGGGAGGTCGTGAGTTCGAATACCCGTCCAACCATCGAGATTTGGGATTTCGATGGTTTCCCAAAATGACTTCAGGCGAATGGTTCCTTCAAAATGCCATGACCAAATTCATCCCAATTCCTTGCCCCATTCCATTCCTTGCCCCCATTCCATTCCTTGCCCCCATTGCATTCCTTGCCCCCATTCCATTCCTTGCCCCCATTCCATTCCTGCCTTTAATGACCTCGACGAGTTGTAAGACCAGAAGCAAAAACTATACATATATTTATTTAAATCTTGCCCAATCAATGTGGAATAATACAAAAGCCGTTGCCACCACGATTTCATCACAAGATAAATAAAAATAATTACATCTTTGTGGTCTGTTTTAGATCTTATACTTGTTCAGTTCATGTTATCCAATTGAAGACCTTATTAGCGAAGGAACTAGAGTGTTAGTCCCACATGTGCAGAGTCGCCAGTTCGGTGTTATTTTTTCCTTAGGGCTGGTGGACATCGAAATTATTAGAGAGGAAAAAGGATTGGAAGCATGGATCGGGAAGGAATTCAACGATGACCTTTTTACGGAACCATCACGGCCCTAACGGAGTCATTTCGATTAATCACGCAATATAGAAATCCGCATGGATGGACGAAGATTTGAACCCGTATCCTTCCGCATGCGAGGCCTGAGCACTACCGGGACTGTCGGATACTGGTGCCATTCCGGACTGGGGCATGGATGTTAAAGTGTGTGTTGAGTACATATGTCTTGAGTCGTCTTTCATTTGGTTAGTCAAAAACATTTGAAAATACAAGGAGTGATCAAATGAAATGGTACGAAACGACACGGTGGGTACAAATGTAGACTTTATTCAAAATATACACCATAGGCCTGAGCACAACGATCCCACTGATGAACAAGCCGCAGGATTCCTGGTTCCCAGAATTCCTGTGGCCGTGACGAGACCCAGTCCTTCACAGCGTCCTTGAGTACGTCGTCCGAGTTGAAGTGCTTCCCTTTCAGGTGTTTCTTCAGTGGACCAAACACATGGAAATCGCAGGGCGACATGTCCGCACTGTAGGGCGGATGGTCCAACGTCTCCCATTTGAACTTGGCCAGTTCCATGTGTGTGACTCTGGAGACGTGTGGACGCGCGTTATCATGGAGCAGAACCACACCCTCCGTGAGCAGCGCCGGTCTTTTATTCTTGATGGACCTGCGTAGGCGTCGGAGTGTCTCACAGTACACATCGGAGTTAATGGTTTTTCTGTGCTCGAGGAATCCTATACTCATACGGACTGCGGCATCATTTGGACGCCGCTTTTGATAAGAGCCTCTGCTCTCTACTGCGCATGCGGGGGCCCGCGCATGCTCCGATCTCAGTCAGAGACTCTAATCGCATTCCGAGATGTTTTGCTACGTTCTCCATTGACGGAATATGCATATATTTAACTGTTACGTTTTTACGTCGTTTCGTACCTTTCCACCCCTTGTACGTCAGTACACGGAATGATCACATATAAACGCTTAGCTGGGTGAATGACTATCGGGAGGAATGCCATTAAAAATTTAATATAATGTTATTGAACCAAAGGCAATTAGCCACCTAGAAAAATATCTCACTGATCTACCTCATCTGACATAAAATATTCTCTGTTTGGTGCTAGGAAGTAACTTGGCTGAGAACTAAAAAAAGTTTGAGGATATCAAGATAAAAATTTGGAAAGAAGGTGGAATGTAATTAATTTCTTTAGTGCACAGGAAGGGGTGTTTAATTTCAGGATGTGGTAGGATGTGATCTCTTTAAGACTATACATGGTTATTATGTAAGATCAAATTTTTCCAAATTTTTCCAATTTTCCTGACAAATATTTCGAGGAAGTATTTATTTACCAGATGCTCTAAGGAAGCGAAGAAAACATATTCAGTAGAGTTAGCTCTAATAGGTGGACGGCAATCCTTGGTAGCGTAGGGGCTAGAGTATTGGGCTCGTGTGCCGAAGGTTGCCGGTTCGAGTCCGGCTGAGGGCATGGGTGTTAAAGTGTTGTGCGTGTGTTAATACCGTGTCTGTCCTGTGGTGTCGATTCTTAGAAGCTACAATATACAGTATACTAGAGAAACTTATACACTGGAAGATGACAATCGCATTGAGCAGGCTGTATGGTCTCAGTTGCCGAATTCCATTAAATAAAAAAAAACTTTTGTGAATACGATCATCCATACTAGAAATGTGTCCGTTTTCGAATGACGAGCACCTACAAATGCAGTGATAGCGATTTGGTGAAAATAACAGAAACAACTTCACATAAAATATTATTAAAGTTACTTGGAAATAGTTAGAGGACCGAAAAGAGTTGAAAAATAATATAAAACTAATATGGATTAGTCATTAAAATTTTCTGAAAATCATTCATCGTGGATTCTAACTCTCTCATACCATCTTGTTAAAGTATTTCTCGTACTTTTTGATTACAAAATGGATTAATTAATATTATGTAACGATGGCATTATTTCTTAAAAACTGGAAGTGCACGGTATGGAAAATTGATTTGCCTCCTCCTGCCGATTTAAATATTTTATGTCCTTCCGTGTCTGCGACGATTAAACTGCTCTAGTTTATATTTTTCTGACTATTGTGTTGGCTTGCTGAGGTAGTGTCACATACTATGGTGAAGCAAACACAAGACGAACAATTCACTCATTTAAATCCACACATGCCCGAGACCGGACTTGAATCGGTGGATTTTTAATGTGTCTGCAGTCGTAATTAGCTAACAAGGATGAAACTTCCGAAGTCTGTCAGAACAAAGAAATTATCAGACATTTCAGGCATGCGATTTTCCTCATCCTCCTACAGCTACTCTGCGTATATTGTTACCTGAGGCTGTTGTAGGGCACAGTTCAATAGACGAAAGAATTGTACCAGATTAGAACCGTATATATATGAGAAGAACCAGGGCTTTCTGATCTTTTTTAATTTGTTTCTAGCTCTATCTCTCTTCGACGCCGAGGTCACTGGAGACGGAGATGACTGGGGGCAAGGAAAGGGCCTTTTGATTTATCCATCCCGTCGGTCACCTGGAGTGATTTGGGAAAACGATAGAAAACCCAAATATGGACGTCTGAACGGAAATTTTAACGTGCGTCCTCTCAACTGGAGGCCAGAACGTTACCACTCACCCGTCACGCTCAGTTTTATGAAATAAACATAAACAGTAGACATACAGGAACAATAATTAATGACTGACTTGACCATGGATTTTATTTGATATATCTATCCTGAAGCCTAGTAATAGTAGCAGAAATATTTGATCTACTAGAGACTAGACATTTCAGATCGTTATCACTTCGTGTCTCATGAATCCGGAACCAACGATATACGCTCATTTTTGTATGCACATCATTTTGCTTTTAAAAATCGAGCTTATTCCAGTTTGAAAAGTAGTCGTCCTTTTCCTTCAAAATACAGTAATAAGAATTTTAAAATCTCAACTACAAATGGAATCAGCCAACGTCTCTAACAATAATATTGAAAGCGTTCTTTGTTCCATCCTTCCTAGAAAACGCCATTGTAGCCACCATCGCGAGAAGATTTAGGACACTGTTTCGAATTGCCGCTGTCTATCAATTTCATTTTTCTATGTTTTCGAAAAATCTTAGTAGATTAATGCCAGTATGGTTCTTCTAAAAGGCACTGGTGACACTCGTGATTATTTTAACTCTGAACTTTGCCTCTGAGCGACTGCGAGTTTCTTGCGGACGGGCTGATTTTTTTAGTTTTGGGTAAAGTATGACAGGTCTATTTTATCACGAATTTAGTGTACCTCCTACAAGTTATTCTGCCCCATGAGGTAGTCGTGTCTATAACGAAGCATAATCGAAAGATGAGGGGCCTCCCGAATTCTGTCACCGTCTGTACATAAGGGAAAAAATATGCAGAATTGATGATATTTGTTCTTTGGAACTTTAAGCCTTGTAGATATAGAAACCATTAGAGGCGGAAGAATATGGATATCAAGGAACTGGAAGAAACTGAAAGAACCATACCGGCGTTTGCCTGGAGTGATTTTAGGAAACTATAGAAAGCCATTTATGTTTTTCTTTGTTTACTCGGTAAAATGCTTTGACGGTGCCTCAGTATGTCTACAGAATCTCCTATCCGCTTTAGATTCTATGTTTTTCTACATAATTTTCAGAGTTAACCCAGGTTCTATAGTTTCCTTGTAGTCAACTGTAGAAGAGTACAAAATTATCTCGTTTCATGTGTTTACACTTTGATAAAGACTTCGTGTTTCTTTTTAACGGGCACGTTTAGTTTAGTGAGAGTACGAACAATCTGTGTCCTGTGTCACGTAATGCCTGCTCTTAGCAAACGGCAACCCATAAAAGGCTATGTCCTCTTAGCACTACCAGGCACACAGAATAATACTACAAGCTTTTCAACGAAGACTGTTGTTACGCGCTGGCATTTCTCCTATAGAATGCAGTCACAGTAGGTCGTAGTCCTTACACTGCAGTAGACGTAATATGTTTTATTTTGAAACGGGGTGTACACGTGAAACACCGTTCTCTGCGTATGTTTCTAATTCGCTTCTTCGCATATAACGGCGAAACATCGATCTTCCCTTATAGATTTAGAAAATAGCTCATAATAAGTAATAGAAGAAATGTAAACATATAATTACCGTTCTTTTCAGAATTCGATTTGAAGTATATGTTTCTTCCAACGTCATGTACTCATTGGTAAATCATATGTTAATCATCTGAAAACAACGGAGTACGGAGTTAATAGTAGTTTATATTTAAGCAAACTGGCAGACATTATTTTTAAAAAATTTCCATGTCTAACTTAGGTATATTTTTCAAAGTGTGGAGGATAGAAAACATAACTGTTTCAATCGTTTAGTGAATTACTAAGGTTTACGAAGGTCGCAACAGTCTGTTTTATATATCTGTTCATGCTTGGTGTATTTTACATAACTACATGCTTTATCTGAACTTGACCTGTATGATTGTATCGGAACACTTGAATTGAATTTTGACCCACTTCACAACTGTTTGAAATTTTGCACATGTATTACGACATCCAATGACAAGAAAATAATTTCATAGCCAAGTTCTGGGTATTGTTATTAAGTTGGCAGTAAAAACATAAAGTCTTAGGAATGGGTCCGAAGTAAGATAAGAAGCTCTCAATACTTAGGTGTAGTAGGTTGCGTAAGACGTCTTTCGCAGGGGCTAAAGCTTGACTGATTATGTCTATCACAATGAAACGCTAACTGATTTAAAAAAATCAAAGTGCTAACATCATCTTTACTTAGATTGATGTAACAATAAATAAGTTGATATACTATGATTGAGCTGTTGTCGTTGATAAATTATCGGTTTGTTAGGTTTTTGATATGCAGTATTAACGTACTTACGTATTCAGTAGCTTTCATATCCTTTTAACTTTGAAATGATCTACACGTTTAATTGCTGAGGTATTCACTGATTTCAGTTTCTTAAAGTAATTTCAATGCCATTTGAGCTCTTCACGTTTCATGTTGCGGAAATCCCAAGTCAAACGAAATAACATTGTAGTTTTTAAAAACTAAAAAAACTCTTTTGTATCAATGTGAATTAAAAAATAATAAAACTGTTGTTTAAAAAACTAAAAACACGCTTTTAATAGTAATGTGAACTAAAAAGTTAAAATAATCTGCAATGAAAAAGATTATGTTCATCAGCGATAAGATGTCTCACAGTTCAGTACAACTTAATAAGCTTGGGATGCTCTGTACTTACTCTCATAATGACTCTACCTTTCCGAATAACTATCGACAAAAAATTTAAGACGACTGATATCTAGAACCTCACGCTTATACAAATAATCGCGTTAAACTGTTTTTTTTTTTAATGTTGTAAACTACAGTTTTATTTTATTTTTAAAAAAATCCCCTCCAGCTGTATGACTACCTTTCACTTTCCAAACGCTGCACATCCCTGTATACCTTCACTGGATATCAAACTTTAAATAATTTTTTTATTTTTTTTTTTTTAGGGACGATGTGATAAGAAAATTATCCGTTGCACCTCTTTGTCGGCCAATTCACAATCAATACGGCTTAAGAGCTAATAGTGACGTGCTGTATTTTGTTGGAGAAGCATACGAAAAAAGTTATTGAATACTTTAAATTGACAATAGTACATGAGGAAAGAAGGTATAAGGTGCTTTGTTTAAATCGACCATAGTTTTATGTTTGTGAGAACCTGACGGAGCATTACTCTTATGTATCAATGCCGCTCTCCGCTTGCTGCTAACAACTGTCAGACTGGGCTGCGGTCTTGCTGCTGGACACGGTTGTTGGGTAATGAGCTTAGCACACTAAGTAGTTGAAGCAGCCTGCCGTCGTGGCCAGTCCCGGATCGGCGCTACAGGCAGCTTACAGCGCAGAGTAGACCACAAGCTCCAGAGGCGATCAACAGAAGGGTTACTCCACTTGAAAATTACAGACAAGTCCCACTCTGACCCACTCTCATCTGTCTTGGCGACACTGTTTCTGTAGTTTTATTTGCGGACTCAGATATACGTGGAATGGCACATACATCTCCTTCTCACAACGCTACCGGATCCATCTAGAAAGTGATTCTCTGGTATAACTTTTTTTGTTTTTTTTTATTTACTGCCGGTTGGTATTCGCTACCTAACAGCCGGTTAATAAACTATATAGCTGGAAACTGATCGAACAATTATTAGCATGGATTATAACTCAAAAGCGTATGCAAATTTATAAATATAAAAATTTAAATTACATAATGATTATTGAAACAAACTGTTATCAGTTAAGAAACAGGACAAAGATATGTTAATACTGGAAATACCAGCTTAACACGTATCATGGAAGATGTTCAAGAATTATCTGTATTACGCGATGGCGCAGATGTCCATATGAGACTTTAACAGAGTTTGTGAAAAATTTTAAATTTCAATGTTATACTTACATTAATACTTGGATATTCAACTGTGGGGCAGTAAATTGATTTGAATTTTCTTGTAAAATGCCAGTCACAGACCATAAAACCGCAAAACTCGTGAAGAAACACACTTGATAATATGTTTCGGAGTTTTTGTCACGAAGTTGAGTATATAAATCCTTATTTAGTTATCATCGTTCCTGTGCTTCAAAATTCTGACTGGGGTAATATACAGAAAACTATAAAGAACAGTAGAAGAGATAATAGAAGAAGGACTAGGTTTATGAAAAACTGAGGTACAAGAGAAGCAATTCTGACTTTAATACTGGGTGAGCGAAACAAGAAAAACTATGATGCTTTCTTGGTGTTTATTGACTTGTATTTAAAAAAAAAAAAAAAAAAAAAAAAAAACTGTGACAATATCAGATGGGATAAGATGTTCAAAGTTTTTAAAAAGTTAATTCTAAACTATCTAATAGAAGAATAACTCATAATCTATGTAAGAATCAGTAATATTGCACTGCACTACTACGTGTGGAGCAAAGAACTTTATTGAAGTGACTTTGAGAACATCAGAACGAAGGAAAATTGAAACATTTAAAATATGGTGCTACAGAAGGATGCTGAAAATTAAGTGACCAGATTAAATACGAAACGACCGTGTTATGGTAATGATTGGTGGGGAAAGAAGAGACAGTTTTATGGATAACATTTTAAGACGCTTCGGATTGACTAATTTGTTAGCAGAGCAAACAATTTAAGGAAAAACCATAAAGGAGTAAAAAAAATTAAATGTGTGAAGGAGATAATTGAGATTGTAAGGGGTATGGTGAGATGAGGAGGTTAACGCAAGATGGGAAGAAATAGAGGATTGTATCAAACAAGAGACTGATGGCAGCACACGGAGTCATTCTAGTAACTATGATAACTTTCTGTAACAGTTTTATAATAACAGATATACTAATTAAAATTTCTGGTTAGAAGTGTTAGATTACTATTCTTACTTAGGTGCGTTAATTACTAAATCTACTAGTGATCGCCCAGCGGTCGAAATTCGACCGTAATTCATTAAGTTGTTTAGTTTCTTTCATGAAAGAGTAATAATCATTATTTGAATTTGTTCTATTGCGTTTGGTGTGAGCATAGATATATTATATACTGTATACCCTGACGTCGTTTGCTGGGAGCGTATACCAATACGTTATTAGCATGTGTTGTTTGGCTTAATTCTTTGCATTACCTATAAAATTAAAACGATACACTCCACGCGTGACTGTATGCTAAATTTGAGGTTCTGAACTAACCATAGTAAATGATGAAATGTATTTATCGATGGTTCATTTGAATTTAAAATATTCATTTTGACTTAAGGCCGGAAAACTGCTTTAGCTTTTTGAAAGATGAAGTAAATGTAGTCCTTTCACCTGAAGTGACTTCTAAATCGAAATGTTTTGCATTATGAATCCTGCATTATAACTTCGAAACTGTAAAAATTTCGTGGAATAACATTCAGTGCGCATTTAAATGTATCTATCAAAATAATTTCGTAATTTTTTGTGTTCGCTATTTAAATTTAGTCTATTATCATTTTGAATTTCACGCAAATAAGTATTCCTTATTTCTTCTCTCTCTCTCAAATGAAATTACTGAAATTAAAAAATCAAAAGACACTTAACCAAAGTTTAACACTTTAAATAATCAAATGACCATATAGTATCTGGCAGAATAGCTACATTCCTTTTCGAAGTATTCCTTTTATAACTTCAAAGATTAATCTCTACTTTATGCGAGTCTTTCGTTTTACTAAAGACTACAGAGTGTCTCAATGCTGGGAATTCACGTCACAACGTTGGCTCTGGTCCTTTTTCACGCACACACATACGTTCGCAAATTAATTTTTTATTTGAATAATTTATTTGTAACATGTATTAACTACAGTATGCTTATTATATTTTTTTTCTTTACTGCTGCCTAAGATTACAGACATCGGAAGATTCGCTTAGCACACTAAAAAAAAAAAAAAAAAAGTAAACAACGAATTTTTTATTTAATTTAATTTGATATATCTGTAACACATATTATACACAGATTTTAGCTTTCTGCACTTCTTCTCCATACAAACTTTAACTATGCCAAATCTCACACTTCTCCGTGCGCCAATATTCTTAAAAATGTATCATAAGTTTTCGCTTAGCGTATTAATATACAGATGGAGACTCCACTACTCAAAACCTTGTAACTGATAAAGATAACTGTGCGTCAAATATTCAGTCGAATATGAAGACTTTGTAAACCAGTCTTTATAAGCAGAGGCATTGAATGCAATATAGTACATAATTACAAAACCATAATTCTACATTTATCCGCCAGTGTGGTTGTGCGCACCAAGGCGCCACTTCACTCGACCGCCGGGAAGGTACAACGGGACCAGGGTCGAGTCGCAATGTCTTAGGGCAATGCTGGGATGGTCCTCAATCTCCGGCTCATCAACTACACATTTGAAAAACAGAACTGTATATAACACAGATTAAAAAAGTTGCACGAATTGTAAACAGGTGACAGCCTAGAATCAACAGGTGGCAATATTTAAACTACTTCCATGAAGCTTTGCGTGTTCTGATAAGGACCATTCGCAGATAATAACAATAATAATTTCATGTTTGCGAGAAATAGGACGTCGACGGCTAAGCTCATTAGAGACAGAATGGGACTGGGGACAAGGAACGGAAAGGAATTCGGTCATGGCATTTTTCAAGGAAGCATTCCGGCATTCGCCTGGAGTGATATGGGAAACCCTGGAAAATCCAACTCTAGATGCCCGGACGGGGATTCGAACCCGTGTCCTCATCGCGCTTTACCACTTCACGCGCGGGGACCACCAATGGCTGCAAACATTTAATTCCAACTATAAATGCCAGATTTATAGCAACAACAAAAATTGTGGTCAACACAATCAAAAAACTTTCCATGGATACTATATTGTAGTTACAATGTATAACCTTCCACGAGGACTGAAGATTATGTATATCTTACAGTCAGGTACATTCAATGTATTTATGTATATATGTGTACACAGTGTATTGCGCTAGCGCCAGTAGATATATAAATTACATATAGGTATAATTTATACATTCACTGATGTCCAAGCGCAACACGTCATACTTATAGCTACAGACATGCTGCTATTACAGCACGCGTATCATACGCGAGCTCATAAGAATTTACCCATCCAAAAATCGCCCTAACCGGCTAAAGATGTTTTAACTTCAAAAATTATAATAAAAACTAAACAATGATGTGTCCATTCTAAAGAAAAACTACACTCTAAATGAAACAACTATTAGTATATTTTGGAAATCAATTATGGATGCATTATTTGTGATGCAGAATCAACACTAACTCATCAAACTAACATACGTGTTCATTAATGTGATATTTTATATTGATGTGTTTTCGGATCCAACGAGTCAATTTGTGTCAGTACTAACACTTTTGAAACATCTTTACTTCCGTAGGGCTAATGACGACGGTTGGTTTACAAGAAATCAGACATTTTTGGGTTATACTGTGGTGCTTTTTTATTATTTTTTATTTTTAGTTTCTGGTCAAACGATATTTTCAGTAACCTTTATTATACACAGTCCAGTCACATTAATGTGACCACCTCTCAAAAACCAGAATAACCACCTTTGGCAGAGCGGACCGCTGCGAGGCGTGCAGGAAGAGAGTCAATCAGGTTTCTGAAGGTGTTCACTGGGATGTTGAGCCATGCCGACTCCAGTGCCGTGGCCAGCTGCGCTAGATTACGCGGTTGAGGATCCATGGCGCGAACAACCCGATCGAGGTGGTCCACACAGATTCTCGATTGGGTTTAAATCCGGTGAGTTTGCTGGCCAGGGGAGTAAGGTAAACTCATCCTGGTGCTCTTCGACGCACATACACTGCGAGCTGTATGACACCTTGCATTGTCCTGCTGCTAGATGCCATCATTATGAGTAAAAATTATTCGCATGTAGGGGTGGACATGGTCCGCTGATCCATCGTGCCATCCTCAATGATGAGTTCACCCAGTGAATGCAAGGAAAACATTCCCTAAACCATAATGCTCCCTCCTGCACCCTGGATCCTTCCGACAATTGGTGCAGGGTGTTTGCTTTCAGACGTTTCACGCCGTATGCGCCAACGTCCATCTGTCCGATGGAGCATAAAACGTAATTCATCGGAAAAAGCCACCTGTCGCCACTCTGTGGACGTCCAGTTGCGGTACTGGCGTGCAAATTCCAGCCTCAGTTGCCGATGAACAGCAGTCAGAATAGGTGCATTAACCAGGCATCTGCTGCGGAGGCCCATGCGCTGCATCGTTAGCTGAACCGTTGTTGAGGATACACTCTTGGTAGTTCCTTGGTTAATCTGGGCGGTCAGTTGCTCAACAGTTGCAAGTCTATTTGCTCGAATGCATCTCCGTAGCCTTTGTTTGCCTTTGTCATATATAGCCCGTGGTGCACCACATGTTCCACGCCACTGATTTTGAATAGTGCCATTTTGCCATGCATGGTATAGTTTCACCAAGACCGCACGTAAACAGTTTACAAAATTAGCCGTTTCGAAATGCTTCCACCCTTGGCCCGAAAACTACTAATGATGCCCTTTTGGACGTCAGATAAATCGCTACGTTTCTGCACTAGGCCAACGATTGAAATGCTTTCCGATGCCCTAGGACATCCTTTATATACACTCCACTGTAATGTGCTCCCACCTGCCTTCTGTGATTGGTTACTTCACGTTGACGTCGAAGGTAGGTGGTGGTCACATTAATGTGACTGGACTGTGTGCATTTGATCTTGTAAATTGATTTTCCATATATTGATTCTATTAGATAGTATGTTTACCTTATTTTACATGAGTTACCAATTTACAATATTGTCACCTTTGTCTTGCTTTACAAACTTGGTTTCACCAGCTGTCTTCTTCGTTGAGATTAGATCTTCATGTGATTTTGTATCCGTTTGAAGGTCTCTGGTAGAGTTGTGCTTCTTGTATATTTCTTGTTTCTTCTCCCTTTTGTCTTCTCCGGTGGTTGGTTTTGACTTCTGTCAGCCTGTTGTTTGTCCATGCGCTCTGTTGAGTCGTGTTGACTATATCGTTATTTGTGCGTTTTGTAAGAATCTTGCTAGTGTCTGGTATATCTTAATTTGGTTTGTAGATAGCAGGCATTGTATCGATGTAGGGAGGGGTACTTGCATCCCTGGTAATTTGCTAATTATGGTGGCGCGTGGGAGCTTATGTTTGCTACACTTGAAAAAAATATGGTTGAGGTCTGAGACTTCCTCCCCGTCTGCTTCGCATCGTGGAGAGTCCAAAGTATAGGTGGCTGGGGAAGGCTCCGTGGCCTAACCTCATTCGTATTAATGATGTTGTGAGATACCTTTTGGATTTAAAGTTCTGGAACCACGTGTTCTTCGTGATTGTGGCGCAGTGAGAGCCCTTGTGTAGTGACGATGCTTTCGAATAGACTTGTAGATCTTCGTGGGCTTTTTGCTTGTCGCGGGGGAGGAAGTCCGTGTAAGGAAGTGGAAGTGCCAGCATCTTCCCCTCCTTGGCTCCCTGCTGTTTGACTAAGGCGTCCGCTCGTTCGTTATACTGGATACATTTGATCCACATATACCTTATGTCTGGGGTTTGTGTAGACAGTGTCGTTTCAATTAAGTCCATTATATATTTGTTACTATTAAGGTTCCACTGCGGGTTTTGTAATCTTTGTAGGGTGCTTCTGAAGTCAGAGAGGATTAATATTTTTTTAACTTTTGTTCCATTCCGTATTTTAAGGCTTCTTTAATGACAGTGATTTCGGCAGTATAAATCGAGGCTTCACAAGGGAGAGCGAAGCAGGCTCCTTGGTTGGTACTGGGGCAGTAGTACGCACTGCCAACATGGTGATTGGTCTTGGACCCGTCAGTGTAGATTTGTGTGTAGCCCGGCCAGGTCATTGTTAGAAGCATGGACGCTGCTTGATGGTTAAGGTGGAGGGTGGGGGGGGAGTATATAAGTGCGGAGGGTTGGAATGGAGCATTCGAACGGTTTCGTGAATATAGGTCGGGCTGATTCTTTCGTTGTGAGAGGTTCTATGAATCTGAGTTTGTAGTGGCTGTATACTACAAGCGGGCATCGTGGGGGTCTTTTCCCTTCAAATGGCCCCATTATATTACTTAAGGTTTGAAGTTTCGGTCGTAGGATGTGGTGGGAATAAGAATAACGTTGGAGTAGATATTTATCTGCCAGGAGCTGGCGTTGCAGATCCAGAGGAAATTAAGCAGTATCGATCAAAAGGGCGTTTGTAGGGGTTGTTCTCATTGCTCCGACGCAGATGTGGAGTGCTCGGAATTGTATCTGGTCTAACTTACGCAGAGTTTGCTGAGAGGCGTTGCCGTAGACGATGCTGCCATATTCGAGATGTGGTCTTATTAATGATCTGTAGAACTGTAGACAGGTGGGCGGATCTGATCCCCACCATGTATGTGCGACTGAGAGCAGTATGTTGAGTGCACCGCTGGTTCTAGTAGTTATGTGTTATACCTGGGGTTTCCAGGAGAGCCTGCTGTCTAATATTACTCCGAGAAATTTGACTGTTGCGCGGACGGGGAAGGTGCATTGTCCTAGTTGAATTTGTTCTTGCTGTAGAGGATTTTTCCTACGAGTGAATAGTACTGCCATTGATTTTGAGGGGCTAGATGTAGGCCATGTTGGTGTAACCATGTTATGAGTTTTTCCACAGCTTCCGAGATCCATCTGCGAATCAACTCGACTATGTAGCGTATATATATATATGCATAAGTCATAAGCGAATTGTAGGGTCTTGATGTGGGGTCCTAAGATGTTCTCCAGATCGCAGGTGTATATGATGTATAGTGGGGGCTAAGTATTGAACCTTGAGGAATACCTCGGTTAACGATATATGGGCCTACTAGTGAGTTGTTCTTTTCTCTGAGGTATATTGTGCGTTGATAGTAAATACCGTTTAGAACGAAAGTCGGGATGCCCTTTGCTTGAAGTTTTCTCACGAGGAGAGATAGCTAGACGTTATCATATGAGCTTGAGATGTATAGGAATAAACCCATTAAAAATTCTTGGTTCTTGAATGTTCGTTCAATATCTGAGGTAAGGATGGTTAGGTTGTCTATGGTGCTGCGTCCTTTCCGGAATCCGAATTGAGATGTGTGGAGTTCATTGGAATGTTCTAACCACCATTCTATACGGTTTTTCCAAAGTCGTTTGGCGGTTTTGAAGACGCATGATAACAGGGTGATTGGACAGTATGATATTGGAAGTTTGGGGTCTTTTCCAGGTTTTAAAATTGTAACTGTTATTTGCGTTGACCATGCTTCCGGTAGCTTATTTGATGACCATAGTTTTTGGGTCAGTTGTATCAAAAGTATTTTTGCTTTTGGGGAAAGTTGTCGAATCATAGCGTAATGTATATGGTCGTATCCGGGAGCGGAGTCGCTGGATGCAGTGAGTGCTTTATCTAGTTTCGATACAGAGAAGGGTCTTTCAAATCCTTTGTATGTGTTGACTTGTTCTTCTGAATTGATGATGGTCTCGAAGGGAGGGAGGGAGACAATTGACGGCGCTAATAACGGGGCGTGTTCTTCTGCTTTGCAAGTGATTGTTGAAGTGGGAGATGGTTTTCTCTTAATTCTTCGTATCCTTGACCATATTTCGTTCGGTAGTATGTCCTTCTAGATTCTGGTGAAAAAGGTTTTCCAGCTCTTTAATTTCTGTTGTTTGAGGAAGCGTTTGACTTGTACGTTTAGTTTTTTGTACTCGTTGTAAGTCTCCCAGGTGGGTTGTTTTTAACTGCTTAACGTCTCTTTTTAACAACAAGGTCTTTCGAGACGGGAAAGGATGGGGGGCAAGGAATGGGAAGGAATTCGGCCATGGCCTTTTTGAAGGAAGCATCCCGGCATTTGCCTGGAGTGATTTGTGAAACAATGGAAAACCCAAATCTGGATGCCCGGACGGGGATTCGAACCGGCGTCCTCCCGAATGCGAGGCTAGAACGCTAACCGTTACATCACCATTCTCGGTAGGTGGGTTGTTGTTTGTACTTTTTAACTGCTAATTTTCTTTTAGCTATCATTTTGGAACATTCCGGGGTCCACCACGGGAAGGCGGTTGAAGCCTTCCTAGTATATATGCGACGCTCCGGGATAGTTTAAGTTGCGGCGTAGTTAATTAAGGAAATAAAGGAGTCTTAATTTTCAATTGGTGAAGCATTTTGTGAGCAGGTATGGAGTTGAGCGTCTATGCTTTGGGCATAACGGCATCAGTTGGCTTTACTAATGTTCCATTTGCTGGTTGGGTAGATTAGTTTTGGTCCTCTTGCCATAAGATGTGAAATGGTGATGGCGATATCGTCTGATCCGAGAATATATGGGATGGTGCTCCATTGAAAGTCTGTGGATATGTGGGGTGATACCAACGTCAATTCCACCGCTGATGGTCGGAGGCTTGATCCTAAAATTTGGGTTGGCGTGCCGTCATTGAGGGGGGGTCAAGTTGTATTCGTCTAGTAGTTCTTTAATTTCTTTTCCCGATTGGTCTTCGTATTCGTATCCCCCCGTGGTGCTGTGGGAATTGAAGTCTCCACAGAACATGTATGGAGGTTCAAGCTGTTTGAAAAAATTATGCTATTCTTGTGGCGCTATTTTGCTTCTTGGGGGTCGGTATAGTGAGATTATTGTGAGTTTATACTCTGGGAGCGCCACCTGCACTGCTACAGCCTCTAGGTACGGGACGTTGGTTAGGTCTAGGTCTAACGCTCTGAAGTCTTGGGTGGATTTGATTAGGAGGGAAACTCTGCCATAATCGTCTGTTCGATCTGTTTGTATGGCCGAATAGCACCGAAAGTATGCCAGTTTGGTGAGCCATGTTTCACTGAGTGCGGCTATAGATATTTGCTGGGTGACTAGTTCTTTCTGTAGGGTTTCTTTATTTGCCGAAACATATAGGATGTCCCACTGAAGAATTTTAAATACCTCCATTTACTGTGAAGAGATTTGCTATTAATTGGCAGATGGCCCCGGTTGAGAGTGTTTGGCCAGGAGAGTTGGGTGCTTCTGTTATAATGTGTACTATTAGCTGGAGGAGCTGGTCGATTAAGGTCTCGTGGCTTGGGGTGGGAGATACGTTGTGATACTGAGGTGGATAGGGATTCTGGATCGGTGGAAGAATCTGTCTTTGAGTTAGAATATTAGATATCTTTATTTTTTTTAATCCGCTTAACGTCTCTCTAACAGCAAGGTGTTTAGAGACGGGAAAGGATGGGGGGGCAAGGAATTGGAAGGAATTCGTCCATGGCCTTTTTGAAGGAAGCATGCCGGCATTTGCCTGGAGTGATTTGGGAAACAATGGAAAACCCAAATCTGGATGCCCGGACGGGGATTCGAACCGCCGTCCTTCCGAATGCAAGGCCAGAACGCTAGCCGTTACACCACCACGCTCGGTGTTTAGATATCTGTTGGTGTGGGGGGTGAGGTGGTAGATGTTGTATCACCGCCGTAGGAGTGGTGGAGGTGGCTTTCGGGAGTGGCTGGGATGTGTGGTGGGTTTTATGGATAGGTATGGGGAATCCTGACTACGTCGATCAGCTGCTTGTATCGAAAGTTTTATATTTTGGTGTGGGCAGGGTGGCCATGTAGTATTCTGTATAAGGGGTGGGAATTCCTCCTCCCTCTGTAGTGTAGGGTTGGATATAACTTCCTGTGCGTAGCTATGGTTTGTTGGGGCGATGGTTGTCTGCGTTCCCAAGGCGTTGTAGGCTTCGTTGTATTTTACTTTTTTTGTGCTGGAACGCTGGACATAGTTTGTCCGAAGTGAAGGGTGGTCCTTGACAATTAACGCATCTAGGTGCAATATTATCATTACAAAATTCTATAGAGTAGGGCCCTCCGCATCTGTTGCATCTTATGGAGCTGCGGCAGTTCTGAAAGCGGTGTCCGAATCGCCAACGTTTTTTACATATAATTGTTTGAGATATATAAGGCTCCACTGGACAGAGCGTTCCCAGAATGTACACGTATTGGGGTAAACATTGGGCTCTAAAGGAAAGTTGACAAACGGGGATGGGAAGACGCTCGCCATCTTCCTGGTTGTTGGGTTTCCTGGTGAAGCGCTTGACTGCTACTACTGGGTAGTCAGACTCTATTTCTTCCATAATTTCCCTTTTTGAGTGTGATGTCTACGTTGCTAATAATTCCGAACTTGTGGATAAGAAAATTAAGGATATACGCCTTGAGATTCTTGGTTGTCAGTAGTGGTAATTGCACTAATGTGTTGGCTGCTGCGGCAGTTTTCGTTTCTATTCGGATTCTATTGTGTCCAAGTCTGCTAATATTTATTATGTCATGTTTGATCTGAGGATTATGTTGGAATTTTTTTTCCGTTGGCCATTGGATGCAGCATGCCGACATTTTTATCCATACTTTCAATAAACACGAAACGGACCTACATTTGCTCCATTACATTTATTATTTTTTCTTGGCTGTTTCCGGGTTTCTGTTTGTAGCGGCCTATTATTAGGTAGGTTAATTTTTCTGCTTTCGAGGGTACTATTTTGGTTTGGTGCAGTTTCTTTTTCCGAACACTGCTTGTCATTACGGTACAAATCGTTTACTAGGTATACCACTGCTTTTTTTTTTCGGCATTTAGCCTTGGATTAATTTCGCCAGGAGCAAAGGGTAGGGGTACAAGGTTTTATTTTAATTTTATTATTATCACTTTATATTAGACTTTTTGTTTTTGCGACGTACTTATATATGGTGTTGATAACTTTTGTATCTGGATCTGAAAGATTGGCCATAAGGGATATTATGTCTGCAATTTTGAGGGATTTTCTTATTAGTTCTTTTCTAATTTCATTGTATTCATCACATCTAAGAATGTAATGGTATATATCTTCTACTGCATCACACCTGATACAGTTCGGCGACTGAACGATTTTCATGACGTACTTTTTGTCGTTTAATAGGGCGTGCCCCGTGCGTAGTCTGTTGATCAGGGTAATCTTTTTCCTGCTTAAATCTTTTGTTGCAAACCATGGCTTCTTGTTGATCTTATTACTTATTGCCCGATGCCATATTCCTTTTGTTCCTTTGTTATTTTCCCATTTTTCTTCCCATTCGTGCCTTATCAGGTTGGATGCACAGTGTCTAAGATCTGTGTATGGAGTGGCCATGTCCATATTTTCCAGTGGCTGCTAGTTGTACTTTTGCTGCCCTGTCAGCCCTTTCATTGCCATGTAAGCCCACGTGGCTTGGCACCCATTGTAGCCTTACATCTAAGTCCTTTGTTGTCAGTTTCTCTATTTCTCTAGCTACTTCGTATGCCAGATAATTTTTGCTCTTGCCTTTGGGGATCCCCAGGATTGTCTGTAAAGCGCTTCTTGAATCGGAGCAGATGACCACTTTCTTTTTGTCTGTCTTTTGTATATATTGCAAGGCTTTAAGAATGGCAAGTAGTTCAGCCGAGAAGCTAGGAAAATTGATCTGGTAAGCGGAATGCTTCGACGATGTCGCCCGCCGGGTCAACATAGGCGGCTGCACAGGCCTCCTCCCCTGCCTTTGATCCGTCTGTGAATATTTGGGACCAGCCATTCCATCTGGTGTTTAATATTTCCATCGTCTTTTGTCTTGCTTCTTCCGGAATGCATTGTTTCCTCTCTGTCAGATTTAATGTGAGGGTTGGATAAACACGAGCGGATAAGTTCATTTTTTGCCATGGTTCGTCCTCAGAGAATAAGTCATTTATTTCTGTTGTGTGTATATTCCATTGATTTGTTAAGTTGCCAGTAGTTTACTAGTCTTGGCGTCTTGTGGAGATCTGTTGATTTTCTTTGAATCTCGTGTGCCAATATCTGTACTTTCTTCAACAGAATGTGCTCTTTTTTAGAGCATGCCTTTAGCCAAAAATTTAACCCTATCTTCTTTCTTCGTAAGTCTAGTGGAGGAATTACTGTTTCCGCTTCCATCGCCTCTATCGGGGTAGTCTTGATAAATCCACCAATTATCCTTAGTGCCGCTGCTTGAATGGTGTCCAGTTTTTTCCAGTAGGGTTTTGCATGCGTTGTCGTAGAGCACCCCTCCATAGTCGAGTCTGCTTCTCACAATACTGAAGTATATATTGCGCAATAGCCGAGGATCAGCTCCCCAACTCAAGGAAGCAAGGGCTTTCAGGAGATTTATTCGTGCTAGGGAGGAAGTCCTCAGTTCTGTTATGTGTTTTCGCCACGTGAGCTTGGAATCCAGCCATATTCCGAGGAATTTTACCTCTTTCACCAGATCTATACGTAAGCCATTTATCGTTATTCTAAAGTCATTTTCTTGATAGTGCCTGTGAGTGAAGATGCATATTTTGCACTTTTGGAGTGTTAGATCAAGTCCTCTCTGTCTTAGCTTTTCCAGGATTGCTCTTACTGCCGATTCTAGGTTCAGTCTAGCTTTTTCTTTATCTGGATGTGAATATATATAACGAAGTCGTCTGCATATTTGAGGTAGTTCACCATCACTGGTAGACCGTTGCACACCTTGGTCGAGTAGATGTTGAAAAGGGTCGGGCTCATTGGGTCACCCTGTGGAATGCCCTGGTAGACATGTCGGACGATCCTCTTTCCTTCTGCTGTGTGAATAATATTCACTCTGCGTGAAAGATAGTTACAACACCACCTTATCAATTTATTGGGTAGCTCTATCTCTTCCATTGCTTCCCGTAGGATATCAATCTGGACATTGTTATAAGCGTCTTTTATGTCTAAGAATGCTGCTAGAAGGTAATTATTTCTGACAAAGTTCAACTGGATATCGGTAACAAGCGTGCTAACAGTGTCTATTGTGCTGAATCCTTTACGGAATCCCATAGTGCGGCGATCGAGCCTTCGATGGTGTTCTATGTGCCATTCCATCCTATTCTTGATCATCGTGCACATTAGTTTAGCCAAGCAAGGCATTAGAGATATAGGCCGATAAGAAGTTGAGTCGCTCCTGTTCCTGTTCGGTTTTAAGACAGGAACAATTACAGTGTTTCTCCACTGCTCAGGGACGTATGATGTGTTCATCATGTCGTTGAAGATATTTAAGATTTTTTGTTTGGCTGTTTGAGGTAGGTTGTTTATCATTGAGTACGTGATCCTATCTTCTCCTGGAGCCGTATCACTCTTCTTGAGGGCACATTCAAGTTCAGGCATACTGAAGAATGGGTCTTCATTTTGGTTGCTATTTTCATTGGACTCATGATATGCGTTTTGTTCTATGTCCTTCGGTACATATGCTGGTGCTGTCAGTTCTAAGAATTGTTCCGCCAGGCTATCATCTGTATATATGTTGTTGGGTGAGGGCCGCTTTCCGTTGAACCATCTTATTTTCGTCCACATTTCCTGCGACGAAGTGCCGTATTTGATTGCAGAACAGAAAGCCCTCCATCCTTCTCTCTTCGTTTTCCTAATCGTATTTCTAGCCTCTGCTGTTGTCTGTCTGAGTAGCATGAAGTTCTGGATCGTAGGGTCTTTTCTGTACCTTTTTGTTGCCAGACGTCGCCTTGCAGTTACTCTGGAGCATTCAGTAGTCCACCAAGGTTTTCTGATGATCTTGTTTCTTTCACTTACTTTATATTCTGGGATGCTTTCTTCTGCAGATTTAATTATTATGTTTTCCAGGTCGTTGTATCGTTGTTCTGGGTCGTTTGTATCGGAGTGTGTATGCTCCATCCGCAAGCTGATTTTTTCTTGATATTGGATCCAATTGGCTTTGTTACAATTCCAGCGCCGATTTGATGGAGTTGACTTCGGGTCTAGTAGGGGAATCCAATGATATTTTCAGAATTAGATGGTCGCTTCCTAGAGTATCCTGTAGGATCTCCCACTTGGTCCTGGTCATCATGCATGCCGCTATCAGTGAAATATCAGGTGACGAGTTTCTTTGGTGAGGAGCTCCGAGTCTCGTTCCGTGCTTGTTGTTGAGCACAGTAAGTGAGGATGTCGTTATGGCCGACGCGAGTTCTTCGCCCTGATGATCCGCCTGTCCTGCCTGCCACATCGGGTGGTGAGCATTGAAGTCCCCTCCCACCAGACTTTTAGGTGGTAGCTGGTTGAATACGGCATCCCAGTCTTCTTCCGTGATGTTGCTTTGAGGAGGTTTGTAGATTGCCGTCACATTCTCCAAAGGATCTCTATGTTTCAGGTCAATCGACAGAACTTCTATATTAGCACATGGCACCACTATGTTTCTAATGTCGCTAGTCACATCATTTCTCACAAATATAGCAACCCCTCCGAATCCATTGTCCCTGTCTCTTCTGTAGATGTTGTAGTTTCTATGATTAATATTAATGTCCCTACAGTAGCCATGTTTCAGTAATCATCACAATATGTGGGGCGTGCTCCTCGATTACTCTCTGTAGGTCGTTCCATTTTGGTAACAAACTTCTGGCATTCCATTGTAATGTTGTGAATTTCGACTTTTTATCCATTATTATCAGTTGTGTTACATATCTCCATTGTAGTACCACTCGCTCCCATTTCCTTTATTTCTTGCATGATGTCACAGGTGGCTTCTTCCTGAATTCTTTGTATCACTTCCTTGGGTAAGTTTCCTTTTAACTGTTGCATGATGGTTTTAATCACAATTTTCACTATGATGTTAATACATTCAGCATCCAGTTCTTTATGTGCTGAGTCCGCCATCTGAACCTCACTTGTTTCTCTTATTTCTGGTGATATCCTTTTTTGGGGTAATTCCCTATTAGTGATTGTCTTTTCAACTGTTGCTGCTGCGCTGTAGGTTTTAGGTTGTAAGGGCGGAAATTCGGTAGGCTTGTGTTGGTATCCAGCTCCCGTTGCTATTTGCTTCCGTGCGCCTGCGTTTGTTTCAGCTCCTCTTGTTGTTTTCTAATTGGGCATGTCTTGTCATTGGCCTTGTGGTCACCTCCACAGTTCACACATTTGATAACCTCATTATGGCAGCTGGAGATATTGTGTTCCTCGCCACATTTCGGGCATCTCTCTTTACTTCTACAATTGGTAGAAATGTGCCCATATCTTTGACACTTGAAACATTGAGTCACGGGGTAGACATATGGAGTTACTTTAAATCTTAGATAGAAGAGCTCAACTTCATCCGGTAAAAATTGGCTTTCGAAGGTAAGTAGAACCGTTTGTAAAGGCTTTGTTTCCACTTTTCCATCCAAATGTATTTTTTTGATGAATCTTCTTACACCTACAATCGGAGCAGTTGATACAATGTTTCTACTTAGTTCTTCTTCGTTGAGGTCTGTAGGGACATATTTAATAACACCTTTGCATTCGACCCTGCTGGCAGGGATATAGGCTTTTAATCCCAGTGAATTTAAGAACTCGTGGTTTCCCACGAAACTGTTTGCTGTCTCCGCCTTTGAGAATTCCAACATCATGCGGTTTTTGCCCTGTTGGTTAATCCTCTGCAGTCCGTCAACCTTGTTATAGAATATTTTACCTAGTTGAATTGGATGTGGCATAGTGCCATTCATCTTCGGCTCTATTGTAACTACATATGGTGCCAGCGATTGTCGACCATATAGTCTGATACGTTGAGGTGGTGAAGCTGGCTTTTCTTTATACCCGCCTTGACTTGGTATAACGGGGTTCAGTTGATCACTTATTGACTTACTCGCTGTATCTGGGATGTGAGATGGTAGCTGCTGCGATGTTATCCTCTGTTTTGTAATCTGTTCCTTATTCGAGTTTAGTAATGTTTCTGACGTCGTTGGTTCTTCTTTATTTCCCTTAGGAACACCTCTTCTATCCGAGGCTCTACGCTTCTTTCTGAGGTTGTATTTCCCTTCTTCTTCACTATCCAAGGTAGATTCTTCTATCTTCTTTTTTGTAGCCTCCGACATATCTTGTTCTGATTGGTAGATAAATAGATCATGAATTTTCACCAGTTGTTTTGGCTGTAATGCCACCACTAGATTCCGCCATTGCGGCTGCTTTACACGCTTTGCCGCTGCCGACGAGATGTAGTTGTTCTGACGTGCACTTAAATTCCTTTACACTTATTTTAACAACTACTTTTGGATTCGGATGTTGTGTCCCACTAGAACTAGTTGTCACCGATACACTCGCTTGGCGCTATGGCCACTCGCACCGCTGTAGACTCACGTCACTACCGACACACACGTAAACAAGGAAGCACTCTCGTAGCTGCTAGACTAGATCCGTATGCGACCGTAGCTAAACGCGAACTGCGTATACCACTGCTATCTGGGATATTTAACGAAACTTCTACTGTATGTTGGGGCGTTAGTGCTGCGGCTGTACCTGGTACGATGTGATGCTTCCGAAGGTTCTGCTGGTCTGGTGGGTCGTTTACGGCTGCCGTTGTATATTCCATCGTTTCGTTCCCATCGGGGAGGGGGGCTCACTGCTATTGCTCTTGTGTCGTATCTGGTGTTGTGGCTAAGGGCATCAGGTATTCATCTTGGTTGTAGCAGGTGGTTAGAGCTTGCTGGATGGATTGCCCCGTGTCCGGGACTAAATCCATTTGTGCTTCTTCTTCTTGCGTTACTTCTTCTTACACTGATCACTATTATCAGACTGACTTGGCTTCACTTTAGGTGTCACGCTATGTTATACACCGGTGCACTCGACGGTACGTGGATAGCGCTGTTTGTTACACTTTCGCTAGAGGTAGAGGAAGTTGTTTCCTCGGCTGCTCGAGTGGAACTGATATTGTGGTGTTGTGTGCAGGTTCGCGAGTGCGCCAGCTGGGAGCGCTTGAAAACCGCCATACGACTGTCGCCCGACGAGTCGATCCTGCTGACGGACCAGCTGTGGCGCTGCCGCCGCCCCGAGACCGACCTGCTGGTGCGACCCATGTCCTTCACCTCGCCCTACCTGCAGTCGTACACCGTGCCCCGCGGCTCGCCCTTGCTCGAGAGGCTGTCTAAGCTCACCGCTGACGTGGTCGAGAGCGGACTGGCCAACAAGTGGCTGGACGACCGACTCCACGATGTCAGAGACGACCTGCTCGAGGTGCCACCTGTCGAGGTGTCACACGGCGTGGCGCCACTGTCGCTCTCCCGCCTCTCCGCTGCGTTCTTCGTATTCGCTGTCGGCTTCTCACTCGCCGTAGCCGTTTTTCTGATGGAGCTGGCATTGCACAAGCGGCAGCAACAACTCACTTTTCACAGCCGTGTGCTCCACACGGTATATGCGCAGCAAAGACCTCTACGTGCGGCATCTTGGGGTATGCGAAGGAGACATTTCTCATAACAGCACCATAAAAAACAGATTTATCGGGAAAAAAATATTCATGGTAAGTCAGTACTGAAATGTCTTGAAAAAATGAATGAAGGTAGGAAAATACTGACTTCATAGCAATTTTATGATCTGAAAAATACTAGATGAATAATAAATGGAAATCAATCCTTGAAAATCTCAAGTAATATTACAAAAAAAGGAACTAAGCTAGGTAAAGAAAAAGACTCGATTTTTGTCCATCAGTTCGATGGTTGTTCGCAGGGTGTGAAACTGGGCGAAAAGGCTCATATAAAGAAATAAATAAAAAAGAATGGTCACTTATCATTTTTGTAGAAGATGAAGAAGGCGACAGGTTTTCTTCTCTACACAGGAAACACAACACACGTGTAAAAATCTGACGTCTTACGTAATAACTGTTGTTGTTCTTCATTTAAGCAGAACAAAAAACCACTGAGAAAGTGCCGTTGAAACTTGGCATCCACCAGCCCCAAACTCCTATATCCTTTCACGTGTGCAGCGCGCACCCGAATCTACTTCTCCTCCTCATGAGATCGCCCGCGCTAATCCTCGGGTAGCATTCTGTCCAGCCACGTCAGCCACTCTGCGCCGCTCCAGAATTCCACTGTCTCACCGGAAATGTATTAAAATATATAAAAAAGCGACGAAAATCAACGATGATAGATGTAGGAGATTACAGTATGTTGTCCTGAACCAAAAACCTGGAAAATATCAACATAGTAGTTACATCGTTAGCAAGGGAGCCTTCTAAATTGCGATTGGTTGATTTAAAATCCTACGGCCAGTATAAAACATGTTGACTGTAGTTGTCACGTATTTTTCCGAAACTACTAAAATTAGGGTTAGTAAGCTACATATTTTCTCTTCCATTTGTCAGGAAATTAAAAAAAAAATGTTCACTGACTTTATATTAGTAACAATGACGTGAAGGTCATGGCAAAACTAGATTCCCTCCATTATTGAACAAAGGATCTCTTAAGTACTCAGACGTGGACGATACAGAGAAAATAAGAATTTTCCGACATATAAAAACAGATAGAAGCTTGCCAGACTGTTCTGAAAAATAAATTCAGTGAAGTGCAAATGCCATTTGAGTAGAGGTTGAATAATAAATGCAGTCGAAGTAATCAAATAAGTTATTTTGGAGAGTCAATGCTCTGTTTACTGGCTCGAAACCCCTCTCGACATTTCTACTCTCACGCATCCTTTATGGCTTCTTCAACTTCTAGCACTTGCCCAGATGAAGTGATATGACAAGTATCTCGACATAGATGTCAGCGCCGATTTTTCTATATCGCAATGTCAAACAAATTTAAAGTGGTAAAAACTTATATTTCTTTGCAGTGGTCAATAAATACCACACTTTTTACAAAATTTATGTTTAGTATTTTGCCGCTATCATCACCCTGTTCTATCGACACCGAGAAATTTTCAGACGGACTCATACTTGTTTGAAAGCTACGTATTTTCTGGTTTAAAAACTCAGCTTACTTAGGATAACTTACCGGATATCTTTGAAACGTCGAAAACAACTAGCTACCACTATGACGTGATGGCCACGTATTTTTCTTTAATCACAGTAATTGAAACTTTCTCACAAACGTTTAGGCGAGACAGAATGAGATTCATAGATGTGCAGTTGGTATGATCCGAGAAAAACACGGGACTGTTGCCTTACCATTTTAACCGTGCACAAAGAATCCAATTCCTGAAAACTGCAGAGAGCGTTAACGAAACTGTGACTCAACTATGAGGTGTAAGGGGACCAAATAAATCCCAGTAATATTCAGCAATATTCAATATCACTTTGTACCCCATTTCGGCAACTGGAGTCTAAATTCAAGATAGCGGGGTTGCAGCTAACATATTGCTTGGGATAGGAGTTACGTTTCGTGTTTGTGAAACTGTCAGTGTATGAAGAACTGCAAATAAACCGGAACTTATTTTGTAACTTCTGTTTCTTTACGTAAAACCTTTCTAATCCGTACCAGGCCACCACCACTCAAGTTAAAGAGTTTACGCAGCCTTTCAATTAAAACAATAACATCTTTAACAGACTATAGTTGTCCTAGCAGCTATCGTCCTCGCAGTTTGGCAATAGTGCGTCATCAACAGTTGCCTGGAGTCACGACAGAAGACCGTCATCCTGACATGAAGAATCATCAAGAAGAAGATACTATCGGACAGGTTAGTGATCACACGCCCTATAAACAATCGATCAATATCCACTCGGCCACCCAAAACGGAACTTTGGCGTCATCTGCGGGACTCAAACCCTGCACCACACGCACAAACAGAGCTCCATCAGAGAGGGGGAGAGTTCTCATCCACATTGTAATAAACTGTTTTCTGATTTATTGCACAACTGGAATAGAACATGCAACCAAAAAGTACACTTCTTATCAGAATCTAGAATCGAATATCTTTTTACAAGTCAATTGCATAGTCTGAGCTGAAACAATTGAACACTTCTCTAACATTTTCATTTTCCGAATCAGAATTTCATTTTTTGATTGTTTCTCGCCTATTTCGGCGCAGTTTTTGATATAGTTAGTTCTGTTATAATTTAAAACTACAGGTGACGGATGGAATCGAATAGTTTAGAAAACAAATTATAAGTTTAAACATCTGAGAGCTACTATATACGGCCAGAAAGTTTTGTTTTCTTCTACAGAATCTGGCGGTTTACGCATGGAGATTTTATTCTCGTCACTTACAAGACGCTATAGAATTTTTTTTATAAAACGAACTTTATATCTGGGCTCTTGATACTAATATGGAAAAGATAGTTGATAGCTTCCAGATGTATTTATTACGTGTATGACTGTAATGAATTTGTGTTCACTGTATCGCTTGTTAGTAATATGGATGTAAGATGAAAGAAAGGGTAGGTTGAAACCCAATTTCATTCTTCCAAGTTTAGTCCAACTTAATAACGAATGACCATCAACACTGCAGAGATGTTTGGTATTTAACCCAGGACACAATCTGGAGGTTAAGGATCGTTCACAACGATCTTCCATAGCCTTCCTTCAAGTTGCCAATAGTGTTAATTTCTTGTACCATTGGAACTAGTGTCAGCAAATCTCGAGGAAGCGCAACGCACCATCATGGTGCGCAATTGCTTGAGCTAACGGGATGGGTTGAAGTCAGAACAGAGATATCAAATAGAATTGTTTGGAGTAGCGCAACATATTTTTTCGTGAATGGACGAGTGATTTCTTAACTGGTCAGTCGCAGCCTGATTATTCTAGAGATACTGCTGCAAATTTTAACAGGACCGCTTTTTTCTTCAATTTCTATAACTGATCTTGCAGAAAACACTAGTAACAGTTGAAAATTGTGTGCTGATGATGCCATTTTATATGATAAAGTACGGTGTTCTGTAGTTTGTTTAGATATTCTGCACGAATCTTTCTGCATGGAAACATAAATCTCAACTTAAAACAAAAGTAAAAGGCATTAATTAAAACGAAAAAAGCAATTCTCTTTTCGATGAAAATGGCTTAAGCTGTACAACTGTCGATGAAGTTTGTGACATCACATTGCACGAATCATTTTTTTAATTGACTCTGTATATGTGGAGTACTGTAATGATGTATAAATTTAAAGTTGAATCAGATGGTTCAATAGAAAGTATAATCTTTGGGGGTACTATAGATTGTAAGCTTTTGATGGTTACAGTATCTTTAATTTTTAAGAGAGTGGCACCCGCTTACTGATCGCGGAGTAGAGTGTAACGTTTTATGTTATGGCGGAAAATTGAGAAGTGTGTGAGTGGTGATTGCTAAGGACAGGAACAAGCTAGAATTTGTATATATTAATCAATAACCCTCAGCAGCTTCATTTAATTGATTGACGTCTACGTCAACGGGAAGTTTACGAATAACTCAGTATTACGAAGTAAAATATTGTTTTATGGATAATTAGCATCATATTTCCATCATTTGAGATTGCATCGTAATTAATTGTATTATTTAAAGAAATGAGCTCAACTTCGACTGTATTCATGGCGAAAAAATCTTTATTTACTCGTCCATAATACGCTGTTACTTCTTTCAAATGTACATCGTGAAATGGGATAGTTTGTGGTGATTTTTTGTGAGCCTATTTATAGTAATCAACTAGCGCAGATATTTAACCATTGCAAAGGTAATATTTCGTTAAAGCAGTATAAAACTACATGAAGGGGTTCAGCACATAACTTTAGTTGTAGCTAAAATGAATTTTGCAATGCGAATCATAGATCAAATTTTGAAGAATAGTAGCTTATAAACAAAGGGTATAGACTATAAAAATCTCTCGTGTTCTTATCTGGACTACTGTTATGGCGTATTGGATATGCACCGTAAAATATTCGTATTCGGCAAGTACAGAGAAGAGCCGTTCATTTTATGGACGTTTGCTATCGTAGTTATGAAAGTGTCACCAATCTAGTGCAGTATCTGGGGTGTGAATATCTGGCCCACCGACGACATTGGTTTCCGACTGAATTTATCAGCAAACATGAGAACACTTTGCCCTTTATACAGCTGTGGAGAAGTCATTCGTATGACAACCCATTTCCGTCGCAATGACAGAGGTGTCCTCTGATGCTTATACGCATTCCATCTTCGGCGGTGTCGTTAGAGATTGGGTACAGAGGAGAGAGTGATTTTGGTAAGTTATTTTCTGTCACCAACAATTTTGTGAATTTGGTATATGTATTTTGATTAATTAATGTCTTTGCTACTAAGATACACACTTTAGTTCCCAGTTCCTAATTAGCCACAATGTTTTTAGGGTATGCTTTTAAGAAGACTACAATTTAGGGACAAAGTGCTGTTTACTTGAAAAAGAAAAACAGATAAAATTTCTTTCCGGAGAGATGTTTAAGAAACGCCAGAGAGGAGGGCGGCTTAGAGAAGGTGGACTGCAGGCAGGAGGCGCAGGAGCTGTCTGGCATAACGAGCTGGCCGCCTTGCTGCCGTCTTGGTCTGCTATTTATAAGGCCCCGCGCCGCCCGGCCTAACGAGTGGGCTCGTGTATCCGCGAATCTGAGCCAGGCGGCCCGCCCCGGGCGAGACGGCTGCCTGCCTTTGTTAGAGACTCGCTAATTTGCCTTAAGCAATGGTTCTCGATCCTTCTGCGACGGCCCTCCATCATTAAGACAACGAGGCACTGCCGTCGGCAAGGTAACTTGCTGGGGCTCGGATGCTGAGTTCGGTGCGTAACAACTTCCGGTGCTTTGATTTTCATTTGCGGGGAATTAGAGGATAAAATCACAAATCAACTAGATAAAGCATTTACAACCGATGTAGTATAATCTTCACGATTATAAGTTTTATGGGAGCAATATCTGTGCACCGTACATAGTTTGAGGAAAAAAGGAAAAGATTTATTATTTACTGGTCGCAGAAACCGTTAAACTGTTTACAACTACTTTTGTCCGTTTGTTCCAGAAAGAAGTGAGAAGATTGAGAGAAGACTTACCATGTTAATACCTGCCTTAGGGTAGTTAACATTTCCAGTGTCTTGCAAACATTATTAAAAAGATTTTAATAGTTTCAAATCATAGGCTCGGAATTAAAATCTGAAGTACCTGTACACCGTATCACTTGGTGGCGGTAAAGCAAATTAAAATATGTTCCAATCATTTAGCTTCTTGAGGTATATATAGATCTATTACATGAAAAGCTGACATTCCGACTTGGAATTCTGGAGGACTCAGGTTCATATCCTCATCGAGCCATCCAGATTTCAGTTTTGCATAATTTACCGAAATCGCTGCAGTCAAATTCCGGTACGGTTTCTTCAAAAAGGCGAAGGTTTAATTCTTTCCAGTTCGTTCTCTAATGACATCGACCTCGACGAGGCACAAAGCACTAAGGAACACTACGTTCACTCCTTAGTTATGGTCACAGGGGTTCCTTACTGACATTTTGTGACTACTCTCCATGTAGCTTCTAGCATGGATGGAAATGTTCCCAAATTATATTCGTAGCTTACTGAAAGCAGATTACTTCGGTTTGTTTGTGAGCAAGATGAAAAGTTTCTGCTACATGATTATTATTATTAAAAAATGTCTTAACTCGGAATGTTAAATGATAAAAGCTCTGCTTCAAAGCTGCTAAGGATGAAGCCAGAGGATCTCCTGTTTGGTGAGCAAGATGTGTATTAAAAGAGAGCAGTTTTGTATGTCCTGTTAGTTTCTTGCGGCTGACCTTCACCGACGGCCTATTATTTGATGTCGGATCCCGAGTTTTATTGCTCTTTCCCGGAAATCAGTACACCTTTTCCAACAGCAGTGACTGTCGCTCCAATGGCTCTGTAAGCTTCCGACCTGCCAACTTATTCTCGCAGACCAAACCTATAGAGTGAAACGAAGATGACAATGGAAAAAAATGTTTCCCATTTTTAATCATCATATTTACACACTGAGAATCCTCCAGTATTTTGCTATGTCATTTTTTCTTATTGCTTTACGCCACGTCGACGTCGAGATAAATTGAGGCGGGATGGATATGGGGACAAGGAACGGGAAGAAGTTAGGCCATGGCCAGTTGACTGGAAGGATTAGGGGAAATCATGGAAAACACAAATATGGTTGCCCGGACGGGGATTCGAATCGGCATCTTCCCGAATGCGAGACCAGAACGTTAAACGCTCACCCACCACGCTCGATTTTTGTTATAGTACTGTATTAATGATTCTAGATGCAGCAATCATGGCCGAATTCATTCCCGTTCTTTTCCTACTTCTAATAACTTTGACGAGTCATAAAAGGAAAAAAGTGTTGTGAATGCCTGGTTATTTCATCGTGGCGACGGTTTTCCGGATGGTTAATGCGAGTACGAGAAAGTAGAATCAGTTAGCTGATTTTGTTTCAAAACACCACATTCACTAATGTTACGTCAATCGTCGGAAACGGTAGGCTTTAATAACAAACAAGTGATAAAACAATTATAAGTAATTTAAGTTAGTTAGCCGTAGGGATGTGACAGTTTAAACAGAATCTGGTTGTTGCTCTCTGGTATGCAGCATACTCTCATTTGAGTTAAGAGAGGAGTTTAAATATTCGTCTCCGAGTGGCGCCTGTCAGCGCCGTGACGTTATTCCAGGGTTCCACTCCTTGGCTGCCAGTCAACACCGTCTTTGTAGGAGAGGCGCCGTGAATGTTGAATGTAAACGCGAGCAGGCGGCGCAGTCAGGCGAACTATGTCGCAGAGACTCAACTAAGGCGCTCCCACACTCTACTAACATTGACACCGTGTTTTATTACCTCTCTGACACACTACTTAACTATTCACAATAGTTTTAGTATGCGATACTCTCTTGCGACGCGACGACATTCCTCTTGTTGTTTGTTATCGTCATTCTCTCGACTGGTTTTATGCAATCCTCCATCTCTTCGTATCTTGCACTATCCTCTTTTTTTCCACATACCCTCTACAATGTCCTCCATTATCTGCTTTATATACTATAATCTCTGTCTTCCTCTACATTTCTTACCTTTAACTGCTCCCCCCCCCCCTCCCACTAACAAAATGACCAATGCCGCATGTATCAGAATATTACCCACCATCCTGTCTCTTCTTTCTGTTAAACTCTTCCACAAACTTCTTTCCTTAACCGCCATCCCTAAAACACTTCATTTCGTACTTTATCTGTGCACTTAATTTTCAGCATCCTTTATAGCACCACATTTCAAGTGCTCCAAATTCACTTCTGGTGAAACCTTTTCAGTTTTTTTGATAGTACTAAAGATTTTTCACAATGTAGAACGTAGTGCATCAAATAATAGAAAACTTAGTCTAGTGACTGTATCTCTTCCGTAGAGAGTAGGGTTGCTGACGAAGAAAAAATTAGTCTGGTAAATAAATGAGTTTTATTGCAGGCTAGCCTTATGCATGCGAAGAAGTAATATATATTGTGATATGTGACTAAAAAAACCAAGAATTTTTTATATTATTAGTAAGCCTTTTACAAATAGCTCTTCCATTCTATTTATTTACGGACAGTTAAAAAAAAGGAAAGACTTTGGTTATAATCTTTTGAAGCAACTAACCATTGTCTTGTAGCTATTCGGGAACCATGAGAAACCGAAATCTGTATGGCTGGAACACGAATCAAATCCGTCTACTCCAGGGTGCTTAGCCCAGCATTAACCGCTCAAACACTAGCCTAGGATACAAAATAGCTAAGGTTTTTCTATTAAATGATGGTTATTGTACAAAGTGCTGATATTAATCTAGTAAGTTGATTTGTTTTTAGTTACCTGAACGAATGGTAACATTTTGAAGCGTCGAAAGAAAAGTAGTGTCCTTCGAAAAAGTTCTTACGGTATAAAGCAGTAAAACTGAATAGACACAGAGGCGGCTTATTCTCTAAAGCACGGCTGCCCAACCAATTTTGGAGATCGGCCACAACTGTGATTCTAAGCTAGTCTGCGGGCAATATAATATTTGCATATGGTTATGATAAATATAACAGAGATACAAGTAACACAATTTAATTACAAATAAAAACTAAAAACCATGAATGATATATTTGTAGAGGATTTTTTGACTACGATCAAAAAGTACAAAATATCAATGAGACCTCTACAGAGGTTTTTGAGCTAGTATATATTCTAAACCGCTACTACTGGCTGGAATATTCAAATTCGCTGGCGGCCTTTGTAGATTGCGGTTCGGCAGGCTTGCTCTAAAGCAACAGCATTATTCTAAATACTCAGAATGTTGTATAGTTTCCTCGGTGAAACACTTATCTCATGCATAGGAATGTTCAACAGAAGAAACGTCTTTCTAACAGGAATGTATAAAGTGGATGTGATTAACGGAAAAATAACGAAAAAATATATTTTTTCCTATCCTCAGTCTCTGGACTTGTTTGATGCAACATTTTTATCATGTGTTAGCCTCCTCATCTCATCATCATCTGAAACATTAATCATATGTTTCAAATATTCCAACCTTTGCCTTCCCAACAACACGATGATTCAACTGTTCCTTCCACTCATAAATTAACTAATCCCAAACTGTTTCTACTTTTTGCGAGACTCTTCCACAAACTTCTTTCCTAATGCGTCGTTTTCGAAATACCGGTAGAATAAATATTAAGTAGGTTTTTGCAATAAAATAAAAAATTAAAAAATTGGAAAAGTAAAGGAATTGCTATAAATAGCGTGAAAATTGTGCATGAAGTAAGACACGAAAAAAAAAAAAATGATTGAAAAGACATTAAAAAAAAAAACGGAATGCAAGACTTGAAGTACTATTATTCTTCTAACAATATGTGTCTATGAAAATTGGACATGTTCTGAGAATTCAGTATCAGAAAATTGTTTTTCAAAATGAATTAGATACTAAGTTTTCAGTACACCACGGTTTTTGATTTGTTGAAATCTGGAATCATCCTTTGGCTTCGGTTGTTCAATGTTAAAGTGCCTCGCTTGCAAATTGCAGGTTGCTGTTGCGAAACTCGAGCCGACATGGAATGTTTACAGACACTTAACATAATTTTCACCTCTGGTAAATCTTAGTGTGTTCCTACGCTGTTTAGTTTCCACTTTAAACCGCAAGTAGATCTGTGAAAATAGAAGAATCAGAGGTAACTTGAAACCAAAACGTTACATAAAACATGAGTTTAAATATGTGATTCAGATAGCATTAAACACACACACCGTGATTCATTGAAAATCAAAGAGAACAGTTTGCGGTTAAGAACTGAGGAGGATGTAATACTCCTTATAAAATAACTCAGTGTGGTTGGAAATCATGGAAATTAAGAAAAACAGCTTTAAGGTCAATGACCTGACCTTTAGAATCATAATAGAAAATCGGTATTTCTCACTAAATGTTGCACGTTTTGCTTTTACGTCTACTCACAGAATAATGGAACAAACATAATCAAATTCAGAGTATTGAATATTAACATAGTTCAGCTACTGTTGTTTTAAAGATGTCTTTAGGAAACTGTATTTGAGAAAAGTTATCAACGTACCATAAATTTTACCGTCCTGAAAGTACCTCCTATGCCACATATAATCTAGTTTTATCGTTGAGTTTTCTCTGTTTTCTGATATTAGTAATACGCCAGAAATTCTTGAACCAACATGACACTTAATAAATATAAATATACTTACATGAGAAACGATTTTTAATGGCTAACGATACATACTGCAACCATCCATTAAGCAGTATTGGCAAATTGTCGTGTCAGTACGCATGAAAAGCGTTGATGTAGATCGTATCTACCTTATTCAAACATCGAGAGCCTTACGTAGTTTTTGTAAACGTATCACAATCTGAGTTTTTTGGTAAATTTTCCAATGTTTTCGATAAGCGATGGAGTGTTTCACTTTAATAAAGCTGTTTGTTTCATGACAACTCCATTTTAACTATGAGGTTTTATGATGCACGCCATACGTCAAGTCGTTGTTAATCGCCGGCTACATTAATGTGCAATATCGAGTATAATTTTAACTTTAGATAATACGGAAATGACAGAAATTTATTTATGCTACGTTAGCAACACAAATACCCTATACCAGCGGTTTCCAAACAATGGGTCGCGATCCACTGGTGGGTCGCGGCGTGTGTTTTGCCTGGTCGCGGAACAATCGAGGTTTTTGCCACAAAAAATATATCTTTTATTTCATCTATTTCTTGCTCCCAGTGTTCCAAATTTTCATACATTTGGGTGCAGTAAAAAGCAATGATAAACCTACCAGTCAACCACTAAAATCATATCTGCAGGTGGTTTCTACCAAAAAGCGACTTGGTAGACAAGATGCAGTTTAATATGCTGATCGAGTTACTTTTAATCGTGGAGTTTCAGCACTCATCTACCAATCAACCACTGAAATCGGGTCAGCACATGTTTTCCATCAAAAAGCGACTTGGCAGACCAGTTGCATTTTAATATTGCCACTTCCATACACTTAAAATTCATCCAATTGAAGTCGAGCAAATCCCATTAATTAATTTGCTCGAAACTCTGTAGATCTTATGATGACGTGGCCCTAAATATGTCGTCATTTGATCCACGTACACAGAGTAGAGGTCACCTTTTTAAAATATTTAAAAATATTCAATGGTAATAAAATAGCTCATTAAATGGTCGCTAATTCTACAGAAGTTGCAACTCCAAGTTGTTAGCGTATATTCTCAACTGTTTTTAATAAATAATCAATTCAAAGCTCGCAAACAAAACAAAACACAATTATAATACATCACTCCTCGAACTACTAATACATTCATATAATGTTACTGCGACACTCACAGTCCAAAACCTACAGCTTTTTACAAACACACCCTCCTTCGTTTTCTTTTTTAAGAATCCCTCACACTAGACCAAAGATTTTCTATCTCATTGTTTCCAAAGAAGTACTTATACTACCCACTGACAATGTTTGGTATTCTGTGGATTCCTCGAGCTTCGAAATTACATCATGTACATCATTACAATCAATATTTAAATGATAATTAATTACACATAACAAAATAATATTTAAAAATTAATTAGTTTCGTAATTGGGGAGGTGCATATGTTACAGTATGCTGATCGAGTTACTTCTAATCATGGAATTTCAGCACTCACCTACCAATCAACCACTGAAATCGGGTCTGTACGTGGTTTCCACAAAAAAGCGACTTGGCAGAACAGTTGCATTTTGATATGCTGATCGAGTTACTTCTAATCGTGGAATTTCAGCGGTCAACTTGATGAGGTGATGGTCTGTGCAGTCGCCTCCCGGTCTATAATATGTTTTATGTATTATTAATTATTGTTTTTTGTTAATAGTATATCATTTGTACGAAAATTAACCTTTTTGTAGGATTGGATAGTCGATAGCGTATTGAGGTCATACAACAGTTCCCATTCTGATTTTAGATATACTCTCATATTAGGTGGGTCACGAACATTTTTTACTTAAAAGTGGGTCGTGTACCAATAAATTTTGGGAACCGCTGGTCTATACTAAACACACCATCACAGCCGTTTAAACTTTCAATAGCATTTACGAATACCTTCACACCCGGGGAGGCAACTAAAAAACATCCTGGTTAGATTTCCTTGCGAGTTCACTGAGGATAACAAACAGCCTCCATAGAAACCACTTATGTACTGGCCAGGTATCACACACACTTTGATTGACAGCCATGATTCCACTTTTTACTGCATCTCGAAGTAAGTTATGTATAATTTTAGTTTCTCTGTTCTTTAATGTAGTACCAGGTGGCATTTAACCGAATCTATTCTAATGCATCTCATTCTATTTCATTATCAAATGTAAGTATTGAATAGCCTAAGGATTAATAAATTTATATTAATCAGTTGACAAAGAGTTTATCTGTATTTTGACTCTTGTAATCGCGGTGTACACATAAATATATTACAGAAATGAAAAAGTTGATTAATTTTCCAGAGTCAATGAATATTTAAATGACAACCAACATTACCACCAGGGAGACAACACATTTCCCGAACTTCATAAAATAAACATTGTCGATGTCTTTTAAATGAGCGCGTGTTTACACGGATTAAAATTAATTGTAGCGGATCAAAATAATTATTTCACGATTCCCTTACAGATGATATATTACTGCACTTAAGATTCACTAGAAACTAATATCCTGTGTTTCTGATTTGTTGAATTATCATATGTGCATGGTACTCTGGTATACAATAAAGCGTGATTCTGAACCTGTTACAGTTTGAGTGGAAAGGTTGCACAGTGAATAGGATGATGCCAACGGCACGAATATCGAGGTAACTCTGACGTCAAAACAAAACCTTGTTAATGAAATTAATTTGATGCGTGCTTTTGTTAGCTGTACTGCTCGTTGGTTATTAGGTATTAACCCCCTTTCATGTCGCTATGATAAACGATGGAAATTTTACAGTGTGGGATTTAACTTAAAAACATTTCTCTGACACATCAACATGAAAACATATCGTTTAAAAGGACATTGTTTTATGTGGCTGACGGAATGGTCTCATACAGTATATGGCCTCGTTAAGGGTTTTTGGTACATGTAGCATATAATCCATACAAAGTGAATAGAAGTTAATTACCAGTATATCATCTCTCAGTAGTCTAATAATTCTTGTTGAAAACGTTTAAGTGAATTATTACTTTCAATTAGCTCCCAACTTTTGAGAATCACACACAGATAAATTGGGATAAACAATAGAGCTGATGTCCTTTTCAGCCGTAATGATATTATCGAACGCAGAAGCAGTTTAAGAATTTGAAGCTAGCATGCATGGAATTCTCTTTCAAGCTAATTACCCCCATCTATTAGTTCACTTGAAAGATCATTGTTGGCGGTGATGTTATCTGTGACTAACGAATATTCGGGAATTTTTTCAGTTAGTACTAAGTTTAGTAGTGAAGATAATATCGTTAAAAGATGTTTTCTCGTATTCTATTTACCTGCGATATACATTGTGGTGTATGGAACAATAGTAGACAGATTTCGTGTCTGTATATTTCTTCTTCTTTATAGTTCCATGTGTCGGGTAAAGTGTACCGTCCATTCGATATTCTTATCCTTCATTGGCTGAACTTGTCGAGAACAATGTTGTTCCTGTTAACGCTTGAAAAGATGAACTTACTCCCGGCTTGTTCCACGTTGATCGATTTTTATTACATAAGTTTGAGAATTTACCTTGGAGAGGAATAGATTCCACAGTCTACTTCACTGCATAATATCACCTGAAGTTTTCACTTACACACGATTAAATTCTTCTTATTTTAGCATAAATCAGACATCTGTCAGATATAAATTAGATCTGTTGCCAATATTTTTTTTTTTAAAACTTCTCCGTAAAAGTTTTGTCTGGTCTTACTGGTGCCTATTGACAGATTCTTACAGGCTGCGCAATCGACCGATGTTATAGCCGTATCACCTGTCCCAATGCTACCGGAAAAGGGGTACTTCCTACTGCCAACGTATAATCCGTAGCACAAAAGCATCGTAGCATCTTACACTAACAAAGTGAAGCTTTGTCAGAAGCGAGGCTCAGCGTTAAGGACCGTAAAAATTCCAGACTTGAACGGGTTTCGAACCGGGTACATTCTTCTAACCTTAATCAATGGATGCAACATAAAAAACAGCTCACCGTGTGACTACTGTCACGTCTTAAGGTGCCTGTAGACGATCAAATTTATTTGACAAATTTGTTGGTCAAACATCACGTTTTCATCAAACAACAGCGCAATCGCTCAAACTTGAGATCAAACAAATTTGTCAAACTTGCCTTTAGTTTCGATTGTTGCCTTGTCGGAACGTAAAGCGTGCCGCAATGAGGAATAAAGACAACGCATTTTTAGCGTTGACTCTAGCACTGTGTGTCGAGAAAAAATAGTAAATGTTGTTTTAGAGAAATTAAAAGAGAGAGAGATATACATATGAAAATTTATTACGAGAAATATCGCGCAAGGAACCAGATGATTACAATAAAGTCCTGTTCACGGAACATAAAACGTTTGAATGATTATAGCCAGTGCAAATTATGAATTTCTTACGGTTGATGTCGGTACAAATTTCAGAGCGTCAGATGGAGGATTGATTAAAAATACAACATTTTGGAACTTGTTCGAAAATAATCAGTTGCAGATTCCAAGTGCGTATGATTTGCCGAAGACTAATTTAAAAAAAAAAGTCCTCCGTATTTGTAGGAGATGAAGCTTTCCAGCTGCTACCAAGTATTATGAAGTCTTGCAGTAAACAAGTGTGAAATAAGAACAGAAGAATTTTCAATTATCGTTTATCTCGCGCGGGTTATTGAAAAAGTATTTGGCATTCTCGCATGTAATTTTAAGTTTTTTTTAGAAACCCACATAATTATCTGTAACAAACGCAAGAAGTTATGACGTGTTGTCATTTACTTACTTACTTACGGGGGAAAAAAATACATCCGACATGGAGAAGAAGACATGGAAGAGATGGAGACTATTATACAGAGTTCTTGGAGAAATTAGCCAAACCAGATGCTAATATTTAATATATTTAATAAAATTGCAATGGAGCTCACGCTCCGGTGACAATTTCCGTAAACACCCATCGTCCCCCTTTTCTGCACACTCCTATATTTGTCCTCTACAAATTTTAAGTTTAAATTCTTTGAACGTTTTTGATAAATTTGGCTAAATATTGAAGTTATTCGATTCTTTAGATTTTATTTTCATAGCACCGGCAGATCGCGATATATGGACATGAACTGTAAAAGGAATCCTTCGTCTGATAAATTATGTCCATTCAGCCAATTGTCATTCCTGCTGTTGTCACTTGGCGAACGGCGATGCGTTCTCCATGGTCACTAGGCGATAAATGAAACAATGTTTGACAAACACCACCGCACACCTTCAAACTTATTTGACAAACACGCCGTCAATCAAAATTTCCATCAAACACGTCAAACGCGTCGATTGCTTGACAAACGCGTCAAACAATGCCGCAGACTCTCAAATAATTTGACAAACACGTTAAGTTTGACAAAAAATTTGATCGTCTACAGGCCGCCTTACATGCTCCTAAGTAGATGTTCGGGAAGTAAGAGAGATGCGACAAAGTTGTATAAGAGAGACAAAGTGGCAAAATATAAGAACGAAGACTTTCCGGCGTATTCTTGAAATGAAGTCTTCATGGGTGTACAGCATCCCGTGCGAGTGTGAAAAATGCTACATCGGCCAAATTTTCCGCACAGTACAAAACCGGTGTCAAGAACACAAACGCTATCTCCGCCTAGGACAGTATACCAAGTCAGCGATCGCCGAGCACACATACAACCATGGCCATAGGGTTGACTTCAACAACATTAATTTACTGGCTAGGACCTCATATTTTTGGGATTCCATAGTCAAAGAAGCGATTGAAATTCGACTGGCCGTTACCTTCAACAGAGACAGTGGGCTATGTCTTAGCGAGGTATGAAAACCAGCCTTGGCAACTCTACACTGAGAGCATGGAACGTGTGTCCAGTTACCGCCACCAACGGCTCATTATTAACTTCCAAGACCTGTAACCCCGCCCACTTGCAACCGACCGGTCCAGAGCTTCAGGTGCCAAAAATTTTGGCACTATGCCAGGGACTGCACTGAACAGGTCAGGTACGTCAGTTGCGGAGGCGGACACATACTTACAGAGTGCAAAAAAGCCCGTGAAGAGCCAGTCTGCTGCAACTGCGGATCTAAGCATGCAGCTTGGGATTTTGCGAAGTGAGCATGGCACGCCCACAGCAGCGTCGAGAAACAAGAAGGTATCACATCAGGGTCACATCAGCCGAAACAACAAGACATAAGAAGACGGAGACACTGAAACCCGACAGAACACACTGTATCCACTCCTGCACCTGCCAAGTTCCAGGACAGCAAGAAGACCGACTTGATGCCCTCATCGATCTACTCAAGAATCTCTTCTACCACCTGGCTGCAAAGGAAGACACACGAAACACGCTGCGGCAGCCCTAAGGGCGCCACAGCAAAATTGGAGGACCATTTCTGAGATAGCAGATGCGCCGGCAATCCATCCTGTGAAGAATAAATCAACTGAAGATAACATCTATGGCCAACATAAAGACCTAACGACTGTGAAGACCTGACTCGTCCAAATGACTTGGTGGCAATATCCTACGACAATATACTCCAGTGTACACCAGCTCAAAGGAGCTGTGACTAGGCTGAGATGAAAAGCCAGCCGTTGGTCGCTGGCCTCGGAGAGAGCCGTCAGCTATATAAGATGCAGCACCATGTCTCCACACCTGATGAAGACGACGGAGCTAGTCGTCGAAGTATCGTGTTTACAAAACACTATACGGCGGTATACCCGTGAAGACTTCATTTCAAAGTGGCAAAAGTCTGTCAAAGTAAGATGTGGAGAGACCAAGGCGGAAAATGTAAATACGTGTTTCATTTATGAGTGTATAAGTGTAAATATGTATGTATGTATGTGTATATTCATATTTATTCATACTCATTTGTAAACTTTAGTTAATATGTGGTTGTAGCTGAGGACATGTTATTAAACATAGACAGCTAGCTAAAACACATCTAATACATTGTTGTGTTATTGAGATGCGACCAGAGTGTCAGAATCAAGAAATTACTAACAGTGAAATCAATAAAATTAGTCGTTTGTGCGGACAGGCAAGGCATCAGATATCGAGGATAGTCTGGCTAGTGCAGACAGTGACCTCAGACAGTGAAGAAGATATACGGCTTTACTTGCACCATAGAAAGATGCACAGATGCACAGAGGGTTCCTTTTGTGTACAGCGTTTTGAAGGCAAGAGAAAGATAACTCGCATGAGACACTGTGAAACGTTAGGAAATTGGAATTTCCCTGAATGTGGATGGATCCAGGAAATTTTGTTTTGTCGCAAACTTTTATGATACATTACAAGTTTTACAGCGTGCATTGCGGTTTTGTTGCAAACAAGGAAACGGGAAGGTTTCTCCAAACTGGAAGTCAATTCCTCGAACCATGAGTGGAAGGAGAGATGACTGATAAATAAAATGACAGGACTGATACAGAGTGTCTGGATGGATGGGACAGCCTATATAGTGACAGTTTAGTAATCAGTAATCTAAATTATTGGTAACTTTGTTTCCATGTACGGACGATCACGCTGGAGAGGGTCTGTTGCTGGACTGTGGTTGGCGCTTGTCGATTCCCGCCGAAGGCCCGTCAGAGGTGGTCGCTGCGAGCTGAACGGTCGAGAGTTTTTAGGCAACGGAAAGAACAAACATCGGGAGTTGTCTAAGTCAAGGCTAGAAGCTAGGTTGCCACGATCAGATAAGTGAAGAAGAGTTGACTTGATTTAATACAAGTGTCACCGTTGTTCCTGAGTTTACAGGACTTATAAAAACTAACCATGAGTGTATTACACGAGAATGGCGTGTTGAAGGCTATGGTTGGATCCCAACAGAACTGACACTATCACGATCAGAAGTCAAATTTTCTTCCTGTCGCTGTTCTGAGCTGGTGGCAACTTGCGATTGCGTTGTTTTCCAACAACACCGCTCATGTTTTATGAAAATTATAATTGATAACCTTTATAAGTTAGTATTTGCCTCTGTCTCTGAAGACATATGTAAGAAACCATGCGTCTCCGTCCTCGGGAAACTACGTATAAGAAACTATCCTTCTTGTCCTCATAAACCAAGAAAATATCTTGTTGCTTCTGCTAGTTAGCTCGTCTGTATGCTGTAAGACATATTGGTTAATTTCTCTTATCTAGTTCCAGCTTCACCATTTGCTCTTTTACTACAGGTTTATTCACATCAATTCACGTATTCATACATTCATGTTTGAATCTAACAAACAAAGAAAAATACTTCGTTTCATTCGCGTATATATCATCCGTCACAAATGTCTTCCACCACATACTTCATAAACTATACTCTCCCAGCAAAACGTCACAAACTTTTTATTCCTCCTTACTGTTCTTAATTAACTACACAATTTTACATCTTTACTTCTCTCTCTGCCGCTAGCATCAATACGAGCGAGGTACACCTCACTTGCCTCCACCCGCCATCAATTCTTTTCGCGGACTGACTCCCAAGGAGACTCTCACCCACAGCTTACTGTTCAAAGAAAATCAATTACCACATACAGTCTTTGATATACTAAATATAATAATTTACAATACTTCTCTCCCAAATTAATTAAACAGCAAAATAGTTTAACACAGAACACAAACCAAAAATGTAAAAAAAAAAAAACGAAGAAATATTAAACAAATAAATTTTAAGGGTGAGGGAATTGTTTCATCACATCTTTTTGTAACTAGGCAGACGATGCTTGCCGATTTCTTTGTGTTTTAAGACTTCGTTTGCTAACATTGTTTGATGCGCTATTGTTTGTGATAATTGTAACACCCAGAAGGAATCACTTCAAAATCGGAGGACATGTAGAATAGTGGAACTATAATAAGTGATTAAGAGAGATGAGAGACACGTGGATCCAGCACCCCTCTTTTGTGTGAGCGGACAGATAAATGTTACGCCACGCTCAGTCAGTGCAAAGCCACCAAACGAAGTGGAAACGTGGAAGCTAGTGTCGGTATTCTGCGTTGACGTCAAATGGCGCGGTATCAGCATGTGGGCGAGTTACAACCAGGCAAAATGATTGGTTTCCAGGAAACGGGTTAGTTGTACCGTGACACTGCGGCTCTTAACCTGGCTTCCCACGATCAGCACAATTGCTGGCCGGGCCGATCCAGCTACCAAGGAGCGGGCCGTGGTAAGGATCTTGCCTGTGCTTGCAGGGATGGTGCGTCTCTATCTGTCACCCAGTCGGTAAGGTTCAAAGGCCCACGTAGCTTAAACGACACTAGGCAAGGTGGTGGGGAGGCGGCGAGGGCTAACAAGTGGCGCGTGCTGATCCTTACACCAGGGCTGATGTGGCGCGGCCTCCAAACCCACGCGTCGTGATAACCCACGCTGCTACGACAATATTCGTGTGTAGAGCCATTGGATAGAATAGGCTCGTACACAGCGATGAGCAGGTACTGAAAGACACAATGTCACCATAGCACGGAATAAACTGCATCTTGTCCGCAGAACAGCTTCGTCCACAGTATTGTCTCGACATTGAAATACTGATCGGGTGTTAATGTCCAGAAACCACCAGCGCCTCAGAGTACAACGGGCGAGTGATTGTCATCATTGGCGTGCTGGGTGATAAAACATTGTTGTCAAACGAGTTGCGCTTCAACTTGTCCTACAATGATGGCCGGATACGTGTTAGATCCAACGGTAGTGAATGCAATTGGGCAGATCGCATTGTTGAGCGGCATGGTAGTCAAAGACAAGTGTGATGGTTTGGGGTGCCATTGGCTATGGCATGCGAACTCTCCTCCTACCTACTGAGGACAATGTAAGCAGCCACCGCTACATCAGGGAAGACTTAGAGAAGAGGAACTACCCCTCCTAGAGGATGCTACACATACCGCATATCCCCATGACAATGCCCGGCCACATGTGGCGAGCAGTGTGCAAAACCTCTTTCATGAACCACTGTCGATGTTTTGAGGACGCGTCTACAAACCTCTTAGCAAGGTGTTCCCCTGTTCCAGGCTCTCTTTGATTCCATGCTGTAGGCTACGATTGCAGCAGGTGATGGCTTCACATCGTACTGAATACTCACGGTAAAAATGGATATACAATTCTATAATTGTAATCAATTGTGTATCGTAATGCCCCTAATCTGCGGAATGAATTTCAATGTCTCCCTCTTGATGTTAGAATTTTCTCATACAATCGTGTGTCTATTTTACACCCTTTTATGAATTAAATTAAATTTCGTTGGAAATCATCCAATAACATTTTAACAAATGTTGTTATATATTTAGGTAATGAATTATAAGATTAATATCCAAATAAATAACACTAAAACATTGAATCTTACTGTTAATTTACATAAGTAACCAACTTTTACGAAATTTGGTAAATTTCTCTAACATCAATCTATTTCATCATCCTGAACAAAATTCAACTGATATTCTAAATTTAAAATTTTAATACTATGTGTATCACACAAAATGGGCCCAGAATTGATACTGGTTGCTGAGCTGTTCTGCAACAGGATATAATAATAACAGTAACACTTCCTACACTTACAAGCTGCTACTAAAAATTAGAGCCATTGGATAGAATAGGCTCGTACACAGCGATGAGCAGGTACTGAAAGACACAATGTCACCATAGCACGGAATAAACTGCATCTTGTCCGCAGAACAGCTTCGTCCACAGTATTGTCTCGACATTGAAATACTGATCGGGTGTTAATGTCCAGAAACCACCAGCGCCTCAGAGTACAACGGGCGAGTGATTGTCATCATTGGCGTGCTGGGTGATAAAACATTGTTGTCAAACGAGTTGCGCTTCAACTTGTCCTACAATGATGGCCGGATACGTGTTAGATCCAACGGTAGTGAATGCAATTGGGCAGATCGCATTGTTGAGCGGCATGGTAGTCAAAGACAAGTGTGATGGTTTGGGGTGCCATTGGCTATGGCATGCGAACTCTCCTCCTACCTACTGAGGACAATGTAAGCAGCCACCGCTACATCAGGGAAGACTTAGAGAAGAGGAACTACCCCTCCTAGAGGATGCTACACATACCGCATATCCCCATGACAATGCCCGGCCACATGTGGCGAGCAGTGTGCAAAACCTCTTTCATGAACCACTGTCGATGTTTTGAGGACGCGTCTACAAACCTCTTAGCAAGGTGTTCCCCTGTTCCAGGCTCTCTTTGATTCCATGCTGTAGGCTACGATTGCAGCAGGTGATGGCTTCACATCGTACTGAATACTCACGGTAAAAATGGATATACAATTCTATAATTGTAATCAATTGTGTATCGTAATGCCCCTAATCTGCGGAATGAATTTCAATGTCTCCCTCTTGATGTTAGAATTTTCTCATACAATCGTGTGTCTATTTTACACCCTTTTATGAATTAAATTAAATTTCGTTGGAAATCATCCAATAACATTTTAACAAATGTTGTTATATATTTAGGTAATGAATTATAAGATTAATATCCAAATAAATAACACTAAAACATTGAATCTTACTGTTAATTTACATAAGTAACCAACTTTTACGAAATTTGGTAAATTTCTCTAACATCAATCTATTTCATCATCCTGAACAAAATTCAACTGATATTCTAAATTTAAAATTTTAATACTATGTGTATCACACAAAATGGGCCCAGAATTGATACTGGTTGCTGAGCTGTTCTGCAACAGGATATAATAATAACAGTAACACTTCCTACACTTACAAGCTGCTATTAAATTTTAATTGAAAGTCGAAGCTAAATGTTTGCATCAGTCAAGCAGATGCAGAAATTAGGTTTATGTTTCTTATATGCCATATTTCACAGATCGCAGTAATGATACTAGGAAAAAGTAAACGGCTTTTACGCAATACAAATAACAAAGGATAGTGAAAATGACTTAACACTCACCAAAGTTGAACGCCGCAACGAGTGAAAAACATACATGAGGAACAAAAACATATTTTGGTTTACAGCTTATTCATGTTTCAGAAAACGGGCTATGTTGTTCTGGAGGTGACATCTGCTGGGTATGTCAGAATTAGTTGATAACTAACTAAAACAGCCATCGGGATAGGTTGCGAGGGTACCTTCATATTTTCATAATGGAAATTCACTTTACTGTTTTGGGAACAAACCAACAAACACCGCTGTGCAACTCTTAACATTGAACTGAAGCTTATTGTTTCCGGGCGGCATAACCGTTTCAAACTGCTCTGTAGTTGTCGGCTTGGATTCCGTACTTCTGTTTCTGCGACATATGGCAACTGTTACAAAGGAGAGAAACTGGATTTGTTTGTCGAAATTATCGCAGAATACAAAGAGTAACTGATATGGTTGGGAGTCACTGGAATACTGATGAAGAGTGACTAGAGTGGTGGGAGGGTATAAGGCGTGTATTGGCGATAGGCTTTAATGCATATTGCTAGAAGAATTAGGAATAGTTAATGGAAGGGAAGAGATAATAACGACTATAAGTTAGCTCTTGATTGGAAGTACAAGGGAGAAAGAAAATTTTTATTTGTGTATAAGGGAGTCAGGGTTTTGAATAAATCCCGAAGGGAGATGATAAACACCTTGAAAGAATTTGAAATTAAAATTCGTAAAGGACAAAGATAGGTGTTTCAGTTGCTACATGTCGACATTGCAGAACTACAATTACATTAAACATTTATTTCTTTTTCGCCATTTATATACTGTAAGTCAACACTTCTTCGCTTTTACATGGTCTTCCTCGTTCTTTGATACAAATAGCTACCGACTATTAAGTAATCCTGCTTGTTATTACGACAAAAGAATTAGGAAAATCCACTAAAGAATTAAAGAACAACAGCAAAGTTTACAGCTTCCGTGTTTAGACTTTAATGCCGTTTCTCCTACCGTACAGCACATTAATATTAGTAGCCAGCATCAAGTAAACAACTCACTAGCCCTCAGAAACAATATTGCAAACTTTTAATGAAAAAGTGCGTGTACAGAAGTGTAGGATAACAAGTGGAAAACGGAACCAGTGGAATTAAAGATAAATTTCATCTTAGTGCCCAACCCGCCAGTTAGTTCTGTGGTGGGGAAGCGAGAGCGAAAGAAGTTGAGAGAGAGAGAGAGAGAAGAGTGGTGGTGGCGGGCAAGTTTTAATTCTGTTAACGAAGTTTGTGTGCCGACGCCAGAGGCCGGAGCTCCCGCAGGAAATGTTTGCGCTTAACTCTGGCGTGGCTGCCACAGCTCTCCGCGGCTAATCCGAAGCATGGGCCTCGGCCACGCCTGACCACCCGGCCCGAACCAAGCTGGGCTGCTAGTGACGACACAAAAAACACCACACACAGCGGTACGGGCTATTATGTTGTATATACACTACTTCAATACGAATACGTAACTTTTCCTCTGTATTTAATTCTCTTGTTTCTACAAATGAACTTACTTTGGCGAGTTTAGCGCTGCGTAAATTATTTTGCTACTGACAAAGCCGTTTCGAAGCCCAATGCGGGGCTCCATCAGGACTACTTTGGGCTGATTTATCGCCTGCTGACATCTGGTTACACCACCTCGTCTTTTACCAGCACACTAGGCGAAAAATAAACCAATCAAACCAAAATAAAAAGCCAGAGCATCAGCAGTTGCGAAGAGTCCTTGACGGCAGCAGACTTCGGCTGACGACGCATCAGGGCCTACAGTAGTACAACAGGTAAGAGAACCTGCTGTAGAATCTCACGGACTGAGGGTAATGATTCCATACATCGTCGAGGTATCCATTCCTGTATGCTCGCTGCCCTAGGCAATGGTCGCAACCCAAGACTGACTTGGACAGTTGAAAGTATTAATGAGGATGGATAATGGAATGTACAATCACTAAAGAAATATATATAATTGTACATATAACTGGCGTTTTTATTAAAGTAAATTACCTCTCTAGCAGGATTCCTACCAAACGTTGTCTCCATCTAGGTGACAACTGAGGCAATAAAGTACCCAGTTATAATAATTCCGTGTGGTCGTAATGACCTGGAGACAGGGTTTTTATTGGCTGCGCATTCCGCCCTAAGCTAATCCGACAATCCTGCCGGGTACAGGGGATCTACAGTTTAACGTGGAATCCGAACCCGGAGGAGTTCTGGTGTACTTCACTTAACACCGCAAACTGTGGAAGAGGTGAATGTCGGGTTAAGCTCCTTTAAAAATCCCCACCGAGACAGGGATTCGAACCGGGACGTTTGGATCTCGAGTCAGATGATTAACCACTGAGCCACCAGACCGTTATAGTACCCAGTTGAACACACGAAGCTGGGCCATACATGACTGAAATCCAATTATACTACTCATCTTCTTTCTCATTTCTTTTTGGTAGGTATTAAACTCAAGACTTCTAAGATTTCCTTGGCCTGCTTCAAGAAATTTCAGAAAAGTGGTCGATAAACTCACGAAAATGTTCATCTTGATGCGTTCTGTTTAATGCTCTGTATTCTTTAGTAATCTTTTGGGTTATAATTTTGATATTCAGTTTTGGAATAAAATTAGATCTACGGAGAAGAGACAGCTCACTTTGAGTGCTAGGTCCAATGGAGAAATCATCATTATAGAATTGTCCACCAAAAGTAATGAAAACAGTAGAAAACTTGGGAGTATTATAGAAAAGGTGGGGTTGTTGGATTCATCCCACCGCGCAGAGCGGGAGATGGAGCCGCTTTGTGCGGTGGCGGTAATTAAACAGGGGTGGGGGGGGGGGAAGAGAGGACCTACTTTGGGGCGGTCCCTGCGTTCCGTCGAGCCCATTTCGCACAGCCGTGAAAATCGCATTTTTACGAGTCTGGCTGGCGCTGGTTTATTTTAAAGCGCTTAATGATTCAACTGCTCTGGCGAGATTTACTGCTCATTACAGCGGCGGCCTAACAGCGTGAGGGATAAGGCTTTACGAGCGCGGTGCGCGGCCAGAGATAAGCTTTGAGCCGGCGTGGCTGGCGGGGTGACAAGGCGGAGCTGTGCTCCCCACAATCGCCTCGCACCCAACAACTCGCTCTCCCAGGTAAACACGCAGTCTCCAGACAAGTATTATACACTGACTATAGTTACTGTGGAGTATTTGTTTATTATTGTCATTACAGCCACCGGCATGTTCATATAAGAAAGTGAAAATTGAGACCAAATTATACCACCGCCAGTAAATATTAAAAAAAACTACCTTTAATTTGCTCGCAATCGTCTAACCTGAGCTTTCTTGAACTTGGAGAAGCTTTCTACACAATTTAGTAGAACATACGTTCTGATGGCCTGGATGGCATGGAGAGGTTCCAGAACGTCAGTTCTAGTAATACTGAGTAATGATTTCGATTATGACTACAGCCATTACCGACGACACAAATAAAACTAATAAGCAACTAACACATCTAGCATTTGGGATATTGGTTCAGTTTATGAAATACCATCACATTCGAATAATTGTGTAGAACGTAGTTTTGTATTTCCGATGTGTGGATGTTTAGAATTCATTCATAATTGCACTCGTTTAAGTGTTCCATAATGTTTATTCCATTCATCTGATGATGGCGACCGTTTTAAAAAAAATATCAAGTGAAATGCCTCTCCTGCAGTTATTTTGCATGTATAATATTTATATCCTCCAAACACTCCGACGAATTTTACTTTCCATAGTGGTTTTAAAAACAGTATATTTTTCTAATTACCCGAATGACATGTTACTATTCGACGTTTAGTGTTGGTAACTGGTTCGTGTTCCGTTCTGCCTCATGGAGTTCATTCTTAAAAGTTCAAAGAATTTTCAAAATCTTTCACTAGATACTCGTGCTTAATGTATAAAAATGATTGACGTTAATAAAAACTGGATTATTGGGAATGATGCGTTATTGATTTTCATTTCTTAGCAACGAGCGGAACCATTAGAAATCATGTTTGAGGTGTTTAATTTGATCACAAAAACCACACATTCCTCACTAAATATGTTTATTAGTTCACCTGTATGTCCCCGAATATCTTAAATTTATAACGATATTTACTCCAATCTGTCACAAGAATAAAAATTTAAACCACTTTCAGGATGCAGCAGATAATTTGTCTACGTTACATCTACGTTAGATACGTTGTTAGAATAGACATTCTGGATCAGAATCTTAACATTTCCCTATCATCTAGATCATCGGATCGTAGAAATAGCGTAGGAATTTTCAGCGATTATTATGAAAGATTGAATGGAATTCGCTCATGGCTGCATCAGAAAATCATTTCTACTGTAATAAATTCAGGAAATCACGGAGTAACCGAAATCTCGTGGTTGAGACGCAATTCGATTCCAAGCAAGAAAATGTAGGACTATTAGCCAAGGATTTCCTTATGATTCACAACGAAAATTAGGATTACGTCACCTCAGAAATATGGTTGGTGGAGAAAGTTCTGTTAAGCGGGTGCAGAAAGGGTGAAAATGCGACAAGCAACCATTCTTCACATTAAGGGGTACGAGGCACTACTGTGATTTCACCTGAGTTAGCGTAGTGATCGAAGAGATACGTCGTGTTGTATACAGTGTCCTATAACCTAGTGATCATGAACGTATACGTGTAGCTGTAAACATCTAGAGAAACGGTTCAGGATTTCTCTTCCCATCGTAGAATTAGAGAAAATGCAGGAGTAATCCACACCGACACCACCCCGAAAAAATATCTACGAGATATAAAAAGGACTTCGCGAGAGTCACATCTGCGAAATTTATCTCACGTCATAATGCCGGTAAAAGCTCCGAAAGCTACTCATATATAGCTCCACATTGGAAACGGCAGAAATGGTAGTGTCGTTTCTATCGTAGAACCGTTTTTTTATATGATACGTTAATGTGACTTTTTCCAGACATTATTAATTGGAAAAGTTCGAATTAATTTTCATAACTCTAAGTAAATTGAAATGATATATTTTGAGATCAACTAGAATCAATAAAAATGAGTTTTCAACTGACAAGGGACATCTTTGACCTCGAATGCTAGGAACAGCACGAAAATATGCTTCGAATAACAAGGAGCATAAACAAATCAGTGGTGAGTGTCATTTTCATGCAAGACGTCGCATTCTACCTCAAGTAACACTTCAATAGAGAGAAACAATGTAACAAGATATCAATTTCATATGGTGGAAATTGTACGTAATTCTATGACGTCAGTGCATCATTACGTTTTCAATCAACGGAGCCAAAAACTCTCTGCTTAAAGTACATAACATAGCGCAAAACCCGCATATACAGCAGTACCACACACCTGATAGTGCTTATATCAGTCCTCAAAGTGCAGATGCGAGATTTCGACGAAGTTGTTAAAGCAAATTGAAAGAGAGCAATGTGCACACTTTACTAAAAAAAAAACACGTTATCACATTCCAAATCACTTTCGTATTCACGCGGTCCAGTATCGAAAGCCACACCAATTACATTTCCAAATGGTGATGTTGGTATGTCAATATCATAACCTGGCTTGGACTTCATGAATGCGAAAGTGATAACATTATATTATTATTTAGAATGAATCGATCTTTGTATATTCAGCTATATGAATATTATCTTCGTACCTCTCAATTTTCAAACATTTAAAAGAATTCATATCTAACCCACTTAGAGTAATTGAAGTTATCTCAACAGTTGGTTACAGGGTCAGACTTGTTGAAAAAGTGTCTAGTATACATAAAGCGCTGTTACTGTATAATTCAGCCAAAGCACATAGACAAGGTAGCGCTACTGAACGTTATGAAAGACGCATCATTTGGCCTTCCGGAGTTACCGGCAGTGTTGGAAGCCGACCTCTGGTATGGGCCGTACGCGCTGTCCAAATCCCAAATCGGTTCCCTTTGGCGCCTTACAATAGTAAAACAGACTCAGTTGAAATCTTGATGAGGAGCCCTCGAAGAGTGTAGCTCAATATATTTCCTTGTCTCCAGGAGAACTTTTAACAGAAGCCATGGGTCAACTTCTGCAGATGTTACACGCTATTCTTCTCCGCTCTCGTTGGTTCGACATAGAACAATTCTAAGCAAATATCAGTAATGTTTGTATGAAATATTCGGATCAGCATTTTATATTATAGTAGCATTAAAATACAACAACATGTCTTTAATACAACTACCTGTCTGACCTGCTACTAAGAAAACGTCATTGCATTTTAAAATATGGCTGTCGGATCATACAAACGTCTAACGATAAACTTGTAGCCATGTGGTGGAGATCTAATAAACCGATTTGTCAAGTCCGACAGTGCGAGAAGCATTTCACCAGGCCCAGTATATTTATTGGATATATCCGTTGTATGTTCATTTAAAAGCACTCACAGCTGGGTAGCTACTTTTTATTTATTTATTTTTTTTTATTTTTTTTTTATTATTTTTTTACAGTTTAACGTCCCTTTTTAACAACGTGGTCTTTAGAGACGGGAAAGGATGGGGGCAGGGAATGGGAAGGAATTCGGCCATGGCCTTTTGAAGGAAGCATCCCGGCATTCACCTGGAGTGATTTGGGGAAACCATGGAAAACCCAAATCTGGATGCCCGGACGGGGATTCGAACCGCCGTCCTCCCGAATACGAGGCCAGAACGCTATCCGTTACACCACCACGCTCGGTGGGTAGCTACTTGGGCGATGACTCTTAATCCATTGTCGTATTGAGCAGCACATGCCTCCACCACATTAAAAATCAATATAATTAGCCTTACTACCTACACAATTTAAAATTGCCCACCACAAAAATTTAAATTCACCAAACACTTGGTTTTACTGTTCATATTACTTACTAGTTAAATCAGTCCTTGTCTAATTGCTCCAACCTTAACTATCCTGCTGCCATACAACTTTTTTGTCTTTACAATTACGAAATGCCAGATAACATATTAATTTTAATTTACCATGAAAAAATATGACACGAAAAAGATTTCTGCGTGAAATCACCTAGGTAAGCCAATTCTACATACTAAATAGAGAACCAGCATGTCTTTAAAAGGCGTTTCATACCATTAAAATACAATACGAATAAATGGCCGATCTTTGTTTCCTTAACCAATAACATTTTTTTTTTTGTACAATTCAATATGAAATATGCAATCTCCTTCTTTTCACATCGACTTTATAAGTCATAACAAATAGTCAAGGTGAGTCATTCAGAGGGTAAATGGTAATCGCATCGAGACAGTCCCGGAAGCGACTAAGATGGTCTGCTCCTCTGTCTGGAGGAAAATAAATCGTTCGGTTAACAGCAATGATGTTTGTTAAAGGTATTGGATTTATATTCTTTAGAAGAAAATACGGAAAAATCCATACAAAGGCTCTAGCCTGACTTCGAAGAAAATCTGTAATTAGGAACCGACGTATCATATTTGTGTTAAATTCCATCATTATTACTGATATGATCATATGAAATAAAAACAGATAAACAAAAATTAAATAGCTTTGTATAATGGAGATATTTGCGAACTAAATTGTGGTGATTGTTATATTTCATACAGCGAAAGAGACTTTAGAAAGACGTTTCGTCATAGTATGGCCTGGCGACCGAGGTTCTTCTTTAGCAGCTCTCTCCGCAGATGGCATCGAGCCTAGAGATCGTCTTCAGTTACGGCTCCATCGTCCGACTTATAGACTCTGCTTCAGCATCGCCATCTACTGGCAGTTGTCAGACAACTAAGCATCAACTTTTCAGTATCCACACTAAGCCGGCCTCACTAACGCAATAGCTAGAGTACAGGCCACGCGTGCAGAACGTCGGCGTTTCGAGCCCGGTAGAGGGCACAGGTGTTAAAGTGTTGTGTGTGCTGATGTCATGTGATTCATATGGTGTCCATACATAAAAGATACAAAGTATTGGAGATACTGATTCACTGGAAGAGTCATGATAATCACATTGAGCTGGCTGTATGGGCTTAGTTGCCAAATGCCATTAAAAGAAAAAAAACACTAACAGAAATCTGCTCTCATTGCGGCATATAATCAGGTCAGTATTATACTCAGGGGAGGGTGCACTGATTCATAGATATGTACTAAATGAAATGTAATCCCGAATGCGCAGTTCGTGCAGATAGTAGGCTCCAATATGTTGATAAGATTATTAAAAGCGTATGTTTGAAAAATTACCCTGTATGGATATGAAACCTGCACAGTTATGAAATAAGAGAAAAGCATATTAATTTAATTTGTGCAATGGTGTTAAAGAAGGATGTTAAGGATTAAATGGAGGGTCAAGATTACTATCGAAGAAGTTTTGCAGAGGACAAGAAAATAAATCACTGTATGGAAGAGTATAGAATTGCGAGGTATAACATTAATTGGACATATCTTAAGACATAGAGATTAGTGAAAACAATACTGGAGGGAATGGTGGAAGGAAAGAATTACCGAGGAAGGCATCGGTTAAAATACATACAACAGATAACGGAAGATGTTGGTAGCGGCAAACATGTTGATATGAACAAGAGGGCAGAGAATAATGCTGAATTGTAGACCGCCGTGGACCACTTCAGTGTCTACTGAAAAAGAAGAATATGTAGACCGGGAGAGGGACTTCTTAGTACAGTTTAGCGGTTCACATGGTATTGGTTAATTTGTTCGTGGTTGGATCACTGGAAGGAAAGAACTCCAGAGGAAAAGATTAAAAAGACGTTGGTAGTAAGGGATATGTTGAGACGAAGTGATTAACGCAGTATACGATGAGATGCAGTGTTGCATCTATTCAGGTGCGTCACTGACAACGGAAGGGAAGGAATAATATTGCTTTCTTAAAAAGTTGCTCTAATAGTCGCCACGCCACTTTGCGAACTGACATATTTCCGCATGGCTCGAGGTGTCTGGCTCACTCCCCGGGGACAAACTTGTTCCGTCTTTTCAAAGGTTGCCGGTGATCACGCCGTCCAATTTGCATGCCTGAGCTGTGCGCCGCAAGGCCTGTAAGCGGCTGCGAAATTTCACAAATAATGTTACCGGCCCTGTTTCCGCCGTGACGTGGGCGCCAGCCAAGTTTTGTTTCCCGCATTGAATAAGCCGTCTGAACAATGAGCCAGGGATTTAGAGCTGAGCGGAAGTTTTGACTTCTTTTGCGGAATTTAGAGGCATTTATGTGACTCGATTCGCCTTTCCTAGGCAGTTTATACTTGTAGAAATCGGACCTTCGCGCTTTGATAAAGTTTTTTTTTTTTTAATACCAATCTTACGAAGGACAATCATACGCTTGTAATTTTAGACTTCTTCCCGGTAGTTCATGCTCCCCAGTTGGTGCTGCTTGCTAGTGTTAAAAACCGACATTTTGGCCTCTCTACTTCTACCTTCATGCAAGGCGAAAGTGCTAAGAGATATAATTCACACGCTTTATCAAACATTAATTCTTATCCTTTAATAAACACGAAAGTTGTGTTTAGAAGAGCACACATCTCAGTGCATTTTCGCCTTTGAAGAAAGCAGAAACATATTTTGTTGTTTGATATTAAAAGCGCGCATGGAAACTAATATCACGTTTCTTTCAAATACCTATCTTGTGGTCACCTTCAAAATTTATTCATGATTGTCAGTCTCTGGATTGCTTTGATTAGTTCCCGACCACTAACGACATATGCATGAAAATTTCATTAGCTTCTTACAATAGACGGAATCAGGAGCAATGTTTCTTCATAATTACAAATCACGGCAGATTGTTAGACTGGTCCATGAATGTATTGTATTCTAAATCAAATCCTTTTCCTGTATCTGATGGTGGGCTGCTATTTTTGCAGCACAATGTATTTTTGTTTCCTCTCGCATCCTCGCCTCTTTCTCTGTGTTTTTATGTCAGTATATAATTAATTTTTATGAATGCAGTGACAGCAGTAATAATTCACGGAGTTACGAAAACTTTCATAACAGTTACTAAAAAAAATTAACACGTATAAAAAAGCTGTATTACCATGAGATAGCTATTGTTCGAACATTCAACATTGTATACAATTTGGTACCGCACATAGATAGCTTTTATTGCACAAAGAGGTTGTTGTAGACTATCTGATTCGTTAAAAATGAGATACAACACAGCACATTTTAGTTGAATTTCTATTTGAAAGTAAATGGAGAAATCCCAGTAATAAATATAATAACCTTGTTGATTAGTAACGGGTCAAGCAGCATTAGCACATACAGTTAATTGAAGGGTTCTGTAAACAATCCTATCGTTGATGGAGATCTAAACCTTGCTGTGACTCATGAATCCTTCCGGATCATTTACAGTAATTTATTAAGACCGAAATAGATTCGTTTAGCTTACGGACCCGGATATTTTCAATCTTTGAAATGAAAAGTAAGTAAAAGAGCTGTTTATATATATATAAAATATAGCCAATAGACTGTTTAACTGGAATCAGAAAGAAACAGCGTCTAGGGTTTATTACTTACACAATATCAAGTTAGGCAAGTGTCGCAACAGAAATACTAAAGAAAACCATCGATCTGTAGGCGAGTGAATACCTTCAAGTAATAAATTTGGGGATATCACACTTTATCTCTTATATATAAGGAAAGATATCTTTCATCCAGATTTTATTAATCAACGGGCTTATTTGTTAATGAATCGCCTCTTTAGCGTCGTGTCGTTAACATACCAGGTACAGTTTAGAGCCTTAAAAACAGTCAATGCATTTGGCTTGAATAGAAACGACCATTTTCCTTGAAGTCCAAAGATAATCTGTTTGACTTTTATTCTATTTTTGTTGCTGTGTTGCCTAACAGTACATTATTCAGTTAGCTCAGTGAGACGCGAGACACACTACGAAATCAACAAGCCAAACTATGTGACGCACTCCCTCGTTCTCATCAGGGTCCCAATTAAATCAAAGATTAATAGAAGTGCTAAAAACAGACCCGTTATCACAGCAGAGGATGTGCGTGATGATTTCCGAGTTTAGAGCATTGTAAGGAAATGATGAAAGTGGGTCATCCCGAACATATTTTATTATTAATAATATAAAGGGTATAAGCATAGGAAAGGCTTGCCAATGGTGATAGCTGGGCAGATATGGGACTCCAGGTATAGGCACCGAGCTTTCGGCCACCAATCGTGTATGAGAGAGACAATAGCTGCCTTGTCTTGTGTATGCCTAAAGCCGCGTTCCCACGATCTCTTGTAACGGAGGCGAGACGGGACGAATACTCAACAACACGCCAAAGAAACCGGGTCACCTCTGCTAGCGGAGACCTGTGTCGGTAAACATCACAGGCATGTTCAGAGGTGCGCTGTTGTCATCGGTTTGCAGCAGCGGTGTGCACCCCTTCTGTTGCTGTAAAGTGCTGTGTGCCAAACGACACTGGACTACGTGGCAGGGAGGTGGCGGCGAGGTAAGCTAGGGCTACCCTGCGGCCCGCGCTCGTCTCTACATTTCGGCTAATGAAGTCCCGTCCCGTCCCGCCTCCGTTACAAGAGATCGTGGGAACGCGGCTTAACGGGATCATTGAGATGGAAGATCGCTACCTCTCAGAAATTTCTAAGCTAGTCTGAACGACAATTCGTCGACTCCGGCTTTCTGAAGGACAAACGCGGCTAAATTTCACGATGCTGTATGAGCCCACCAAAAACTCTAAAAATCAGTCAGGCCAATGGTTTATCTTTGTGAAGGAAGGGCCTACAGTGGAGCCAATGAACAGCACACAATTCTCCGCATGATTCTAATTTTTTTCGAATTTTTCTCTTCGTGTACGAATACGTCCTTGAAGAGACGTGGCTTACATCGAGCGACGCAAAGAGACTTTCTGGATGGCTTCTGCATGTTACTCCGTGTAGGACCTCCATGGTTCGAGATCGCATGCTACAGACTAGACCAGCAGTGAGGTCACTATGTACAATACCTGGGTGGTTTGTTACTCTGCACACTTTTGCTTATCCGTGGTGAAAGGGATACTTGGGCTCTGCAGCAAAAGTACTCAATATTTGACCGTTATAGCTAAACGTGCTATTACATTTACGCCACCAAGGAGCTGCCTGCCCTGTAACGGTAATTACCCAACGGACATTACAGTGTGGTACTTATCACAGTCATTGAGGTCAGCCCTACAACGGTCTGTCAAAATAAGTTTTGAATGATTAACAGTTCTCCCTCTGACAATAAATTGAGGCAGTATAAAAAAAATACCTCGAGATAGTTCTTCAATTGTATCCCGGCAGGATAAACATCTTTGTGTGCTTCTGTCACCACATTTGATGGGCAAAGTAAATATTTCTTGGCGTCCGGCAATTTTCATTCTAATATGATTCATGTTACAATTGTGAGTATTAAAAATTGCTTAGTACTTGATTTTAGATTAAGGAAAATTAAATACGCCTCAGTCTGTACGCCTTCACGAGAACCAAATAAACAAGTAGCAATAGGCTTTTCTGTTAAGTGATAAAAAGAAGAACTAAAAAGTTTATGCCCTTTCCTCCTCTCAAAAGAAGCTCCTGTACACCTTGTTCTTCAGGCAGTCGTTTTACCAACAAGAGTAGTATTTGGAAGTAATGATCAACCGGATCACGCCCCAAGAAAAGGAGACAAGGAGGAATGGCTTATCGTCACAACATACCATACATCTTCGTCCAATATCTGCGATTTCCCTGTTTACCATTCCTTATACGGTTTCTTTTAGAAAACGTTTTCTCTATCTTCTTCTACAATCCTACTCCGTTCCCACTGTCTTATGACCTTGGTTTTTGGCATTGAGCTTTATTCACCTAACCTTGTCACCATCTATTCATTGCGTTACTATCCTATCAATTCCCTACATTTATTTTACTCTAAATCCATACCTCTTGTGATCTTTGTCCACCTTCTTTCCTCTAAAATATGGTTGAACGTAATGTAACTGAACATGATAGCACTATGTCTTATTTATAATGTCAAGAAAAAGATCTTCAGATGAAAACATCTTTTGCCTTTAAATATAAAATAGCTTCCTGTTATTTATGTTGATCCTCAGTGCACTAACGCATTTGAGAAAGAGTATTCCATGGAGATATTCTCAGTCATATCTTAAATGTTTTCATTAATTTTGTCACAAAATGCTGGTTCTAAATTTTAACTTGATTCCAATTATTTTAAAGTTGCTCATTAACGTCCATGATATCACACTACTACGTAAAGCGCGGAATACAAATAGCGAAATTATTCTAGAATAAAATAATAATTAGTCGGCTATTAAAGTTCCAAACTCTTTCATTGTTTTATGTAGTATCATACTTACGAAGTCTTGTGGCGTTTCACTAATTGTTAAGTCACTATTTTGGATCTCGTTGTTTATCAGCTTTGCATAGAGGCGAGAGACAGTAACATATGCTTCCCAAGGATATTTTGAATTAAGAAGAAAGGGAAACGCAGTTGGAGTGGCAGAATTTTTCTATGACTTTACGAATAATTTAAATCGGGAGTTCATCATGCTCCCGAACTTTGGAGCATGTAAGGCTGTCGCATACAGAATCGCTAGTAAGTGATGGAGTAGGAAGCAGCAGGAGGCATGGAGACCAATTGAACACAGAGGGCAATTGCAATTAAGAAGGACGCTCTAGCAGGCGATATAATGTTGATAAAAGTTTACTTCTGTAACATTGAGTCAGAATCCACATTTCACAGTCACAGAACAAAATCGCGTCCTCCTGCAGACTTGAAGGTTAAATGATTGCGCAGTCTTCCTCGATCGTTGTCTGTGTTTTCCTGGTTCTCCAGGTGGAGTAGCGACGATTTTTTGAAACCTGGCGTTTCAGCCGTCTTATTGTGGTGAAGAATGCCACATTAAAAAGGCTGAAACGTCAAGTTAAAAACATCGACGGAGAACCAAAAAAACATTTATTTAAATCTCGTGGTATGACGTTTTGGAGAATAATAAAAATATGTTCAGTGAAATTTTGTCGGCCTTCGCTACTATTGATTCACTTCTGATAATCAACATCTAATCCACCAAGAAATTTCCAAAATCTAAAACCACTCACGTAGGAAACACTGTCTCATACAATCCATTTTAAAACATTTCAAAAGGGAGATTAATTTGTTTTTGACAATTTAAATTAGAACCTCCAATGAAGTTTTGCTTGAACAATGTCTTGATCTACAGTATTTGAGTGCCTTCAGTTAAACGATTTCAGTACTAGATACCCATCAATAAGACTTAACTCATATATTTAGTATCAAAGTTGTTTTTTTTTTTTATATAACTATTAGAAGTTAAGAATTAGAAGTGTTGAAAAATTGTCACCTAACATTTAACCATCCTATAATCAGACTCCAGTGTAGTAAAATATTACGTTTGGGGTAGGGAATCCAACTTTTTCATCGCTTGTGGTGCGATTTCTTTACCTCAACCTGAGGGTCTTAAGACCACAATAACAGCAGAATTCAGCCAATGAGAATGTAACACGTCTTGTTCATGGAAGTCACTCCTTCTCGACCTAACTGCGAAGAGCAGTTAATAACTAGCTAGCAGTAAATAATTTGCTGACCATGAAGAAACAATTGATTTTTGAATTACGCAAATAATTGGGCCAGTAAAGAATCAGTTAGCTATCAAAAAGTTTCACAGATACTCATTTGATTCATCAAAGTTATTCGGCAATTTTTCCATGTAATTTCTTTGTGAGAAATTATTGCGGTTCTAAGAATAATTCCTTCAATCACTTTTACTAGCTATATGTAATAATGGTACAAGTAACCTCAACGCTAATATCAGTAACATTAACTTAAAATTGGTATTTCCAAGGTAAGTGGCGCAACATTACCGCGGGGAACAATGTAAAATAATATTTTCCAAACATATCTTTCCATGGATAAAACGTTATCTGGCGTGAAAATGTTTTATACAATTATTACAACGGTAAATCCTTCCTCAAGTCATTCTTTTCTTCCTTACTTTAATTTCCATCTTCACTAAAAAAAAGTTATGAATATCGCTGTGAAATTATTGAAGCACTGGAAAAAGATTGATGCTATGGGGGTGATAGATATTCCTCCCGCTTGTGATGCCATACATTAAATTGCCATGAACATTTGGTGATAAGTGTTAACAATTTTGCACTAGAGAATATATTGTTTTTAAAGACATTCTGTAAGTGTTATAGTCAATTTTACGAGGTCTACTGAGAATAATGATGAACACTGGTCAGAAGTGTACACTGCACAGGGTGTTAATGGAAAATTTGATTTCTTTCTTAAAAACATATATATTTCTAACACCTTTCGAAGGAAGATTCAAAAAAGGAAAGTTGTCAACATGCCAGACAGTGAACTGGATAAGAGATGGATAACAAAGGTTATTAGAGTATCTAGTAGGTTATTAGAGTATCTAGTAAAACAAAACGGGATCTTTACATAAAAGTAAGATAATCAGATAACTATACACTGAAGGCTCATTACAAACTTTATTCTAAAACACTAAGAAATGTAATTAGAAAGGCCAAGAACAGGTATATATCAGAGAATTCAGTCAATAAGATAAAAATTATATAGAATATAATGACAACTGAAACAGGAATATTTGTAAATCACTCTAAACACATAAAAATAGAACAAAATTGATCTGTGCATAGTGAAGTAGGGGAAGATTGTGAATTATTTAACAGACATTTTACTTCAGTGGTAGAGAAATTAGGCATAGAAAAGCAATCCACACATAATGCTCTAAGGCTTCTTCAGACAGAATTGCCACCAGTAACAGTATCAGAAACAAATAAACTCATGAAACACTAAAACTTAATCATTCTTCCAGATATGACAATATATCAAGCAAATAACTGAAAAGATGTTCAGATTGTATCAATCATGTACTTCCCCACATTTTTAGTGAATCCTTAATAAAAGGTGTCTTTCCCAATAGACCAAAATATGCAGTTGTAAAACCGTTGTTTAAAAAAGGAAAGCAATATGTGTAGCTAACTATCGTCCCATTTCATTAATTTCAGAATTCTCAAAGATTTTTAAAAACGGAATCTATCATAGAGTAATAAAACATGTTATACAATATAATATCCTCACTAATTCACAATTTTGGTTCCAAAAGGGATCATCCGTAAAAATGGCTATATATTCATTTTTAAACAACACATTTGAGGAAATGAATAGTAAAATGAGCCCTGTAGAAATATTTTGTGATCTTGGAAAAGCACTATCAAGAATTACTTTAAAAAAAATGGAATACGGTAAGTATTTATGGAACCGCAGGTAAATGGTTTAAATGATACATGGAAAGTCAAATGCAAAAAGTTTTAATTTTTTATCCTAAAATAAGTAAAGATGCTTCATTAGACTGAAAAAAATAAAACAAGAAATTCAACAAGGCTCTATCCTAGCATGCCTCCCCTTTTGTTGTACATCAATGACCATCCTAGAAACTTATCTAATTTTTTTTCTTTTTTAAAATTTCATTCCTCCCAGCTGAAGGCTGTGATGCGTAGGTTAGGAGATTTACGAAGACTCTTACCAATTTCAGTAACTTAAGAGTATTTTATTTGCAGATGACACTAATCTGACTGTGAGAAAAACACCAAATAGTAATCAAGAATTTAATGATAATGTACCTAGTGGTAGCAAATTGGTTTAAGGCAAATCATTAAAATCAAATTTTCAAAAACACATTATATTAGGTTAGGCACAACCGGATTTAAAAGAACTGAAGAAGTAGTGTCACCTTTGAAATACGAAAAAAAATTCTAACAGCAGATCTAGAAATAACGAAGAAGGTGTGCTCCTCATATTTTCATTCACCGATGTCATATGGCATTATTTTTTGGCGAAACTGTTCACAAATTAAAAAAGTTTTCATAGCACAGAAAAGAACTGCTAGGATGCTGTGTAGGATGAAACCAAGAACTTCTTGCAGACGACACTTCAAAAATTCAATATTTTTCCAATGTTTTCTGCTTTATCGTAGAACATTTTAACCTGTTTACATCTAATTCACATGTACATAATTTCAATACAAGAAACAGAAATAACTTGACAAAACACAAAAATTACAGTCATTAGTACAAAAACGAGTTAATTATTATGGGACACAGCTGTTTAATAAACTTTCTAAAAGTATAAAGCAGTTTAAAGATAATAAAGATATACTTAAAGAAAAACTGAGTGATTATCGTATTGGCAATTCCTTCTAGTCCATTCAACAATTTTAACAAATAATTAATTGTATTCAATATGACCTTTTGAAAAACTCACTTTTAAAAATTAATGTTTTATTATTTTTATTTGTCTTTGTATCATATAATTGTTTTCACTACGATTATGACTTATATTGTATGTATGTGTATTACCCATGACATGTTTCACATTCCAGAGAACCTTCCTCAGCAGAGATCCATGGAACAAGATTGATAAATAATATAAAAATAAAAAAACGACAAACGCAATTTCGTGATTAGAGTACTAATTAATACATACACAAACTTTACGTAACAGTTCCACCTACGTGAGTTCAGCATGTAGACTATCAGCTCAAACAATTAGATAAATTATAAGAAGGAAACATATTTTTAAGTATATCATTTCAACTTCTTCAATGTACGTCCGTGTTCTTCAGCATGGCCGTTCTAAACAACATTCGTTATGCAGATAATGATATTCTAATATTGTTGCAATCTTTTTGTGTACTGTAAATTCATACCATCTGACAAAAACTTCTTAAAGTTATTGTTGCAACACTCGTTTTCGCTTCTTCACGTTCGAGATAGATGGCTCAATAGTTAAGTCACTAGGCGAACGCAAAGTTACCATTTTGAAACGTGGGAGAAATATTAATTGAGAGGACTCTCACGAAATGTGTGAGATAATTTTTACGTAACTGTAATGATAAAGTTATAATTATCATTCAGATATTTTTGTAGTTGTCTGTATTAAAAGGACTTCGACAAGGAACTAAAAGCAAAAGTAATCTCCAGCTGATAAAGCCAAGGGAATGGGAAGAATATTTTCGAACATTACTGAACGAGGACAGAGAAGAATACTTAGAAGTAGGATTACGAGAAGACAATGAGCAGGATGGTGATGACATTCAAATTTCAGAAGACGAACTGCTTAAGGCATTAAGAACAGGAAAAAATAGCAAATCTCCTGGGCCAGGTGGAATCAATTAGGAAATTATGAAATATGGTGGTAGTAAAGTTATAAAGCTTATAAAAAAAATTGTTCACTAAAATATTACATGGAGGCCCAATACCTAAGGAAATGACATTAGGTTATATTACTACCATATTCAAGAAAGGGGACCGCAAAGTATGTTCAAATTATCGTGGGATTTGTGTTATGAATTCATTGATGAAAATTTTTCCCAAAGTAATAAAAAATAGATTAGAAACACAGTATAAGACTCAAGAAGAACAATGTGGATTTACGGCAGGTAGGTCATGTATAGACCACATTTTCACGTTACGACAGATTCTGGAAAATTACAACGAAAAATAAAAAAATATAGGATTAATTTTCATAGATCTAGAAAGAGCGTATGATACTGTCACAAGAAATATGTTATGGAAAGCATTACATATATCACATATTGATAACTGCTCAGAAAATGGTCATGGATTATCACAAAAATTTAAAACAAGTAAAGGTCTGCTGCAAGGATGCCCTATGTCACCAACCATATTTAATATTTATATAGACGTTAGTTTGAGTACATGGTCTCAAAAGTGTAATAGAGTGGGTTTAGAAATAATAGATGGAAAATATCTACATCATTTACTATTTGCTGATGATCAAGTCGTCATAGCACAAGATGGTGAGGATGCAAATTACATATGTAATCAACTGCCAAAAGAATATAAAAAATGGGGCTTGAAGATTAACTACAGAAAAACAGAATATCTTACTAATGATATGGATGAATTGTACATTGATGGAATAAAAATTAGAAAGGTAAATAATTTTTGCTTTTTGGGTTTAATTTTAGAAATAGAAGGAAAATCGAATATGGAAATTAATAAAATAATTACTAATGGCCAGAAAGTAATCGGGATGCTAAATTCACTTCTATGGAGCAAGAGTGTTATGAATAGAACAAAAAGAATTATATTAAAATCATTATTTGAAAGTATAGTCTTATATGGATCAGATAGCTGGACAATCAATAAAAAACATATCAAGAAGCTGAAAGCATTAGAAATGGATTTCTGGAGAAGATCAGCAAGAATATCAAAAAAAGAAAAAGTAAGGAATACCGAAATAATAAGGCTAATGGAAGTGAAAGAAGAAATGTATGATGTTATAGAACGAAAGAGACTGGAGTGGTACGGCCATGTAAGAAGGATGGAAGACACTAGGATACCAAAACTGGTACAAGAATTGGAAGTTAAAGGAAGGAGGAAAAGAGGACGGCCCGTGTTTACCTGGCTCCAAAGTGTACAAATAGCAATGAGAAGACTTGGTGCAGAAGAGGAAGATATACACGATCGAAATATCTGGAGGAATATTTTGAGAAGATGAAGTCAAGATCTATGTTCCGAATTCTTTATTGTTGTGTTGGAGAAAAACCTCTGTAGTGAGGAAAATCTCTCTTAAAAATAATATATTTTTGTAATTTCTTATATAATTATTTCTAAAAAAATTGGAATTATGTCTGGAGTGAGACTAATACAATAAATTAGTGTGCGACAGAGGCGTTCGTAATTTTCGCAAACAGAGCAAATAAATGACCGATATATATGTCTCTGGTAAAATGTACCGTTCGCAAATTGGCACGTCTTTCTTTAGCGCCACTTTGTACGGAGAGGATTAAAAAGGATTTCCTTTCCTCTCGGGATCCACGTACGTATGTTAACAGTAATCGGCGGCACTGCTAAGCTCATGCACGTATTTATGACATAAATCTGTTTGGTGAAAGGTGAAAATTTACGACTGTATTCGCAATATTTCTAAAGAAAGCGGTGCTTTTCAGGGAATATAAATTACAGTTAAAACGTATATTAGTGAAGGAAATGATTACCAAAATTTTGCCCTATCTTAAACAAAAAGAACTTCTTCTCTTGTAACTACCTATAAAATAGCATTTTAAACAGCCAAACTCTGTTATATTTTGTATTTTCTTTAATGTAGATGATCCTCATATTATTTCATTGCTCATATCATATGAAACTCTTCGTTTTGGAACTTGCAGTAGGTGATAGATTTTACAATATTATTCTTCTAATTTAGTAAGCGATATAATCAAACTGTGCTGCAGGCTTCTTCTCTACATACAAGTTAAAATATAACTCCTCTAAATCTGCGAACCATTTCCGTAATCGACATTTGTGTGAATAGTATCTTTCTCTTACTTAGAATAAAGGAAGTAACTTGTTAGATTTCAGTGTTGTGAAATATTTGCAATTAAAAGCGAAACAATGTACCAATACATTTCATGTGTAATGGATCACTCACTAGCGATTTACCGAGCGGGGCGGTGTAACGGTTAGCGTTCTCGCCTCGCATTCGGGAGGACGGCGGTTCGAATCCCCGTCCGTGCATCCAGATTTGGGTTTTCCATGGTTTCCCCAAATCACTCCAGGCAAATGCCGGGATGCTTCCTTCAAAAGGCCATGGCCGAATTCCTTCCCATTCCTTGCCCCCATCCTTGCCCCCCATCCTTTTCCGTCTCTAAAGACCTCGATGTTAAAAAGAGACGTAAAGCAGTTTAAAAAAAAAAACTAGCGATTTTTTTTTTTTTTATTTATTCAATACATAGAAATCGCAAATACATATTTTGATGACGTATAATGAAAAAGTAATCTCAGCGTAATTAGTCTTGCAGCACGGTTTCATAGAATAAACGGCTAATTACTGATGTCTTTTAGAAAATTAAAATAGTCGGGTGATGATAAATAAAAATACGTGTTAGCGTATCTCACCTACATATCTCTCACGCCACAGACTTCTGATTCTGTTACTAACATCTCACGTAAGCTGAAGAATCTCACTATTGACTAGCATTATGCCACCAGAGCTGACTCCGTGACCATGGGCATAAAAGTTCGAGCAATATTCTTCTACTAGCTTCGCCTTCGCATAGCGTTGTGACTAGTGACCAGTGCCCTGACAGTTGGAGAGGTCACCTCCTGTGGATTAGAGGACATATGGACAGTTCTTTATTTTCTAAATGGACATTTGGTAATCTGAAAGTGTGTTTCTATTTCTTTAAATGTGCACTTATTTAATCCCCACAATTATCATTTATCCTGCAGTCATTACTCTTCATCAATGTCCTCGGTCAGACTCGTAGTGGTGACGCTTGCAATGTGAGGTTAACTCGCCATTAGGGAGTTGTGCAACCCTGGCATCGGCAGCACTCGGCAGCAGATGCATCTGGAGGAGTAGAAGATTGGGCAGGACGCCGACGGGCGTCGCCGGAATGCACAGTGTGCGGATAGGCACTGCACATCAGCGACACTGAACGCGGTGGCTGCTTTAGGACAAAGGTGGGGTCCAGGTAATTAAGGGAAGTGACGCGATGTATGGTGTCACCCGTTTCCGGCAGTCTACAGCGTGTGACGATAGGGAAGAAATGTCTCTTATAAGTGGCTTGGACTATGTGCCGCTGCTCCAGCCCAATGGGGTTAATGGAAAATGCAGTAATAGAATCCATTTTTAAGATTGTCTTCAGCGTATGCGTCAAACATAATACCAAAGGCAGCCGTAGCTTTACTGTGTTGAGCGAAATAGTTTACTGTCTGGAACTTAGGGATCTTCTCCCCGGTTGTGGAGGCGCCGCCTTCACGTTGCTTCTTGCTGGCACATTTGTACCGCCGTAGCCCGTTTCTCTTCAGAGAATCGTTCCCTCTGTAGTGAAATGTAATTGTTTTAGATCTATTCTCGAGCTGGTTACATCGTTGGGCAGTGGATATTTTGATGGACGATGTTGGGGAAATTAGGAGCAAATAGTCAAGTTTCGCCGAAGCCTTGCCTGCTTCGACGTAGCCACTAACACTCCATACAATATGGAAGTGCAGTAATTGCAAAGACAAAATAGAATCTGGATAGAGAAATATAATACTGTAAAATTTCATTGGAAATACACAACTTGGAAATTGGTATAGGAAAAAACGGAGATTTTGAAAGTATTGTGAAGCACAGATTCATCAAACGAGGGGACATTTCACGGAACGAAACTTGGATGGGTTTACTGTTTCTCTTACCTAGCAAGTAAAGTTACTACGGCCGAAAAAATGTTAATGAAATTGGAACAGAATAAGAAATAGTGGAAAATCCTGTCACCTGATCAAGGATAAAATCTGGAGATGAATATCGAGAAAAAAATCTAATTCTTAGTATATGAAGTATGTTCTTCTTTTTTTCTTTCTATGCAGTGATTAGACTTTTTGGCCTGTTCGTTCTCTATGGTTTTTTTTTTTTTTTTTACTTTTCCATTTATATTGTTCGCTTCAATGAATTTATTAGTTTATGAGGCATCCAAAAGGCTGAACCCTTTCTGACTATGGAAATAAATTCGTACAAGGGTCTTGATAATTCTAGAAATTCAATCCCTAGGACTGCCTTAATTTCCTTAAATGTCACATGATTGTTACCACCGACAATTTTTCTCACAGCAGCTATGTTTTGCTTATTAATCTTTGTGTTGAACGCCCACTCCTATCCTCATCTTTCATATATTCCTGGTAATTTTGTGGCATGGAAAGCTGCAAGGTCGCAGAAAGCCTCCTGCTGTTGGACGGAGAACGGAATACTTGCTACCAGTTGACTCAGAGAGGAAGGGACTATGCAATACCGCATTCTATTTATTAAATCACCTTCTACTTTGACGTATCTTGTAATTTGCGTAGTGGCACTCATAATACGACGTTGACTGATAGATCAAATCTTCATGTAAGCAGTATGCTCCGGTTCTCTCTTATAGCTTAAACCCTTGTCTTACTGCGTGCGACATTGTTCATGATTCCTTGAAGTATTACAGTTTCTATAAACTGCAATAAGGAAAGACTAAGAAATAATGTAAAATTTACATTTGCAATGTGATCGAAATTCATAGTTGTGAAAAGTAGTTACAATACTCACTCAGTTCTATCGAGCGAAAGAATAGCAAGGAAGTTTCACGACAGACAGATCAAAAAACACTTGTCGCTGACTAAAATTCTCGTAAAATAACAAAATGTGAACAAAGGAGGTACTGCTCCTAGTTCTTAACTACGAAATATTAATTTTGCTGTTGTTTTAATGAGAATACCAAGCTACTTTAAGCTAAACCTTTAAACACATAGGGGCTCTAAAACTCGCTCTCTTTACTTGACGGCGTATATCCTACAGCCAACATTGAGATAAAGAATGCTCACGTAAATCTTCCACAACAAACTGGAGAAGATAATCTAAGCACAACCATCTATGGTTAATATATTTGTAAAGGGTGATATATCGATACACTCAAGATCGTGTACAGCAGTAACAAGTTTATTGTCCCAACACAAAACATCTGATGATCTCAAAATACAGGAGTGTCATGGACATGCTCTACTTTTTTAAAAGAAAGTACTTAAGTAAACCAACGGAGGATTTTCGATAATACCACCAAGCATATTTATTATTATTTTTATTATTGAGATTATTCTACTTTTCTTTGAATTAATTATCAGTGTTTACAATTGTTCTGATATCTGTAAATTGAGTTGTATGTGAAAGGATTTCACAAGCCGACGTGTATAGTCCCTCGGGTAGCGATAGCTATTGTCCAGTCAATTGGTGCTCAAAAGGGCCCTTAGCTGGAAAGATGTGGGGTAGTTTTGATTTATTCCATTCTATATGTTTTTTGGGGTGCTGAATCCGAAACTGAGGTTTGCTAACATAATTTCGAGACGCAACAATGAAACAAATGAAGAACGTGCAAAAAATCTCATTTTCTGGCGTTTTTTTGCTTCTAATTCTAAATCTATCAACTTTTCGTAAATAACCTCCACATTAAAAATGAAAGTACATATAACTTCCTACACATTTCATGTTTTTTTTCTGAAAAAGCGTTCGGGCTAGTTGAAAATTGGCGACCGAGCGTGGTGGCGTAACAGTTAGCGTTCTGGCCTCGCATTCGGGAGGACGGAGGTTCGAATCCCCGTCCGGGCATCCAGATTTGGGTTTTCCGTGGTTTCCCAAATCACTCCAGGCAAGTGCCGAGATGCTTCCTTCAAAAGGCCATGGCCGAATTCCTTCCCATTCCTTGCCCCCATCCTTTCCCGTCTCTAAAGCCCTCGCTGTTAAGAGAGTTAAGCAGTTAAAAAAATGAAAATTCGCGTATTTTGCCAATCTTCGCAAAAATCCACTTATTCCACTCCAAAACTCAAATTTATTATCACAGGCTGTCAATATTAGTGAATTCTTCCTAGTTTTAAGTTGAATACAGTGTAGCCTAATTTTCATTTTTTTTAAAAAAGTTCGATGTTTATGGGTTCAATACCGAATCCTAATTATAGGGCTATAACCACCTATTCTACTATTATATCTAACGTGTTTATTCAATATCTTGATCTCCTTACATAACATAGGACACATTTATACTTTCTCTCCACCATAGGAGGATCTAGAAATTTTCTGAACCCTGGAAAAAACAGTAAGATTGCCGCTCCCTATGTCGCCACATTGGTTGTCGCCACCACTCCGAGATGGGCATGAAAGGTATACATCGCATTTTTGGTGGTGATTTTCACGCTGTAAAATTCAAACGAATCCAAAGAGTGCATCCTCTTGCGATCGTGAATAGCTATATTCAGATAGAAGACAGAGCTGTAGCTATCAATCCAATAACACTTTTTCAACGAATGGTCATAGTGAAACATTCAGATGAAGAGCTGAGAGAGTTTATGCGTTATGAACTTAGCCCCTACCCTTTCCCTATGTTTTTTAGATGAGTATGGAATGAGGAAATGAACAAAATCGAGCATATACAGGGCTTTTGTGCCACCTGAACAGGCGGACTTGAGTAATACAAAATATGATATTGACGGAGGGTTTTTGCTATATCGGTGCAAACGGCATCACAGCCAAACAGATGCAGAAATTTGCAGCAGTTATGTCTCATATATTAAGTCACACTATAAACCAAATGTCATTGTCATTTTCGATGGTTACACTGACGAAGCTGATGAAAGTATCAAGCGAATAGAAAGATTGAGAAGAGTGGAAATAAAACAAAGTGCTGCGATATCATTCAGTGAATCGATGGTCCCCACTGTCTCATTTCAAACTCCAAAAACAAGAGCCCGTTGATAAATATGATTATGGAAAAATTAGAGGAGTCAGAAATTGTTTCACAACAAGAAGTGGACGATGCTGATATACTGATAATCACAACAGCTCTAAAGTTGGCCTCTTCGAATGAATCTGTGACAGTGGTTGGGGAAGACACCGATCTTTTTTGTGATTTTGACTGGCCTGTGTAGCTATAACATAAGAAATATCTTATTTGTGAAATTAGGAAAAGGAAAGGTATCTCAGACCATTTACAATCCTCATCTTGCTGAAAAAATTATATCAGACCATTCATTGTTCCAGCATGCGATGAGTGGTTGTAACATCACTTCTGCTTTGTTAAATTGGGGTAAATTGATATTTCTTAAAGTCCTGCAGAAGAAAAATTACTTGCTACCAGTTATTGATGCTTTCAAAGACCCTCATGCACAACATGATGACATTGCCGAAGCAGGAAACATGTTTCTCATGGCTCTGTATGGGAAAGGATCAGATGCTAGCCTGAACGATTTAAGATACAGCTAATAAGTATCATTATCTTACAAGAGCAAACTCAACTTTGTCTCATTACCCTCCATTGAAGCTGCTGCACGACAACATTCACTAAGAGGTTACTTTCAGGTGCAGCAGTGGTTATCCGGTCGAACCACACTCGATGAGCAACATAGAGACCCTAACGAATGGGGTTGGAAGAAAACAAAGAGTGCTCTCGTACCAGTTCAGACCCTGCACCAGACTCAATACTCAGTTAAATTTCTTGCAAATGTAAAAAAGGCTGCCAACGAAATTGTGGATGTAGGAAGGCAGGCCTACATTGTTCCCCGATCTGCACATCATGCGAAGGTCTTTGAGGAAACGTCGAGCATCCGGATGTCAGCATTGACATGGACGAATAAGAGACCGAAGAATGAAACCAAGAACAGACTGAAGAAGGACACTTACACGATGCGGAAAGTTTGTCTAATCTCACAGTCTATTTCGTAATCATTCATCTCTTTTTGAGATATGGTGGCAACTTAATTTTTTCAAAACCTTTTACATTTTCTAAATGAACAAGCCACGACGTTGTCAAAACAAATACCGGAACCTGTGCCAATACCATCCGCCTTCTAAAGAGCAAAGGTTTATTTAGTGTTCATCATAGTATTAATATACTTAATTATTAAAACATATGACAATTTTTAAAGAAATTTGGTGTAATTTAAAAAAAAAAATATTAATGAATTTTAACAATTTCGGACTCCTTTAAAAATTTCAACATTATGTAACTTTTTAAAAATTACTTGTTCCTTTACATATTACAGGGCGTTCGCCGGGAAACGCAACCCACTGTTAGCGCTACAAGGAAGAAACTGCTCCCGGCGAGCGAGCGGTCAGTTTGCGGCATTGTTCGACCGTCGGCCGCGGACTATTTCATAATAATTACGCTTCATAAACTTCATAAACTTGTGTGCTAAGCATTTAAATGTGACGTAATTCATTAGCTTACCTTATAAAAGATGCTGGAAGTGTTGACCCTCTTGTGTAATGCACATTTCACATCTTCTGAACATATTTCGAGACACACGCTGCCCTAACTGACTTAATGATTTTTTGGGTGACTGTTCTAGTCGAAAAGCGATATCGTCAATTTTCTCCTCTGTGAGAATACGGTTGACCGACAGTCTCTTTTTGTTAAAAAATGAACCCGTTTCTCTTACTTTTTTAACCAGACGCAGAATTGTTGATTTAGCTGGCAGTAAAGCGCCAGGAAATTCGCGACGAAATTTACTGCGACACTTTTTAAACGACTTCTTCTTCACATATGTATCGTAGAGAAATATTCTTTGTTGCAAACTGTAACGTACCATAATTTTACTCACACTCAAACACGGTACAGATTAATAAGAGTATGAAGCCCCAAACCAGCCAAACCGCAAAGAAACGTTTATTCACAACACTGATTAATAAGAGACTGAAGTCACAAACTATCTACAATGCAAAGAAACCGTTCTTAACAATGTAAGGGTCACTGCACTGCACTGTTGGGGCACCGGAGGTGTTAAACAGTGCGGTGATTCACGGTGCCGTGTGGCGGAAACTGCTGGCACCACTGACCGAGGAAGTTGCCGACGGCAACAGACTGGGAGGGTAGCGTTTTCCGGCGAACGCCCTGTATATGATGTATGTAACATATGTACAGAGAACTGTTGGTAATTCTCAACTATTGACAGCCTTTATTAATAATAAATTAGAGTATTCGAGTGAAATAAGTTAATTTTATGCGGAGATAAGCAAAATGCGCTAATTTTCAATTAGCGCTTGAGCCCGAATGCTTGTGCCGAGAGAAAAAAAACTTTAATGGTGTAATTTGTAGGATCTTTTATGTACTTTCATTTTGAACATGGAAGTTATTTGCGAAAAGTTGATAAATTTAGAACTATAACCAAAGAACCACCAAAAAATTAGATTTTTGACAGTTTTTTTTCATTTTTTTTCAATGTTCCGTCTCAAAATTTTGTTAAAAAACCTCAGATTCGGATTAAGCACCCTAAAAAACATAAATAATGGAAGAAACTAAAACTACCGCACAAATTTCCTGGTAAAAACACTATTTGAATAGACTACTAGTATTGTAAGAAACTTTGGCTGCCTATGGGCGTGTGTTTGGGCTCCGCTGTATTGGAGATGTAACATAACTATGATTTGTTATAGGAGTTGGTTTATAAGTGCAGCACGAGTAGTTAATTATTGTTTTCTAGTAATAGTGATAAATAGATTGAGTGATTCTTTCTTATAACAGTGGATTTCATTTCGACAGCCGTAACAACCCCTATCTTTTTGGGTCAATCTAAATTAATTAATTGTATTTTAATTAAAATTAAATGAGCTACAGTTTACATGTAATGGTGATGACATGGGCATTCTCATCCAAGAACATGCTATCATCCCAAACTAGTGTGGAAATGTTAATTAGCTACGTAATTCTTCGGGGGCTATCCTGGTAACTGTTGGCAGTTAATTCTTCAATACTAATTTGCGGAAATGTCACAAAGTTAACCATTTATTTGGCGAGATGATCTCATAACAGAACTGTTTATAAACACCATATACTAGGAACTGGTAACACTAAAGAAACAGCTGATGGTGAAAATTCACAAACAGCACGTTGTTTGTGGTCAACATTTCCAGCAGACGAATGGGAAGTGAGATAGGTTTCATATATATAAGCATTAAAAGTGATGTCGTTCGAAATTACCAAAAAATTGTTAATAGTTCAATATCTCCTTGCTTATTCCAGTCATTCGAAGTTGTTATCTGTAAACCCTCTATATATACAGATGACATATGGCCACCATCTCATATAGAAGACCCTAAATGTGTGTGTGTGTGTGTTTTTTTTTTAATTCTCTGATGACATCGGAATGGAACAATGTTATCATCAAAATGGTATTCTGAATGAGAGTAATATCCATTTCTTGTAATTTCAATATTATTCTGTTTTTTTTTTTTTATGAGCAAAGGTAGTTGGTAAAAGATAACCTGGAGTTTCTGAACATACGAAGCTTTTTTAATAAGGGATAGCAGTTGATAATAGCAACAGCTTGTAGCTGCAGCCTTTTATACTGATACTAATAAACTGACACATTTTGTATAATTAAGTACTAACAGCTTAATTTTATTTTTCAATTTGTGAGATAGTTTTTTTATTCATTATAAGTAATAAATATTGCATAACTCAAAACTGAAGTGAACTGTTTCAATACGTAGAATAATGAAGACCATCGCAATGTATTTTCAAAGCAGGGAGAAAATGATGAACGACTAAAACTCAGCACTCACGTATTTCATCACATTTTCCTGCAGCAAAAGAAAAAACTAATTAATAAAAACTCTAAACATTAAATACATACAATAATTAAGGAGTTAGTGAATATTACAGTATTTGATTCCGATTTAAATATAGGAATAAGAAAATTGAAAGCGCGCAATAAATATACTTAAGTTACGCACATTGTTGAAAAGGGTCTCATAACTCATACACTCAGTTAATTAAAGTAGTGGCAGTTACCTCAGAACCGACTCGCTGCATACAAGTTATACTTTCGTGTGCTTTGCTGCAGTCGGGATCGTCACCTGTAACATTTACACGGAAACTTCAGGAGAATAATCACACATTGCTGTTTATCAAAATACTTTTTTTTTACTTATGGCTTTAAGCCTCGTCGACGTCGAGGTCATTAGATGCGGGATGGGACTGGAGACAAGGAACGGGAAGGAGTACGGCCATGGCATTTTTGAAGGAAGCATCCCGTCATTCGCGTGGAGTGATTTGGGGAAACCACGGAATACCCAAATCTGGATGCCCGGACGGCGATTCGAAACGGGGTCCCACTTGGTAAAATACTTTAAAATGAAAATATCTTTATAAAGACTCTAAGACTGAACCTATGAAGATGATCATGTGAACTGACGCAGCACTCACCGTCTCTTAAAATATTTTTGAAATCTAAGGTGTGTGAATCATAAATTATCACAAACAGAAGAAGGCATTGCGTTAGTGACACATTGTCCCGGGACATACAATTAATTATCTTCAGTTCCTGCAGTGTAAAATATTAAAGAAAATAAGAATTGTTCTGAGAAGGGCTAACAGAAATAAATTATACAGAAACGGGTAGTAAACCAGACAACAATGAAAACGTACAGTACTTCAGATGGAGCTTGTTTCTAAAAACAAAGTTATTCGATTTCAGGAATCTGCACATAGTCAATCCCAATCATATATATATTTTTAAATATATTAGATATACATATATACATAATAATAATGTCGCGGGGAAGGAAACTTTAATGCCGGAACATGACTATGTGCTAGAAAGAGGGGAAAATATACATTCTTCGAAAAGTTCTCGGGATCGGTCAGAAACGGCAGACTATTGAACAGAGTTCCACGAAAATATGGTAATAGTCACTGTATACAGATACTAAAAGTTTTCGGAGATATTCTGAGAACTACTATAAGCCCGTGACGGATTTTGGCTATGGTGATGGGATCAGAATAGTTCCGTATTTTATGGTCAGATCCACTAAAATACGAGTGTTTCGGCATAAGGGTTCCATCTGCAAAATTTTAATAAATTCTCTTGAGTCTGGTGCGACTTAAAATAATAATAGTATTATTATTAAACACGCACAGAAATAATCTCGTTAAATACCTAAAGATGTCAGAGTAAATACCGTTAGTGACCCAGAGGCAGTGAACAATTTAGCGTGGTATAACTCTCCTAAAACTACCTTAGTCTAAAACTTAAGGGTTAGTTGGATACTTAACCATTGTGCCAGAAGTAGAACGGTCAGTTTCTTTCCTGTGAGACAGTTTAAAGTGGAATCAGAACCTCTGAACGGCCTGGCGTAGCACATAATCAAACACAACTCTAAAAAAATTCCTGCCCTCACCGAGATTTGAACCCGGGACCGGAGCAGCGAACTTTTGAAATTAAGCTCTTTTAGCACTCAGCTACCAGACCGCTCATAATACTCCTATATACCTATATTTGGAATCAAGTTCACCTTTCCTTCAAAAAGAAATTTATTCCTGGTCGGTTGTCGACCAGGGATAACTATTTCGTGTCACCATACTGACTCGGGTGGTACATCATCGGGAGAGATGGGTGCAACAATTACTAACCGCTAGGTTACAGCTGTGATGAGCGGGTTGCTGATCCAACGGTTAAGGCGTTTAAATGGGGATTCGATAATCGATATCGGCAGGATTTGCTCGGCCACTTCAACTTACCTCCTCTAGCCAAACTACGCTCTTTTGATTTGACGTATGCGAAGACCCACCGTTGTTTGGGTCACAGATTTTACTGTAGATTATGTTTATCCGATATGATTTTCGGTTGGTTTAAGCCTTGATATAAGTTAAATCCTATGAACTGAAGATATTTATTTATTTTTAGAGCACAGACATAAATTTAAATTCAAAATCCTGTGCAGCGCAAATGTATTGGGGGTATATGACGGTGAAATTGATAGATTAGTTGATCGGCTTGATTAATTCCAGAGTGACTGTACGAGATGATTTCGGCTTCCATATATATATTTTGCTTGTGGCTTTACGCTTCGTCGACGTCAAGGCCATTAGAGGCGGGAAAGGATGGGAGAAAGAAACTGGAAGGAATTCGGCCACGGCCTTTTGAAGGAAGCATCCCGGCATTCATCTGGAGAGATTTGGGGAAACCATGGAAACCCCAAATCTGGGTGACCAGATGGGGATTCGCACTTACGTCCTCCCGAATGCGAGGCTATATCGTTATCCGTTCACCCACCACACTAGGTGGAAGGAGAACACCGGAATTATATACCATGGCCGTATTGTTTCCCGTTCTTTGAGCCCGCCTCCTCTCTACCTCCTCACCAGTTCTTTCCCACCTCTAATGATCTCGGTGTCGATGAGGCTAAAGCCATATACAGTAAAAAAGAAATGAGAGTATGCTGGTTGTTAGAGAATTGAGACAGACGTTTGATGGTGCTCTGACCTGGCCTGGCACAGCTGTCGAGGTCTTTCTTGAGCTGTTCTCTGTGCAGACGGAAGGTCCTGCCCTCCGGGTCCTGCTCAGAGGCCATCTGCAGAGCCGCCTCTACCGTCTGCACGATCCACTCCTCTCGAACGTCGCCACCTGCTGACAGCTGTCACACACCTCACAGTCAGCTGACACACCAACACATACCACATAAACACGTTACAAATAACCTTTATTGACGTGATACTGGTTTGTAGATTTGTGCAAGCTGATAGGTAATACCGTTTAAGTTTTAAGATCCGATACACGTATGGCAAGCATCTGATAATAGAGAAGACCATGGCATAAATTGGAAATCTTTGATTAGAAGCACTTATCGTATTAGTATTTTAATATTTGCAAGTGGCAACGTCTGTGTAGAATACACCAAGAAAAGGGTTCCAAAGCATTCTTCTGACGTCCGATATATTTTCATTTATTCCGATTCTAATCAGTTTCCTAGATTGCAGTATAAATTAAGGAATTCTAACCCTGTAGACACGAATAGAGTTCACAGTTAGATCGTAATAATAATGTTTGTTATTACCATAGGCTATTGCCTTCTAAAAGTAATGTTTGAACGTCAGCGTTAAAGCGCCACCAAACAAGTCACGGAGAAGTACAACGCTCATTGGTTGCAGCTGTAACATATCAATACATTTGTTAAAAGAAAAGTGACAGAAAAATAATTCACTTCAGCAAAAGTCAGTATATAAGATATCTGGCATCATTGAGCGATTAAAAGGGGGGGGGGGGAATAGGTTGATGTCATAAAATTTTGATTGGGAACTGTAGTTTACGGCGGTGATGAACCTTTTGCATCCTATGAAGTAAATTATGGCATACATGGTGGCTGGTAAAATGCAATGTCTTCTGGTTGTTTATTTCTGAGATGTTTCAATCCCATTACCAGCTTAAGTGTAAGGAACAAATATAAGAAAATAGATACCTGAAGCTAGCCAAAAGATGTGACATTGGTAGGAATCGACCGAAATTGAGAAACCTCCAAGACGCAAAATGTCTATGAAGATAACAAATGTTTCCTCGGTAAATGGCCATTAGTATGTAGGAAAATGAAAAAAAAAAAAAAAAAAAAAAAATAAAAACTGGTGGGTACTCTGTTTTTCGCTAGCAATAAAAAAATTATCTCTTCTTACTTAGAAAGAAGAATAATCTACGTATTAACCACGATGTGGTATCTGCTCTTGTTGCAGTTTTATTACGCATCCACTTTTGTACTTCAGAAATTTTTAATTTAAACTCTTTCAGATTTTGGGGTAAATTGTTCACCAAATCCCCGGTTAATCTATTATCCAGGGACCCTTTTACACACAATGATTGTTGTAATTAACGGTAAACATAATAATGACTATAATATAATTATGCCTTCATGTGAAGGTGAAATCTTGAACTCTGCATTCAGATTGGAAATTTACTCTGGTTAAGACTCTTCAACTAATTTATTTAAACTACCTAATTTTTTTTAAAAAGTATTGTTTGCAGTCAAGTTTATTTGATACCAAACAACAAACGGTAAATGAAGCTAGAGTGTATAAATGACAGTACAAACGATATAACGAACATAATAAAAGACAAATAAAGAGGAAGATTCGATTTAATGGAGGGATTTACTGAAGCTGCGTTGTATTGAAATTGTTGCTACAGGTAATTGAGATAACTGGTTTTAGGTAAGCGATTAAAGAGTAACTGTAAAAGTTAAACAGGATGCGAAAATATTTTGAATTCTTTTATAGTCAGTTCATTCAGGGATAATTAATTGCTATATTTAAAGATTAAGAGAGGGTTCGCAACAATAGCACAGTCAGTCTCCCACACGACAAAACCAACTTACCAGTCCCATTTCGACTGCCACGCACCTCTGGAAGCACTGAAACAGTAAACAAATTCAGTTAATCAGTGCCATTACTTATCACTTACGAGAACTGTTAAAAAGTTAGCATACCTTTCTCAAAATACTGATATTTTTCCACAGATGATATTTAAGCAATAGCTGTAACACAACGCTCTTATTTTCTAAACATTTATGAAGTGGCAGTAAAAGCCTTCGATTCACGACATTAAAATAACTTGTTTTAAATTAGTCATCGAATTCTTCCCGCAAAATTCCCTTCGTTGAAATGGGTTATTAAAATCACAATATATACTTCCACTTTAACTACAAAGATTGCTTTTTTTAATTAAAAGTAGTCAAAAATATTAGCAAATTGTTTGTAAAATATAACTAAGGACTAATATTATTCAAAGTTTTTGTAGAATTGTGTTAAAATAATGGAAATTCGTTTGGAGAGACAACGGATGACAGACTCTCAAGCAGGCATACTTTCAGCCTTAATCTACAGTTTTACGTGGAATTCGAGCTAAGGAGCATTCTTAGTATATGTTTGTCTTCAATTAATTTCAAGGCTGCATTCCCAGGAAACGATATTGGATCTCCAAAGAAGAGCAAACGTCTTGAATAACTGTGGACAAAAGAAAGTCCAGGATTTCTAAAAGAAAGTTAAACATACTTTATTGGAATAGGCAAATACTAATATCGAAGCTCATTATAAGCAGTATTGAAAAATATTTAACAAAGGGATTAAAATATTTAAGAATATTAACTACAAACAGATAATTCCCTAATTTAAAAGAATGTGGGAAATTGAGAAACAGAAGATAGGAAGAAATAAAAAATCGGTATGTTTTATACAAAGAAGTTCGATGGAATCTAACATCTCGAAGTTGAAATGTATAATAATCCTTTTTGACTATTTTGGAGTAATTGACTTCCATAAGGTCAGTGACTTACATTGTAGATTCAATTTGGACACGTTTGCGAGAGGAATTTGACACTATGTCCGTAGATTTCGATACTTAAGAAACAATCAGAATATTTATCACATATCTTCAAAACAAATATTTCCATTCCGTTAATTAAAAATGATTCTCAAATTTAAGTAAAATGCTAAATTTATGATCATTAGTCGTATAGCTTATTTCTGTGGACCGTAACCCACTGAATTTTCGCAACACTGATATCTATGTTCTGCTACACTGACAGATTTTCGGCTTCCCTGAGAGAATGCTGAACAGCTACACAAGTGCTTTTAATCACTTGATCCATCCAACTATCTACTCAATACATCTTCTTGGGACATTTTCTAATGGGCTTAAAAACTTTAGTTAAACTGCTCTGCAAGCCAGTTAATTAATTTATTATTTCACAACTAATAGTTTTGCTCCAAATTTTTGAAAAGCTATGCACAGTATAATTTTACTAGCAAAAATAGATTAGCCAACTCCCAAATCGGTGTTTAAAAAAAGTATTTAGCGGGATAAGCTATATTTGAATTCACTAACAGTAGATATAATAAATGATCTATTATTAACAGTAGAAATATTTTTTTATTTGTAAAAAAGCCTGACTGTGTTGATGAAGAAATTTACACGATAAAATTGAAGTACTCGAATTATGAATGCGGTTTTACTGGATGCGAAATGCCTAAGAGAGTACAATATGATATATAATTTGTTACAATTTAAAAATTAAAATTTGTTTCCTTTGCAGATAACTCATATTGTAAATCTTTAAAATTTCAAAACTAAACCTACTCCAAATTATATACTTGGCTGAATTAATAATAGGTTAACAGCTAGTGGTTTGTCCTTGAATTATGTAAAAATTTAAGAAATTGAATTCAGTATTTCATTTCCATCAGCCGGACATACACTACAGGCCAGTCTATTGAAGAGGCAGAAACTGTAAAAATTTTAGGTTAGCAAATTGATCCTAAGTTAAATTTAAAGAAATTTTACATATCCCTGACTTTCTAAAATCACTTTTGCAGTTCTTTCAATTTCTGCAATAGGTAATACCATCATTAAGACATTTTTTTGCTTATTTTACTCCTTAATGACAATTGCAGTGGCTTTCTGGGGCAATTTAACTTAAATTAATAAAATATTCACCTGCTCAAAAGTGTTTGCCTGAATTATGTTAGCTGAAAAAGTTCTTATAGAGAGCTATTCAAGATTCCACGGATTTCTAATTTGGTGGAATTGTGTTTACAGATCGATATCTAACTCTCTTATATTTGAAAAAATTACTAGAATACAGTGTTACAAGTAGACATGACCTCATAAGCCATAGGAGTTAGTAACATTTTTAAAAGAATTCTCATTTTAAGGAATAAATACCTTCTAAAATCTTCTACATGTTGATTGATTGGAGATAACATTAAATTAAAGAAAAGCTAGGTAACTCTATCTACTGCATAGAAGAATTGAATTCAAACGTTTCGAAAAAATAGTCACTGTATCTTACAGAAATTCGGTAATTATAATTGGAGATCGACATTGTTCCACCTCTGGGAAACTTTATGTAATTCTGTTTGATTAGGAAAGATTTTTTTGTAAACTCCTTTACATATGTCAAAAAGTCCATCTAACACATTGGGATATGAGAAACAGCTTGGCAACAATATTATTTGTACCTCACTTCAAAAAGCTAAAACGGGGTAACATGTATATTGTTTCCACTGACAACTTTTGAATTTAAAGGCAGATGCTTTAACACTATGCCAATGGACTGTTGCGATATTGCACTAAATTTTCAACAAATTAAAACGGACTCTAGTCCCCTTTAACATAATAGTTAATTTTAGGGTGTAATTCGTGGATGTAAAGCCCCAGATACATTCAGCATCAGAGCGGAGGTGATGTGAACATCACTACACATCAGCTGTTTTTAACTGTTCCAGGCTGGAAGCCCCTTTTAGCTCGTTCCAGAAGTTCAGCTTCGAAGAACAATTCCTGGCTCCAGCGTAAAATTAAATACTGAGGTCCACTTCGTTGTCATTCGCTGTACGAAAGCAATCAATGAGGTGAACTGTGGCTCTTTCATAGAACTTCTTAGATTCGGGGGGCTCAGAGAAACTTTATAAAAATTCCAGTTACTTTCTTTGACCTTTAAAATATCACAGTAGTAGTAAGCAGATGGAAATAAGGTTTTAGTATTGGTGTTGTAACAAGTCAGGCAAAACGATAATATACGGTTTGTGAAAATTGCGACACCCAGAAGGAAAGATACGAATCACTCCAAAATCAGGTGGTGTGTAGGACAGTGGAACCATAATAATTAATTAAGATTCAAGTGAGACGGCGTGCACTTAGTCCCAGCAGCGTCCTCTTTTGTGTCATCGGACACGTCAGTGTTGCGCCATGCGCAGTAGGTACAGAGCCGTCAAACAAAGTGAAAATATGCAAGGAAATGCCAGTATGCCTCGTCGACGTCGAAGTGTGCAGTATCAGCATGTGGGTGAGTTCGAACGTGCAAGAATGATTCGTCTTTATTTTGTTTTGGTCCTCCAGCAACCACTGTCGATGCTTTGTGGACGCTCCTGGAAACCACGTGAAAGTGAGTTCCCCAGCAGCATAACCAGGCTCTCTCTGATTCCACGTTGCGACTTGTAGAGGCGGCTTCTACCTTACTCAATTCTCAGGCTCAAAATGCATGTATAGTTATGTAATTCTAATCATTGTGTATTGTCCCTAATCTGTGGAATAAATTTCATCACTTTTTTTCTTGATGCAGTTTTAAAATACGGTAGTGAAATTCGTACAGCGTAAATAGTATCTGACAACTGGTTTACCCGAACAATATTCTCTCGCTCCATTATTTTGTTGAAGTATGTGAGCTGATGATTAGATGTTAATATGAAAAACAATCAAAAGATGTTTGGACATTGTGGATGATAACAAGCAGAAAATGACCTATGATCCAAAAAGCAGACAGAAATCATTGAACCGGAGAATGGTGAATAAATAAGCAATATATCAAAACTGTAGGTAGAATATAATCTTTATGAAAATTTCAATACTGAAAATATAAAACATATCAATACTGTAACATGTATATATAATCAACAGGAAAACCATTGAAGATGCTTCAGCGAAGAAGCGAAACGCGTTCCGAAAGTAAATAAACGAACAAATATTCAATTATTCTTAAGACTTCCGCGGCCGTCTTTCTACATGAATTATAGCTTTACGGGCTATGCCGCGTCGTTTATTGGATAATTTAGCTAAGCTTTCGGCTGTTATACTCCAGCCTTCTTCAGAGATACTGTTTATATTTATGTTCGATTGTTCGTATAGCAACCGTCTTCAGAGATACTGTTTATATTTATGTTCACATAGCAGGCTACTGTGGAGAGAAGACCAGTGGTGGCCTCGACGTGTGAAAGAAGCAGCAGAAATCTTAAGTGATTCCAACAACATCAACGAAGATAGCGGCCTTTTCCTCTGCGTAGCTTGTTGACGATTGCTATGTGAACATAAATATAAACGGTATCTCTGAAGAAGGCTGGAGTATAACAGCCGAAACTTAGATAAATTATCCAATAAACGACGTGGCATAGCCCGTAAAGCTATAAATCAAATAGCTTAGCCTGTATTTATTTATTGATAAAATCAAAAGATGGCTTCAAATATTTGCAATAAATATCATTTACATTTGAAATTTATTTCTGTGTTTTACTGTGTTAATCTCTCAGTCATTTTAACTTACCGCTATGTTCACATAGAAAGTGAATATTTTTCATTAATGAAGCCTTTCACCAAATGCATCTTTCTATTATATATTGCCACTTTACGTGATAAACAAAGCAATGTTTGCGATGTGTTCTCTCGTTATTAAGCTTCTGCTATTATGAATGAGATTCGCTAACACATAGCTTTAGCAAATCTGTTTTGCCCATGTGCAGTCAGTCTGTTGAGTCATTAATTAGAATAAATATTTAAGAGGCTTAATCGAAATACGTATTATATTATGTATTCCGTTTGGAACATGCATAACTACAGCTATTATCCCTGTCTATTGATTTGAATAACACTTTCTACAAACAGTGTAGATACTTACTCGCTGTTTAACTGAAGTGTTGTCGGGTAAGTCTCCATTTCTCATTTTTATTTCTTCTAAAGTCTCTGAAAAAAAGAAATGTAAACATTCAGTACAGCAAGTAGGAATTATATACCACTCTGCGTACCTCAGGAAAATATGAAACGAGGATTGTTAAACTTGTAATTTCAGTTCGGAATAAGGGATGCTAAGATAAATAAAAGCGGAGGTAGGTAGACATCAGTAATGACCGGCTATAAGCACTCATTTATTACAGTCGTTCGTTGATCACCGGTGTTTATTAGACAGTTATGAGTAAAACATAAATGCAGATAAACGGGGATCAATGAATTATCATTAAATTTATTAAGAAATTAAACGTGATATCATCAATAATATCTGAAATACTTAAAGACTTTGGTCAAATAAATATTGTTAAAAAGAATAGTTTATAAAGCGAGAAAAGCTTTCGGAAGCGTACAAAAAATGTAAGTAATAAACCATTTGATCGCACTGAACAAAAAATTACAAAACTAGTAAGAACTGAAATTAAAAAAAAAACAGAAACATTAATTCTAACGCGTGTGAAATTGTTATCTGAGAGTATTACTGCATCCTCCTGTCCAAACTGACTTTACGGATTAGGACGCGCAGCAGCTCCATCCAACATGCTAATGTTTTGGTGTAACAAGAGAAATAGACGTAATAAGAATGTGGATAATTATAATTAGGAATTGTAAAATGTAGAGTTAAATATGTATTAAGAGAGTAATTAATAATCTAAATTTTTCTTTAGTGAGAGTGAGTCACAAGGAGTACGTGTTATGAATTTAAGGACGCTGTTAATGGCGGCCATTGTGTCAAGTTGCTTAAGGGTCAATCATCCATGTCCCGCCATCCTTTTGGCGGGAAGGGCAGAGTTCCATTACACCAACCCCACGAACGCAAAAGTCATCTGGTGGGAGGGGTAATATCTGTGCAATACTGTATACTCCGCCATATTAAGAAATTCACGAAGTCAATGTTGGCAGGTAACCGAATGGTATTCAAGCCCATCCAAATACAATACAGCACTGTTACTGCCTGTATGGGAAGCCTGCTCTGCAAAGAAGTAAGTGCATTGCCTATAGTTTTCTCAAATGCTCACTCTCGCTACTTGATTAAGACGACTTGTTCAATTGCATACGTGCCCCAGTTTACCAGTTTCTAGTGGCGATCTCCAATTTGCTCAAATAGGACTGAATATGATTTGAATTTGTGTAGTTCATCAATCAACTCATTATTTTATTATAAATTAGCCACAAAGCTCGCAAAAAATGACGGGTTTAACGGAGTGTTCTGGCAATTCATTTCTTTTTAGTTGCTTACCTAAATAGAATTGCTATAAAATAAAGCTCAATGTGCTGTAATTTCTCGTCCCTTGTGATGTAGCAAAAAGCTTCAGTTGTCAACTTGGTCCAGGTTACATTTCAGCCTAACCACATTCTCCGCTAATATTGCCGCTATAAAATCTAAAGCTTCGATCACATGCGAATTAATATATTCCCTGTATCGCATTTCATGTCATCATGCATCGCGATATAAACTAGATCCAAATTCTACACGTGTTTATACATCTTTCATGAAGATCGATGTTTTAACGGCTGACACAGCTAACATGCGGCTGAAATAATGACCCCATTGATAGAAAAGGATGCTAAAAATAAATCTTAACAACTTACGTATATTAGTTTTAATTGTGGTTTAGCCCGCATGGAGCGTGATCAAGTTCTCTCATTCAAACCACGTAATGATTTCAGAGATAAAAAAAAGTGATAGCTAATATGCCAATTTAAAAGAAATACATACTTTTCTTTCAGTGTTCTGGCAATTCATTTATTAGCAATTGCTTAACTAAATAAAAAAATAAATCATAAGGTAATTCCTAGTGGGTTTCTGTTGCTATTCCGGTCCAGGTTGCATTTCAATCTAGCCACATACCACGCTAAACCTGCCGCCAGAGAAACAATACTTCAATTACACGCATATTAATACATGTACTGAATCACATTTTAGTGGCAATAATGCATCGCGATATAAATGAAATCAAAATTCTTCAAGGTTTTCTACATCTGCCTTTCATGCTATCCGTGATTCGTATCAATATTACAACGGTTCGGTGGCTAAAGTAGTTACATACGGCTGAAACATGCAATCAGTAAAAGCAAAGGAAATTTAAAAAAAAATCTTAACAACTTACGTCATGCTAGGTTATATTGAATTTACTTGTAGTCTAGGCTGTATAGATTGCGATCAGTGTAGAACAGCTTTCGTTCAAACGAAGTAATGATTTAAGTAACAGGATACTAATGAAAAAAATTTATATAACTAGACGACCCATACGAAAATTTCGCGAATAAAATGGGATGAATAGTGAGGTTGAATGCTTGTAATATAATGAAAAGTAGAACTGTACTTTTGTAGCAAATATATTTTTTAGTGTAATAGGTAAGCATCAAAATACTCGCAACATATTACTAAACAGTTAGGAAAATTTAAAACGCTCTGTATTTATGACAAACTGTCACTGACCTTAACAGAATAAAAGCAACCTGAACGAAATGCACACAAAATACTGTGCGAATAAAATGTTTACGTTGGAATTGTATAGCAAAACGACAGTATTTCCGTAAAAGAAAAAAAAAATATCCGAAAAGCTACTTATTGAATAAAAAGAGTTTATTAACATCTCTATGATATCCGCTGCTGCTATCTAAGGACTAGGCTCCGAACAATCTCATACGCGCTACCACTTTAAGCACCAAATTACGAAAAATTATTTCTTAATTTATGTTTATACCTAGCTGGAGACCTTAATTATTAAAACGATATGTCATTTATCGATTTCGGCTAGGTATCGAAGAAGATAAATGGCTTGTAATAAAAAAACAACTAAAAAACACACGTTGTATAAATAATATGTATTGATACTTTTGTCCTTCAAGTGTCGAATTCCAAAAAATTCCTTTTATAAATGGTGTGACCAAAGCAGCCACATTGGTGTTTAAAATACCTCATTTACTGATTTCGGTTAGTTATCAAGCGAGGTAAAAAGAAGTTTTGGGAAATAATAATATTTTTGCCCTTTAAGGGTTGAATTAGGAGAAAGTTTTTTATCTTTTAAATGATACTTCGTTTATCAATTTTGATAAATTATCAAGGGGGACAAATGGCTAGAGATAAAAAAAACGCATTTTAGAAAAATTGTCATTTTTGCCCTTAAAGGTTCGAATTACGAAAAATTCCCTTCTTAAAATATAATGTTACCACGGCGGAGACCTTAGTCTTTAATATGATATCTCATTTATCTATATCGGTTAGATATCAAGGGAGATAAATCGCTCGTGACACAAAAATGCGTTATAGAAAAATTTATACTTTTTCCCTTTAAGGGTTGAATTCCAAAAACATTTTTTCTTAAAATATGATGTCACAAAGCTTTGACATTACTCCTTATAATCCTACTTCATTTATCGATTTTGGTTTGATATCCAGGTAGATAAATGGCTCGAGATACAAGAAAGGTATTTTCGAAAAATTGACATTTATGCCCTTTAAGGATCGAATTACGAAAAATTCCTTTCTTAAAATATAATGTTACCATGGCGGAGACCTTATTCGTGAATATGACACCTAATTTATCCATATCGGTTAGATATTAAGGGAGAAAAATCACTCGTGACACAAAACGCATTGCAAAAATATTGATACTTTTGCCCTTTAAGGGTAGAATTCCGAAAAATTTATGTCTTAATATATGACGTCACTAAAGCGGAGATCTTAATCTTTAAAACGTTACTTCATAAAACGGTTTCAGATAGGTATCCAGGGAGATAAATGACTCGTAACACAGAAAACATCATTTTATAAATATTGACATTTTTGCCCTTTAAGGGTCGAATTCCGAAAACTTCATTTCTTAAAATATGATGTGGCCAAAAGTGGAGACCATATGCTTTAAAATGACACCTCATTCGTTGATTTTGGTTAAGTATGAAGGAAGATAACGGCTTGTGACAAAAAAATAGCTTATAGAATTAATGTATATGATTTTTTTTGAAATAATTTACTTATGCCCTTTAAAGTAAAGTGCCGGTTATAAAAACAATCTGATATTGCAACACGATAATTAAAGGTTTTATCTTACATATCTGTGGCCAATGATTTTAACGAATATTTTCACATAAAACGAATATTAATTAAAAATAAGCAACTAATAATTATTACGTCAATTTAAATGAAATACGTAGTTTTCTTTCAGTGTTCTGACAGTTAATTTATTTACTGATGCTTAGCTAAATAGAGCTGTTATTAAATAACGTCTATAACCTAGAACAACATCTCTGATAGAAAACTGGACAAAAAGACGAACAATGGGACGTCATAGATTGACGGCATGGCGAGACATCCTCCAACGAATGCAGTCAATCTTAGGTAGGAGTCGGATTAGAAAAGTAATGAGAATTATTATAGACGGAGGTATGGAAAATTACATTGTCTCACATGAATTCAATGATATTAGACGGAAGTCAATCGTGATCAAGAAGACAAAATATCCACCTTGAATATAAAATATGTTGAAATAATCTGCAGTTTAATAAGTACCTGCAAAATTCAGTAAGACCAAATAGATCAGTTACACCCAAACTGAAGAAAATCATTCTGAAATTAAGTCGCACCTGACAAGTGCTGAATCACAAGTGGTTGTTTTGAAGAGACTTGAGAATCCGAATCTCTAAGTGAGTTACAGGAGTGAAAAGTCTGATAAATTTTGTAAGGCTATGTTTTTCTGTTTTTGTTCTGAAGAGCTACAAACAGTTTTGACCATAATTTAATAAAATTTTAAAAGCCTGAGGTATCTATGTTGCAATTATTACTTGTTTAGTACATGTTACATAGAGTATGAACTTCAAATTCATCAGATGAGAAATTAGAGTACAAAAGAATGATAATGGCTATCTAATGTTTAAAATAGAGTAGCTCAAAATCAAGACGTTGCATCTTCTTTGCGAACTGAACTAAAATGCATACCCATCATACATTAAATATTTTTAAATACATAAATTAGAACAATATATCATTCCTTACTGTTTGAAATTCCAGACTCTTCCTGGCATTTGTTGAGCATATCGGAGGTGTATTCGACATCTTGTCCCTGAAATTAACAAACAGAATTTTACTTTGCGGCCTAGCCATTAATACCAGAATTCGTTACAGAATAAATCGCGTTATTAAGCATTATGTGTACTTATTATTTACCAGCAAACCACAATAAGTAACATAACATAAGAGGCGTGTTGGATGTATCCCCCGAAGTTTTAACTTAGTGTTTTAGCGTATGCGGCAGTTCATTTACAACTACATGCTTACTAAGCTAAAGCAGTTGTTTGCTGAATAATTCACTGTCTATCTATTCTGACGAGACACGTTTGACACGAGCCTCGTATTATCAAATAGCCCTTTTTACAGTGGATCTGAATAATTCCTTGCTGAAACGATTCTACAATTCATTGATATAATTATTTTTACTGGTTGCTCGTATTTCATTGGCTGTAGGGTTGATATTGATAAAGATTCAGATCTCACAGAAATTTATTTCATTTTACAGTAAAAAAAGTTAAGCAATACGGTTGACGGTTGGAGAAATTAAGGATCGTTGAAGACGTGGACAATAGTTCATTAACAGAAACTTCTACAGAGTCTTCGATTTTTGTGTATGTTATTGTCAATGAATCGCTTCAGTTTCTTGACAGCTTTTGCCGTCAAATTTCTTAAATCCACTGTGTAATCGGATGTTAACAAGTTATACAACAATTCTTATTGTGACTTTTAAGTTTTTACTATAGAAATAAAAAACAAACAACACAATGTGGAAAGGAAGAAACTTTTTTATCGCTTGTTTGTTATGAATTTCTTACGTTTCATCGACACTGTAATTGATGTTGATGAAGTTATTACCGAATTATCAAATTCACATATTGAAACATTAGCTTCTCACATTGGAATTAATAATACTAATTTTAGTAGAGCGAAGTTGATGCCCCAAGAAAATAGAGAGTGGAGGCCAACTGCTACTAATCTATGTTAGGTATATTGATCTTCCCCTACCACAGCTGCTCCCAGGAAAACTGCAGTGGCGAGCACGAAGATCCTGTCAAAAGTCATCTTTGGTTTCTTTCAGTGGCTGTTGCTTGTCGGTATGTCATCCAACTACTGAACCTGACCTGCCTGGTTGCGGTCCTCACGGAAAAGGCCTTCGTGATGCGACCAGGAAGCCGGATGCTAGTGATATTGTCTGCCTCGTGACGGCCATCCGGACGGCTGCCTGTATAACCTACCAACAGTTGAATTGCGTTAAACTTCGGGGAAACACGTCACGAATATTTCTGTAAACTGTAAGACGGTTCTGTGTGGAATTTTTATACAAAAAAGTAGAAACAAACAAAGCTTTTGACATTTATGCCTTTCAGGTATTTCAATTAGGCTAACAAGAACACTAAAGCTTTTACGCAGTAGACAACCGTACTGCTCATTAGAAAAAGGCTAGAACTTACATTCGACGTATTCCAATAGGCTTTGAGTACTTTGAGTGATAAAACCAAAGTTAACACTCAACACTTTTCCAGGTAATGAATGTCAAAAACAATTTGGTCGGATCACTTTTGGATAAACAAGAATCAATAGATTACTGAGAATAAAATATAATTTAACATAAATGTTTAAGTAAGGTCCGTAAATGACGAGTAAATGAAAAATCATGGACTTTGTGACTTGTGAATGACGCTTCACGCACAGTAAAAGTTTAAATATTGACAACCATCCCAGTGTTCTAGTGGATAACTGGTTTGACTAGATGTCGTTTCCTGGAATTTATGAAATTTCCAGGAAACTCGTTTCTCAATTACTGCCATGAATCACTGACATATTCTGCCTGTATACACGCAGTATTTATATAAAACACTTCCTAAACTTTTAACTACATTAAAAAAAAATTAAATCTATGGATTCCCATCTATTTACTGGTAACTGCATCTGCAGTGAATAGACTGAGTTTTGCAGTTTTCCAAAAGAACATCGTTTAATTTTCACTACATGTGCTGCTATGTTATTGTATGGATAAAGTCCTCGTAGTTTATGATGATCTAAGATACCATAACCAATAGATTTTAATAGATTTCCTTAAATTTCTATTAAATTCAACTAGAGCAACACCGGCAAAAATAAAAAAAAAGTATTAGCGAAGCGAACTGTAATGTAACCATCACAATATATTATTCGTATTATCGCACTCACATGTAACCTAAATGATTCAGTATTTCATCTTAGATGTGTTTTATAGAAAATTATATCTTCAAAATGGAAAGCAAAACACTTAAATTATTCGTGTTTTCAACATATAGGACATCAGGAAAAAGAATCCTCATTGGTATTATAAAAAAAAATTGTTTTTACAAAAAAATCTGATTGCTATAGGTACGTGTTAAGTAACTATGAATCTCTAATAATCTCTTGAAGTATCGTGGGTTATAACGGCATTGAACAATTGTTTTTCAAGCACTGATACCAATCGAAAAACGAGTGTGATTGTTGAGTGGTAACGGTCGGGCCTCGCATTGGATAGGACGCGGGTTCCAATCCCCTTCCGGCCATCCAGATTATTGTTTTTCATGGTTTACCGAAATCACTCCAAGAGAATGCCGGGATGGATACTTAAAAAGGCTATGGCCGTAATCATTCCCGTTCCTTGGCGCAGATGTTTTCCGCCTCCAATTACCTCAACGAGGCGTAAAGCTAATTAGATCTAATAATGCCAAAGAATGGGACTGAGAACTATGTATGATACTTCGTCAAGATAGCTTGATTAATCGAATTACTTCCGTTTGTCTCCCTGTCATAACCCTTGTCAGTATTACAGTTTTTACCTAGCATTCCTTCCTGTCAAATGTCATTGAAATTTGCAACAGTTAAACATATAGATAGCAATAAAACTGCCTAAACTTCTTCCAACAGGATCTGAATAGCAATACACATCGTGGTAGAATTATCGTGGCGCCAACTATAAGGTGTTCTATAAAACTGATTGTTATTAATCGTGTCAGGAAGATAATTGAAATGGATTCTGAGACCTTCAGAAAGTAAAAATCCACTGCAATCTGAAAATTTATTTTGCATTGGCACCATATACGTGAAAAGTAAAATTGTTACCCATTCAATCGTTACATATGAGTACTGATCATAGGTAAGAAACATATCCAGTAAATATTTAGAATTTCTTAACTTTACTTCCTACACTACTCACATAATGACCAAGATAAGGTAGTTTAGGCCAGAAAATTGACAACCATGAAAAATAGCGTAACTTTGAAATTTGATTATCTCAGCGTTTGTCAATCTTTTTTGATTCAAGGTACAGTAAAATGTCAAAAATACGTACCACAAGCTTAAATATATATATATATTTTTTTTACCTATGTGTTTATCATTATCACTTGGGGTAAAATGAACTGTACCACTATTTATAAAATGAATATGTTAATAATCACGTAGTAGCCACGCCATTTACTGCCAGTTTATCACAGGCAGAGTATTATGAAGTGTGTTGTCTTTCGACATTTACTTCAACATAATCTAGAAGGACAAACACTTTGCTTTTGGCATGGCTTATCGTTGGCGTTCTTAGTTTAGAATTGCGAGTGGTCTTTTATGACGGTCAATACCTGTAACATATTGCCCGAGCGAGTTGACTTCCGGGTTCCTGGACATCTGGCCGCTCTCGTAGAACGTCGCAGACAGCTGTCTGAAGCGCTCCGTTAGCAGCGGGATGTTAGTAGTCTCGTGTAGAACTGCAGTCGGGAATCTGCTCGGTAAGTGGAGGGCCCGTTTCAGTGCCCTGTTCTGTATCACCTGAAGGCGCCGAAGGTGCGAAGCAGCCGCATAGCCCCATACAGGACTTGCGTATTCCCTAATTGGTCTTACCAGGGTGATATAAATGTTTACTCCCGTGACGGGCTTCAAAAGACTATTCCTGTTCAGCACAGGGTATAGAGCGTGTAATCTAGCACTTTCCCTCCTCCTCATGTCTTGAATATGGAATCGCCAAGTCAGTCGCCGGTCAAGAGTGACTCCGAGGTACTTGACTTCGTTTTCCCATGGGATTGTCTCAGTGTGAAGTCGAAGGTGAGGAAGGTTTTGAGTGGTCTCTTACTGATTATGATGGCTTGGGTTTTTGTGGCGTTGATGGTTATCCTCCACCGTTTTTCCCAGTCCTCAGTTGATCGTAGGACTTCTTGCAGACGCCTAGTTGCTATGGCACAGCTTCTGCTTCCCATGAAGTATGCCGTGTCATCGGCATAGGTGGCAGTAAGAACTCTGGGAGCGGAAGGCACGTCAGCGATGAAAAGCGCTTAGAGCACTGGTCCCAGTACAGAGTAGGACTATTGATAATATATCGAAATATCGATATTATTTTTTGAAAATATCGATAATTATGAGTGATATTTTTTTCATCTACATCTACATCTACATATATACTCTGCAATTCACAAAATTGTGGGTGGCAGAGGGTGCTCAGCACCAAAGCTAATCTCTTTGCTGTGCATTCCAATCCCTAATGGTACGAGGGAAAAAAGAATTCATATAAGAATCAGTGCGGCACCTTATTTCTCTAATTTTATCTTTCCTGTCCTTCCGACTCAAATAGCTTGGTGGAAAAAGTATTTCACTACACTCAAAAGTGAAAGTGGGAGTACGCATGTTTACCAATAAGTTTAAACGAAACGTGTGTCGTCTATCTACCAGAGACTCCCAACCTAGTCTACTAATCAGTTCTGTGACGCTTTCATGAGGACTGTAGCAAGCGGTCACAAATTGAGCGGCTGTTCTCTGTACTTTCTCTATACTTTCGATCAACCCCTTACGAAACGGGTCCCAAATGGCACAACAATAATCCAAATGTGGACGCACAAGAGATTTGTACACTATCTCCTCTGTTTGTTCATTACAATTTTTAAATATTCGACCTATGAATCGCAGCCTAGAATTTTCTCTACCTACTAACGAATTAATGTGTATGCCCCATTTCATGTTCCTTTGTACTGTTACTCCCAAATATTTCATAGAATCGACCATATCAATCACTGTATTTCTGATCAATTGGATTATTTTTGTTAGTTATGCTCATTGTCTTGCACTTTTTACAATTTAGAGTAAGTTGTCACTCAGCGCACCAAGCCAAAATAACATCCAGATCGCGCTGAATTTCTAAGCAAACTGCCAAATTTCTTACTTCCCTATAAATAACCGCATCATCAGCAAACAATCTAAATAGGCTTTTCACTTTGTCTCCGAGATCGTTTATAAAAATTAAGAAAAGAAGTGGTCCTATTACACTTCCTTGAGGTACACCCGATGTAACATCTAGATTAGAAGAACTTTCTCCTTCAACGACAACATACTGCGACCGACCAGTTAGAAAATCCTTTATCCATTCACAAAGCTGATCCGATATACCGTACGCTCGAAGCTTCGCTAAAAGGCGGTTGTGTGGCACAGAGTCAAAGGCTTTCTGGAAATCTAAAAAAATTGCATCTACTTGTGAACCTGCATCGATAACTTTCATTACGTCGTGTGTAAATAGGGCCAGCTGTGTTTCACATGATCTTTTCTTCCGAAATCCGTGTTGATTTGTTGTAAGCAAATTATTATCATCTAGAAAATTCATAATGTTCGAGCATATAATATGCTCCATAACTCTACTACAAACAAATGTTTTTTTATGACGATATATCGATATTTCGATACTGAAATCTGGATATCGGCGTCGATATTTTTTTAAATAAGTTATCATTTTTGGTTTGCTCTGAATGACACTAATTCCCTCCTATTTTTGTTACACATAAAGATCAGCAAGTTTAAGTAAATCTTACTATGTTTTTATAATTAATTTGGAAGTTATAGGTATCAAGTTTACTCAGTTGATAACAGTGTAAGCAAGTCATCGCTCGCCCAGCACGAATTGAACGCGAGCCCATTGTTTGAAATGAGCATTGTTCAGGAACTTCAACTTGAAATTAATGTGTTAGCACGAATAGTGGGAAGTGTAAATAACAAATAGTCGCTAATTAGAAAACAAGAAAAGTAAGACAACTCAGAATATGCTAGTAACATACAAAACTAAATGAAATACCACAAAAAAATCTTATGAAGAAAAGTTATACAACTTGGCCATAATAAATGCTATACAGCTTAACTTATACCTAAATAAATGCCTGAGCTGTATTGATCATCAATCTTAAAAATACACAAAATAAGATTTTCCTGGAGTGTTATAAATTTTATTAAGTTTTATGAAAATTATGACACGCATAATGGTCGAATTATTTAAAAAATCAACAATAATCATCAAGAGAAACCATTCGAAAGTGAAAACTTGATTAAGAAATATATCATACATCAATTTATCAGTGGACAGCCTTATTTTTACAAGATTTGACTTTATGAAATAGCATTTTTGAAAAGTGTCGATATATCGATACTTTCTTCCGATATATATACAGCCGATATTGATACTTTTTAAAATATCGATATATCGAAAATCTGGTATTTTAAAAAATATCAACAGCCCTAGTACAGAGCCCTGCGGTATCCCAGCAAGGATTCGCCTCACAATTGAAGTGGCCTCACCTACACGAACGTGATAGGTGCGACCAGTGAGATATGACATAGGAGCTTTACTAGTCTGCCTGAGTTGCAAACCCCTATGCCACACAGAATCGAACGCTCTGGTGATATCCGGAAGCTCAAGTTTACAGTATTACTTAAAAAATCACGGTGCATTAGATATTTATATATAGTTTGTTGTAATAATTTCAACTGCGAGAAAAGAGTCCTGTTTCGAGCGCGATTCATACTGTAGCAACAGGGCAAATTTTCATAGAGTTTCATACGTTATGCAGCCCTCGGGGTCCAGGACTAAAATTAGGAATATTTTATCTTAATGCGGCGTCCAGACACTGAGAAATAAAGAAAAAACTGTCTGTTCGTTTAATTGATTTTGATGGGGTTTGAACACTGTACAGTCCTTGGTCCCAAGAGTAAAATAGTATACGTTTTATTTCGATATGACGGTAAAAATCTAAGAAATTAATATCTTTTTAAAGATAAGTCATTTCTTGCTGTCGAAATGTTTGAGAACATACCTACCAACGGCATCGTGTTATTCGAAATTGAAACTGATATTCATAATCAATCATTTAACTTATCTCACTGTATCTGCGACATTCTTTACTATGTGTAGACTATAAATTAGGAGGCCAAATTGTTTGTAAGAGTAATTTTCATAGATGGCCTGACTATTTATAAAATAAAAACCTAAAGTAAACGAAGTTACGGGCGACGGCAAGTAACATAACAAATTTAAAAACCTGTTGGATCATAGTTATGAAACTGGGAATGAAACATTAAAAGTTAATTATTTATGGATCATATTCTTCATATTTAATAACGAAATGACTTTTAATCTAATCTTATGTCTGCAGACCACCTGCTCCATCTTCGTGGACCGCAAGAGGTCCACGAACCATAGATAGACGCAGACATTACGTTGAAAATCGCTACAGTTCAGAAGAATAATACAGCTGGAACTGTTAACGAGAAGAGTAAGACAAAACAAAAAGAACTTAAAACTGCTTGTCTTGTACCTCCTAAATTTCTAAATTTAAATTATGAAACTTCATTCTAGTCAGAAAGAGTAGGTAACACTCTCGTGTATGCAAAGAACGCACTACGGTATACTCATACCTCTCCTTACACACGTGATGAGATTCCATGAAATATTATTCACCCTGGAATGGACCCTTGTTGTTGTGGCCCCCCTCAAAGACACCTAGATTCGAGTATTCGTCTCCAAGGTGCTTTGTCTGGGACTCGACCCACTCAAAAGGAATTCCGGGAAAGTCTGTATTATTGACAAAGAGGTCAAGTATAAATGCGTAGACACAGAGAAAGGGTGTGGGACATAGACTGGAATTCGCTTTTGACTGACGTAACTGGTGATTTACTGTTAGAGGGCGGGTAAGTAAACAGCCCAGCAGATTGTGAGAAATGATGGTCATTAGTGATAAGAGAAACAATCAAGGGACGTTTGGGGTTGCTAATGCATCGCAGAGGGCCATAAAATTATATTTCGATTGTATCATAACCTATGCGTTTGTGGCGTATAATGTCACATGTGGACTCGAAATCGTCATAAACAATACAACAACTTCAATGGCAGACGGAAATATGATTTTGTTTGATAAATCTCGGTACCTATTACGAAGCTACTAAATGCTTTGTGTGATTTCATATTATCAAATTGGACAAACAATTGTTTCATCAAATAATATTCATGCCTATGAACTAATTATGTAAATGGCTGATATTAAGTGGTAGGAAGCACAGGCTTTCTCTTCTGAGGTACACAGAATCATTAGCACACAAGCTATTAGTGGAGTTGCTAGTATGGGATTTAAAATGAACAATAGTAAACGAACAAGAGAGTAGGGTAACTGGTGAGATATCACGATCAGTTTAGTGACAGGATTATTTGATGCGGGTAGAAACTATGCTTCCTCCAATCAAATTAGTACAAGAGTATATGCTAACGTCACAGGAAGACGATGAAGCAATGGAGAAAATACATGATTAAATTGAATTATTAATCCAATATGTGAGTAGGGATGAAAGTGTGATAATCATGGATGGTTGGAATGCGATTGTGGGAGAAGTTAAAGAGGTAAATACTGTAAGAAGTTAAAGTCTACGAGAAAGAAATGAGCGAGGGAATAGGTCGTTAGAATTTTGTGAAAAAAATTATCGCGGCGAATATACTACAGTATAACTCCAATTTTCCGAATCAATTGGGACCAGACCCCATTCGGATAGTAAAAAATTCGGATAGTTGCTTTTTTTCTTAAAAAAAGAGAGTATATTTTAATTAATTACTGTATACATGTTGAAAATGACAGAAAAAAACTATTTCTAAAGAAAAAGGGATTTTAACTACTTAAATGATAAGGCAACACTTTTACTTGTTAAGCGTAGTTACAAGTGCTGTACATTAGTACAGTATGTATGTACCATAATGTATATACAGGGTGTCCAGAAAAGGACTCCCTGATTTCAAAATTAAATATCTCGAAAACAAAGATCGATAGAGGAATGCAGTAAACGGTATGTTTGTTGTGACAGCTGTAAGAAGTGTATACAGCAGTGTGAAATAATAGTTACAAGATCTGCTAACAGATGGCGCTGTAAGCTGTACAGCTCATATCAGCATACATAAGTGAAATAATCGTATGAAAACAATCACATCACAATGTTTTCAAAATGTTCACCATTGGCACTACAGAGGTGGCGCAAACGAAGAATGAAATTCGCCATCACATTTCGTAGTGTCTCGACCGAAATGGATTCACATGCCGCAGAGATCGCCGATTCCAGCTCGTCCAGCGTGGCGGGATGCTTCGGGTAGACCATGTCTTTCACTGTGCCCCACAAAAAAAAGTCACAGGGAGTCACATCCGGCGAATATGGAGGCCAATCCATGCCTGCACCAGTAAATTCGGGATATCCCAAAGCAATGACTCGATTCCCGAAGTATTCCTCAAGAAAGCGAAACACTTGTTCGGTCCGATGTGGTCGGGCCCCATCTTGCATAAAGCATTCAGTACCTGGTCGATCCTCTAACGCTTGCTGTGTGGCGACAAATTGTTCCAAAATTGCAACGTAACGTGCACCAGTGACCGTTTCTCGAATGAAAAAAGGGCCAATAATGCCTCTGCTGCATACTGCAGCCCACACAGTAACTTTAGGAGAATACAGGGGTTTCGCTTCACACCAATATGGCTTTTCGGAACCCCAAAATCGCCAGTTCTGCTTATGCACGTAGCCATTCAGGTGGAAATGTGCTTCATCTGTAAACCAGATGCAGCCAACATCAAATCCTTCACTGTCAATCATTGTGAGCATCTGAGTAGCAAAGGCAACCCTTTGTTGCACAGCTCGTCCGGGTATGGCCTGGTGCGTTTGAATTTTGAATTGAAACATGTGTAGGCTCTTTCGCAGTATTTTCTGCGTGCTGGAACGCTTCAAACCAGTCTCCGATGCAATTCTACTGACGGATGACATTGGATTTCGCTGAATAATTCCAGACACTGTGGCGATATTTTCAGGCGTAACTGCGGTTGGCTTGCGGCCAACATGCCCGACTAGATCATCAGTTACGCTGCCTGTTCGTTGAAACTTTGCGAAGAGCGTACGAATGGTTTTCGCATCGGGTCCTGTTGGAACATTAAATCGTGCTTGAAAACTTCGCCGTGTGGCCGTAGGACTCTCTTCTAACCTGTGGTTCTCTAGCACCAGAAAAACGCGTTGTTCAATGGTGTACATGGTTTTAAACTCTTCCTTAGGTACGCTAACCTCCTTTCACGTTTCAATGGTGGAACTGATCGCCCTGAGCTTGGGATCACTATTTAGGCATTACGTATGGCGATTACAGCGCCATCTGTTAGCAGCTTTTGTAACTATTATTTCAAACTGCTGTATACACTTCTTACAGCTGTCACGATAAACATACCGTTTACTGAATTCCTCTATCGATCTTTGGTTTCGAGATATTTAATTTTGAAATCAGAGAGTCCTTTTCTGGACACCCTGTAAAAGTCATTGCTTGCTGAACATCTCGGTCAAAGTATGCTGTTAGACTGCATTCATCTGTTTTCGGGCAGCCAAGTCGCACATCCGCTGGACAATTTGCATCTGGTGTGTTGGAAGAATCATTATTTTTAGAATTGCAGTACGTTTCCATCTTAATTTTTTTTTTTTTTAAAAAAAAGCGATTCGGATATTGAGCATTCGGATAGTCGGAGTTCGGATAATTGGAATTCTACTGTATTTAAGAATCATGCATGAATGAAATAAACCCGGAAACATCCAGGGGATACAGGAAGAAATCAGCTAGATTATATCATGGTCAAACAGAGATTCAGGTATCAAGTCTTGCCTGTAAAGCGCTCGACTATGATCACAATCTGATAGTTATGACGTGCAGGCTGAAATAGAAGAGAACAAATAATTTATACAAGCAGAACTTATTGAAAGTGAACTAACTGAAACAATCTAACATAAGTGATAATGGATGCGGGTTTAAGAAATAACTCTGAAAAGAGTTCAACTGAGGACGAATGGAATGAATTGAAGAGAGAAATAATCAAAGCAGGTAAAGAAACATTAAGCTTTTGAAATAAAAGCCTCCCAAAAACTTTGGACCACAGAATTAATTTTTTAGCTGATGTATCAGAGGAGAAGAGAGCTGTACAAACATTTTAGAAATCAAATGAACAGAACATCGAAAAAAAATTAAAAGAAAAGTGGCTGCAAGAAAAGTGCGAAGAAGTAGAAAAGGAAATAGTCACAGAAAAAGTTGATGTGGCCTATAGTAAGCTCAAACAAAATTTATGAGAAATGAAGATGTATAAACGTTAAAGCTGCTGACGGGAAACCTTTTTTAAACTCAGAAGACAAAGCTAGGTGTATGATGGGGATGATTTGAACAACAATTTAATGGAAATAGAAGGCGATTTCAATACTTTTGTCTTAGGAGATACTGTTTTAAAAACAGAATTTGGCAGAGCTTTGCAAGATGTGAAATAGAGTAAGGAAGTTGGAATTGATGAGACTCCTGCAGAATCTCTGAAATCCTTAGGAGAAAAAGGAATCCAAAGATTGTTCAAACTGATATCAAACACTTGAGCATGGCAGCATCAACAGCAACGGTATTTCTTCAATTGTAAAATGAAACACAGCCAACCTGTTGCAATATTCATTGAATTTATTGTTTACCAGTTTCGACCCACCTTAAGGGAGTCTTCTTCAGAACTTGTTAAAAAGTATTACATAAATCTAAAAACTCTTCTCAATAAAATAGTACATTTTGTACTGAAGTCATACATTCAAAAATATTTTATGGCTATCCATCCGGCAGCCAACGTGTATCACAGAGCCAGCGTCACATCTAATCTGGGCGGCATGTTGTCACTTTCTTTCACGCTATGTCTAGTGGTCATGCGACTTGTGAACATGGTCGGTTAAATCGTTACTACTCGGTTTATTTCACTGTTCCACTGCAGTGTTTAATTTAGCGTAATTATTTTCTAGCAAACTTGTTGATCCCAAGAAATGTGCATGTTGTAAGTAAACATTTGAAACCATTTTACAGACAAAGAAAACCTTCGACATGGCCATTTGTCCAACTGTAAAGGCTCTTATGTGGGTAAGTAGTCCTGACTCCATCTTCTTATATGAATGTTCCTCGTTAAAAATCACTTAAAGGATGAGTATGGAAGAATACAATCAATGCAGGAATCAGTATGCATGCCAGAACTGTTACAAAGGAAATTTTTTATCAGCTTTGTCTCAGATATTTCAATCGTAATTAAATCCCTCTCTGTAAGAAATTATCTTACGTTCATTTGTCATTCTCTTTCAAGAGTGTAGGAATTTTCTTCATCTGGGTGGTGGAACCCAATTTTCGACTGCCGAAATTATCGTTTAGTTCAGAAGTGGCCAATCCAAATTATCTAGCGGGCACTTTGGAAATTCATCATAGCTCCGCGGGCCGCATATGAAATTATATATCCCCACATTAGATTTAGACACACTACAAACATTTTTTTGGAGTGAAAAATTGAAACATAATGGGTTATGTTATTGTGTTTACTATTATTCTTACATGTAAACATTGGTCATATAATAATAATAATAATACTAAACGCACATTTTAATGAAATATATAACACTAAAAATTATATATAAATAAAAATTAAATAAATTTTTAATATATGGATGCACAAATAATTTATTGTTTTAATACATTTGTTTTCACTACTTTGGTCATTATAAAATAAATATATTTTGTAAAAGTGTGATGAATATCGCGGGCCGGAAAAATTGTCAAGGCGGCCCGCGGGCTGGCCACCACTGGTTTAGTTTAAATAACAGATAGCAGGATAAGGAGGAAAGAAAAATAATTTAAACTTGTGATGTTAGCATCAAGTTCAGCAAATCTCAGAGCAGCTTATACCCGGCGGCCATCACTTCACAGGTGAATTCTTAAATAAAATCATCCTGGGTAACTAGCCGAGTTAGCCCATCGATGAAACATGACATTTCGGCTGTCACCAACTCTGCCGCCATTGTCAAGTGACAAGTGGAGTAACTCGGCTAGTTACCCAGGATGATTTTATTTATAGTCACCGCCGGGAAAACCTCCAGGCTTATAGATTAATTCCTGTAATCTGCCCAAGGACGACCAGCCAATTACTTCAGTAATAGTACTGACCGGGAGTTCCATTAAAGCTCACACGTATCATCAAAACTCACCTGAAGGACATCACCAATCCAATACGTCAGACCGTCCACGGTTATTAATCACACGTGAGCAGTGCTAGTCCGTATCAAATAATTAACAGTCGTGAAAAAAGTCGCTGAGAGACGGAGAGGCGCATGGTATCAACAGTTCAGTCATGGAGGGATAGGCTTAGTGTGACCAGAAGGGATATAATGTCGGAACTATGAGTGAAAAGGTATAGCAAAACCAAGTTATTACTTGTTTATGTTCCTACCAGTTTATTACCGAGAAACAATTCCGGTTCTGTTACTGACGATCTATGAAGAGACCAAAAAAAAAAAAAAATACCTTCTGAATATTGGGGTGCGTATCTGAGTTTGAATTATATTTTACATATATATGATACGTCAAGCAAAAAAATCATATGAAAATACGTGGGTGGAAAATATACAAGCGCTGAAGATGAAAGAATTGCTCATATTCCCCCTAAACAGTGGAATACACAAATTTGTTACAAAATATGCTTGTCTTAGGTATAGCAGTTGAAAGTATATTTCTCTAATAGTTTACTGCGTAGCAGAGCGTGGAATACTTGCATCACGCGTTCGTTTTGAACTGATGTGTGTTTCGATATATACTAGTCTGTCCTGGATCCATGGTGCAGTGCAACAAAGCTGGTCCCGACATCGCTGTGTCTAGCATTGCAATTCCCGCGTTTTCTGCGTTGGTGGTAGTTTTAATTAGGTGTTGTGGTTGCTTTGTGTACACCCTAATGTATATTGAAACCAAAAAGGACACGACTGAGAAGAAAATTAAAACTGTATCACACAAGATTACGAACACTTTACGTTGCTGCAGGACGGACGCACCCATGCAGATGTAGTATAAACTAGATGAGCATATCAGCAAGCGTTTATACAGAGAGCACAGTGCTAAATTACTAGTGGAAGAAGCGTTTTTAACACAAAAAGGAAAAGTTATATCCAAACGCTTTAGTCTGAAGTACGTTGTAACTAGGCCTATATAGAACCAAGCACAAAAAATGAAATGACAATGAAGTTTTATTGAATAGTGAGAGCTTAGTGAATGAGCGGAAACTATGGAGCCTTATATTCGGAATAAAGACATCAAATTTTTCCATGGTTTCCACAAAACACTCCAGGTAATTCCAGGATAATCATCCATAAATTGCTTTGAGTGTCCTTCAAATTAAGAAAAAAAAAGAAAAAAAAAACAACAACAATGTTTTCATTTACAAAATATGATAATCTCGCAAGTTAAAATAAGTAACGACATCTTTTGCATATTTTTTAAAAAAAAATAAGATTAATGATACAACACAAATAAATCTCAAGATTTGAAAAAAATTATGTGAATCAGTTAAACACTATAATTTATGAAGTCTTAATTATAATATCATTTGTGAGTATTTCAAAAATGTTTATGAGAGTCCAACAAATTTTGATATATATGATATATTGTTTTCTTAGGTTTTAGTTCCAAACAACGATAATATCACTGAATAGAATAAGATTCGAGTTACTCAGAAGTGAGGTACTCCAGCTATAATATATCCTACGATAAAATAATAATTATTATTTAATAAATACGCTAATCCAACTGTTATTGGATGTTATTTATTCGCGGGCGCGTTTCGCCTTTCATCGAGGTAACTTCAGCGTACATTGTTCTTTATCTACATTCAATTTTGAGGTGTGATTATTGGATTGGATTTATTTGAAGACCTTTTCCTTCGGCTGTATTCACGGTATAACCTTGTTAACTACACGGTAGATCAACGCCATACTGCAAAGCGATAAACAAGGTTCCCGGGACTATGCCACGTGGCCGTCCAATTTTTTGGTGGTTAACAGTAACATTCTACGCAATTGTTGTGGTTCCAATATTACACCTAAAAAAACAAGTATTTCACAGAAACAGAACTGACACGAAGCAATGATACTTACATTCCGTTCATCAGCTAAAAGAAATGCAAAAGACGTGATCTCTAAAACGAATGCATTTTTAAAATAAATTTACTACGGAGGATATATTAAACTGAAACTGAAAATTAGTTAATGAACATTGAATTTTGTCAACCAACGACTGATTTTCAGAAACACATCTGAACAAGGTAAGTCTTATACTAATGACGTGCATTTTTATGTGCATATTTTTAGTTTACTTATAAAAATTATGTTTTGAACTTCACGCTTATAAACGAAGTTAGCACAAGATTTTCCAATGCATGAAAACAACAATGATTTATTTTAATAGTTTACCAACCAACGTTATGTATTGCTCGGCATATAAAAGTGAAAATCCTTGAAAAAAGCATTACTCTAAAAATTATTGTAAAATAAAACAGTCAAAAGATAGTGCAAAATCAAAAATATCGTTTCTGCAGAAAATATTGTTAGAAATAACAGTCCATAAATCGTTGAAGTATTAAAAGACAGCTGAGTTTGTGTTAAGAAAGAAGGAAACTGTACGTCTGCAAACATCGGCAGCCAAAAAAATTTGTTTATTTGGCCTGTGCTTGAAGGAAATAACGAAAAAATAGCTCGTATAAAGTAAAACTAGAAAACATTGAAAAAAAATCTGTACGAGCTCCATAGTTCGATTTAAATTTGAAACTGGAAGTTTATAGTATGGATACAAACCCTTTCATTAATTTTTTAACCAATTTCCTTCATTATGGAATACATCATAACGCAGGTGAATTAGCTGTATTCCACGTGCAATTTCAGCTGGTAGTTTACTTGGTAATACCATACCACAAATCACGACGGAAGCTATATGTAGTTTCAGGTAACAGAAATATTTTTTTTAGAAATAGCGTAACTGTTTCTTATTCAGATATTTTTACAGCTGTTTCGATTCTCATGTGTCCCCTGCAGGCGACAAATTTCTGTTTACAGACGTCATTTGTTTCAGCTGAGAGGAAAAAACACGTGTTACAATGATTTAGAATGTGTGAATCCTTAATGACGCTCCCCGCAGATATATCTCTGGTCCTACGAACGCTGCCATTTTTATAGTAACAGAGATCATTCCGGAAGATTTTATGAAAAGAATAATGTGATAAATGCGGCGTATTTTGCGGAGACTGCGGTAGCGCGTACGCATCCTGAGAGCTATATCCCGTAGATGAGGTGCACCTAGTTCATAATCTCTGATTAAATCCTGAAGCAATCTCCCCTGGAGCGGAGCTTGGAGAGGCGGGCTTGCTTGTCTCGGGGCCAACTAGAGAGCTGCCTGATGAACGTGCGATGAGCCTAATTGGCTGCCTCAAGTCGGATAAACAGAGGCCAAGGACATCACATCAAAAGCGCGGCATCACCACAGTCAGAGAAAATCTATATTCACTTTCTGGATTTTATTATCATACTTTGAAACTGACAAATATTTGTAAAATTTGTAGCATCGAGATACAATCATGTGATTAAAAAATATCTGCACTGCAATTATTCTAACCCCGGGTTGTGCCCTTGCCGCATACTCCAAGCGTCCACAAACGTTTGCTTTATTTTGGGGAGTCAACAACTGACATCCAGACGCTTGCGAGTGAAGTTGTTTGTTTAGGAGAAGCAAGCATGACCGACGTCGACGTCGTGTCGCCCATAACTTTCTGCACAACCCATTTTTATCATTAAAATTTAAAAGATGGCAAAGAAGATGGTTCATGTTAAAAATCCATAAAAAACCGTACCAGATAATTGTTTTATTATAATTTCATTCATGTAACTATGATTAGTATATAGTTTCACGTATGAGTTTCATTTAATATAACTATATGAAATTGTTGTTTCTAATTAAAATTCTATAATAATTATTGTTTTAACGGTACTATAATGTATATAAAATTGCAGTGGGATTGTAAAATATCCTTGCTGAGCCAGTTATTCATATTTCCTGCAGCACTTATTTCACAACAAACAGGAACGCACCTCCGTCCGCCGTCAGTGTACAAACGATTGTCTACTAAGTCCTCACAAACATATAGACGCTTCGCAAACGCTTGCAGCAAACTTTCTTTGATTTGTGCCAAAATACGGAAACTCGATCGGATCAGCCACAAGTGCTAGCAATCCTACCAAGCCAAGCCAAACGCCCTGTCCACACGTTTCAATTTGTGACGGCTTGACGAGGTTTGGCAAGCGTGTGGTCCCGCCTTAACAGGTCAATGTGTAACAGTCATTATTGGCTCAAAAGAAAATATTCATTTAATCAGCCTTAATATTCGTTATTCTGTGATGCTGAAAATATATTTTGAGCTTATTATTTTAGTATGATTTTTTTTTTAATTTACTGAAAATGTGGATTGTAATTTTTTTGTTTATTTTTTGTTTGTTTTGTTTTGTTTGTTAAAATGACGTACCGTTTGGTTAGTAGATTCATTTGTTACAGTGCTGGTTCATGTTAAATTACAAAATTAGCACCTTTACTATAAATTAACGTAGGTACATACATGTCTATAGTAGCACTTACACTCAAAGTAATAACTTCCAGTCCAATTGGAGTTAACGATATCCACAATTTTTTGACAACAATTGTTAGGTAATACAATTGAGCTCTACTTAAAAATTGAGTTAAACTATTGGTCATAAATTGTGCTTCTGAAGTAACAACTCATTTTTAAATTACCTGTTTTGACGGACCAACAATATCAAACCACGAATAAGCATATCTGCAAACAACGTATGAGTACTGGTATTAATAACTGACTTCTTTCCATAGAATAAATGGAGTTGATGTATTAGATTGTTGACTGCTAGTAGAAAACTGTGCAACAGTGTTTGATTGAGTTAAATCCATTTCTTCCCAAGCTGGCGTAGGTGGAATAGGAATACTACATTCTTGAAATACGCTGTCGACGAAATATCAGGCAGGTGATTTACGAGCTTGACGTTGATCTGATGAATCAGATTTCAAAAGTTTTTTAGTATTTCCTTCTTTAGAAAATAACTCATCTAAATGCAACTCTTCTAACACATCAAAATATCTTTATCGGTATCACTGAGTTTTAACCTTTAACGTTTCACCTAAACAAATACTTTTTTATTTATGTAATGTTTTAGATTTTTTAAATTAATTTCACGTACAGCAGACCAAGTAACTGTTTCTTTAATCATATGGACCAGTCCACAGGCGTACCGAGTCATGACTTGATACATTCAAATTCCCCTCTACGTATCGAAGCCATAGGACATCCTATTAAAGGTTAAAGTGACACATATTCCCACTCTCTATCCACCAAATCGGCACGAATCTTTCAGAGCCAGGTCGACTCGAAATATTTCGTAGAACTATAGTTTCACTCCACGCACAATGTAACGGTTGACTTCCAACTGCCATTTTGGCCCACTCAACAATTTCTTACTTACGTTGGAGGTTTAAGTAAAATAATCTATATTTTAACTTTTCTCAAAATATAAACTTTAGTAACAAATTCAAGCATCAAGTAATCGTGTAAACCTGTGCTCTCTACATTGGTTAAGTTCAGGAAAAATAACCTGCAAAAATGTAGGCGGTGTCGCGGCACCACCATTAAATTTTACGTATTTTTTGGGTTAGCTAAGCAGATTTCCGCTGGTTACTTAACATGAGTCCATCAAGTCTGTATCGATTCAGCTATACAGCCCGAATTGTGTAGGACAGCAGAACAACTACGGTAAAAATATTTTATGAAGAGTGAAGACCAAATGCTAAAAGAATTCTTTCGTAAATCTGTGAGATACCAGATATGTTTTTCCGTAAGTAGTTAAAAAGCCACTAAGCTGCCTTCGGAGGTTAAAAGACGAATTCCTAAAAAACAGAATAAGACATAAGGAGACCAAATTAATTATTTCTAGCATCTTGTTCTTGGAAGTGTATAATGGAGATTAATAGATATGATTTACGAAGCAGGATGGATACAGAAGATAAACAATCATCTGCTTTGATGTCTAGTCTCGTCATCATTCAATGAGTTCAGAAGTAACTATTGATCGATTACAAACAGAAAGGAGGATAAATGCAGGGCATTATCCTATTCCTCAGCTTTAACTTCTAATTCGTTGGTTTTTCGGGTGTGCCTATGTCCCGCTAACATAGATGCATTCCGGGATATAAATTGACTAAAAATTCCTCTGAGGCATGGAAGCTGCTCATAAAGTGAGTGGAGGCTGTAACATCGTCACCTTCTTTCTTCGTTATAAAACTTATTTAGTACTTGTGAGTCGGTTGGATCCTATTTTCGTACGCTAGTTAAACGCACTGGCAGCATGAACGCCAACAGTGAAATACCTGCCCTCGCTTAGTATGGTTTCCTCAGAATTCCACACACTACAACGAGGAAAGGCGTGTTCTTTGAGACCTAGCCCTGGGAAACAGCCTAGTAACACATAGATTCCTGCAGATATTTCAAACAATCAAAAGCACAGCCATTACGTGCTGGCGAGAATATATATCATCACTGAGTCCATAACGTGCTAATTTCTTATTTTTAGAAATCAGTACACGACACGAATATGTGTTATAACGACTTTTAATCGAACATGAAGTTCATTGCAATAGTAATTATTACAACATGCACATTTACATTTAATATAATATTTTTTTTTTTTTTTTTTTTTTTTTTTTTTTTTTTTTTTTTTTTAACCGGCCTTTTCCCTCCAATGACATACAATATACCGTCTGTGGAAACTCGATACATTTAATTTTACAGCAATATATACAAAATTCATTAGTTGTCTCTGTACAATAATTAATCTACATAGGCAAAACAATCATTTCTTAAAGTGGTGCATCAGGGAGTGACCATATATCACAAGGTTATGGATTTATCTGCAGAATTTGTTACAGTAAGATATTTAGTTAAGAAAGGAAAGGGTAAAACAGTATTATCTGAGTCAAAGCGCTGGGAAAATGAACAAGAATTACAAGAGCGTGCTTACAACACCTTGATTTAAAGAATGTGTTAGATAATGTGTTTTTTCAAAGTAAAGTGAAAATTACCTTGTTGCTCGCTGCAAATAAAAATATATTCCTCAGTTACAAAAAAATATTCTGTAGCGTTCATTCACAATGAAGGTTAGTGGGAATGTGGCAAAGAGTTCATCCAGAAAGCTGAAAACAACCGACAGTCGTCAGTGTGGCCAACTTGTTGAGCACGTAACGCTCGACAAAAAGCCTCTTTGCTAACCTTTTACCGCGCCGGCCAGACTGTTCTCCTTTTTTGTTTGTAGAGTGGAGTTGGCTCCCCTCGAGCGTTGCATTCATTAAGGCTGGCCCACACAAGAGACGGACGCTCGGCACGCTGGCCAGCTTACAAATTTACTCTTCCATCAGTCCCGGACACATACACTTCGAGTGCACCTCTCGTCCTCGGAACTTGGTTTTATCTTTACAACGAAAAAATACCAACGTTTATCTGTCATTTCATCATCATAACATGTGCTTTGTTAAAAGGATTGGTAATAATAGCTAAATTCGACGAAACTGAAGACTGCAAGACTAATAGTATGTAACGGTCATACGTCACGTTAATTTATAAATATAGAGATATGCGTAGAACAGTATTTATTTTTGTATATAGTAATTGGCAAATATAAAATATTTGGGAGAATCTATGGCAGCACGTAAACGGGGTGCAGAAGTGCCGAAAGAGAAGAAATTTATTAAAGACTGAAGAAGACTGGTCTGAATATTGCATCATGGTAGGATATGCTAAATAATGGATGACTGAATATTATACGGGGTTGTGAATGCGGGAACATGAAGGAATATTTTTAATAAGTATAATGGTTTTATAAAGATGAATTATGGAGGATAATTTGACTTGTATGGGAAATGATTTATGTAAAACAGCTACGGCTGTGGCCAAAGAAAATATGTTTGTACAAAGTAACGTTGAGTTGATTACATCGTGAATGATAAGAAGTAATACATGTGCGGTTCAATACACATCATGTTGACTATAAGAGTGCATGATGTTATTTCTGAACGAAGATACAGAGAAATAACTCCAGGTGAAGTGTACGGTTTTCTTACTGATAAGGTAAAAGAGGAATGTGAATTTATAACCTGATAGCTATCATTGAAATCCTTCTTGAACATAAAAGATGGCAAAAAACGTAATTGTTCCTATTGCAAGGATGCGTGATTAGGGTAAACTAGAAAAGTTCATACTTAAAAGACATTTTAAGTAGTAAACTTGTTAATACACATTGATTCTATAACGAGAGCTAAGATATGAATAGCAACCAATGGTATAACGGTTATAACTTCATAAAGTGCTAACGAAGGAGACATGTTTCCACACAGGAATTAAGATATTATAATTAAAATATTTCCAAGCCAGTAAGTACCAAAAATAGTAACATCAGTTATAGTGATTCTGCATTTATAATTCGACAGCTTTTCAGTGATTAGAGCAATGTCGGTTACATAACAATGGGGAGTACTCTGACTGCTATGACTGAAAAGGGTGAATGATCGGAATCAGACATATATCTACAATAATCAAAATCCAAAGGAAACGAGCAGAAATTAATCACTAAGCGCTCAAAGAACGTAAGAACACACTATAGCAATAAACTAAATTGAGTGCTACAAATTTTCACTGTATTTAGTAATTATTTATTTTATATATCAACAATATTCAAGCACCTAACGTTTGAAGGGAGTCACAAATTGTTTAATAAAATAAAGTAGTCAAAAAGGCTAAGGCAGTTAAAAAAAAAAAAAAAAAAAAAAAAAATAAAAGCAAGCAAAAATATAAATCAGAGTAGGATTTAGCTTGTTAATACAACTTTTAAATATTTCCAAGGGAAATAATAGTAGAAAAACAAAGAAATAACTTAGGGACCGAAAGAAAGAGGACACTGAAACGCGAAAGGATGAAGTAATATTAGAAACTAAAACATGAAACAAGAAGATGATTGCACTGGATTCCCTAATGGCCAAAATCGAAAGAAAAAAAATGAACTAGTTTTTAGGTTCCTAAAAACAGTTTCAGTAAATTAATAAATAGTCATTATATTTTGTTAATGTTACCATGAAATAAAAAAGTGATTTTAATTCATGCGAAGAAGTGTACACTTCTTGACAGAAATTTTATTTTCGATTCAGTTTTAACTTTCTTTTTTAGCTGCAACAATTATGAGCTACTTAAATCTTAAATCACCTCATATTTAAGGAACATTGGATTTGGTAATGTTTTGTCTCGGTCGGTGTTGAAGACTGTTGAATCTTGAAGTTCTGTAATGTCGTCGCTACTCGACAGGTGGACATTTGGACCAGTGAAAGCAGTTTGGCGAGAGAAAAATAAAATTGTTACATTCTTTGAATTCCAAGCAATTATTCTGAAGTATACTGACTTCGGCCGAGTCACAGGTACTGCCTTCCACGCATGTTTAGGTAGTGTTCTGGGACGTCGGATCACAGATCTTCGTATCATTAACTTTAGTTTTCATCTCGTCTCCGTCTTCCTGTCCGTTATTTAGCTCTGATTTTGCCGCTTTCTCTACCATCTACATCTTTTAAAATGACTTTACCCTCACTGACATCGACATCATTCCAGCCAAAAGAGTACTGAATGCAGGGAACTGAAGGAGTATGGCAATAAGTACCATCCCAACATTAACACGGAGTGAATTTAGAAAGTTGTGAGTAATTTTTAAAGTTCATTGAAAATGCATATAAACGCTTATTTAGAATTTCAGTGCACCTAAATAAGGGAACCTGACACTCATGAATAAAGCTTTACGAGGTTCTCATAACACCATTCATTTCAGCGTGTAATGGATGACCAGCCCTCTTGTTCATCACGAACACAGCAAGCCAAACAGCTCTTACTTTTAGTCACCAATAATTGATATGATGCACAGTAATTATGCACACGATAATAAGGATTCCTTACACCTTCTTCAAGAAATCAAAACACACTGTCTGATTAACACTGATGATCGGTTTAATGTTTTCCAAACTTAACTTCAACATAACATTACTGTTTACTACAATATTCACCAAAATAATCTCGCAGAGCCCATGAGCGAGCTTTCCCGCTTGACCTTGCGAGCACGACCCTACTCAACCAAAGAACACATTATTCCTAGACTTACACGCTAAGATGATGTCGCTACCCCATTCACTACACATACTACGACCTATGGAACCCTATTTACATTTTGTTATAATGATTCACACTAATTGTAATTAGAATATTGTTAAATACGTAGTAATAATACAAAAATAGTACCTACCAAACAGACAAAAAATATACAACGGGGTTGCACATAAATGTCACAGGTCTTATTTAGTTAGTAACACAAAAATGATGTTTAGGCACGAACTGAGGCGTGTCTGAATTTCTGTCGTAAGTTTCTTAACAATTTGTTTGTAGTGAGCATTGACTAAACTTTTATAAAACGCAATTATTCTTGCGAAATCAGTTATTTGTTTCTAATATTTGATATGTTTTAGCAAAGTTCTGATTCAATTAAACTTTGTTCTTGTATTCTTACCTTGTTATTAAAAACCTTCTTAGCTCCATTTCGAAAAACTGTGATTGCCGTAAATTTTGGGTTCGCCTGTGAGACATGCATAATTCTGTAAAACAGCGTGGTGTTACAGGTGTAATATTAACATTTGTTGTGAATCACACTATTTTTAGCCAATTTTTATAAATGCAGTAAGAAAAACAAAAGGAATTTTAGAACAAAAAAAAAAAAAAAAGAAAAGAGGTTTACTGGAATTGTGTACACTAATTCAAGTGTTGTTTAAAATAAGATAATTTTGCTAGCTGCGTGTTACGCCCTTTGTTAGACGAAAATTAAATGGCGTTGATGAGTAAGGTGTTTTGAGATCTGCGTATTCACTCCGTGATAGCCCGACGGTTGGCTCCCCTGAGTTGCAGGTAGGTCTCCCTCCCTGTGACGCGCATCTCATGCATATCCGGCGGGACAGAACAGGTAGCGAGCAGGCGTACCATACAGGGATGGGACGGCCTGAAATACGACGACAGCTTCGCCAGACGTGACCTCTTCACTGGGAGAGCCATACACGTCACACAACTCCCAGCGACATTTATGTGCCCCACACAGCTGCATGTGGGAGTGTAATGCAATAAGATAACTATTCAGACTACAGTTTCATGTAGACTAAAAATCACCATCATCAAACAGTTTACTACACACGATTTTGAATACCTGTGATAAATAGTAGTCTAATAACTAAGTAATAACCTAAACTGAATTTACCGTTATGAAATAAAGAGAAGCCTGCCAATATCATGAAACTCATCAGCATATAACATTATTTTTTTACATGAAATTTGATTTAAAAAAATACAAACGAAGATATTACTCAATAATATTAAAAACTTTTACAATGATTTCAAAATTTAACAGATTTAAAATTTAAAACGAAAATGAACAACTTGACAATCCATGGAATGTTAATAATTGTTTTCACACGTTATTACGTTAAGTCTTTGTAACCAAACGTGGACCGAATGAGCTAAGCAGGATAATCAATAGCAGCAAACAATGATTTGATGTTGGCCAATGGATACTAGTTAAAGAAACTTAATTGATACGTGTTCCTGTAAATTTCAATTTATATTCGGTATATGTACAGTAACAATGAACTGCAAAATGATGTATAACAGAATATCGGAGTTTCGAAGTTGTTAATTTTCCTTCGCTAATCGCGTAGAAAAATATACAATACAAATATGGAAACAGTAAGTATATGAGTTTTTGTAATATTTTACAAGTGCTCATTTTGGGAATACCTTCTTTCACAACACATATCCAATCTGTAGCCATGTTCTGTTCCCACAACTTCTTGTCTAGTTATCTGTGCCTCAGGTACCTGTGCGAGCGATAAGTGTGTTGTTTTTACTGCTAATATGAAATCTTGATCCATTACAGAAAATAAAACTAATCAAGAATTCTTCATAAGCTGCTACTTATTCGTTCAGTTCGATGGCAAAGCTGAAACTGCACGCATGGTATGCATCCTTTAGGGCCTCTATCAGCTGCAGTCGCTTTCTTATTACCTTCATTCACACTGACTTAAGCATCATTGTTAGCATGGTCCTACAGATTTCTGAAGACTGCGCATGAAAGACGGTCCGAAACTTTCAACTTTCGTCCGACACAAAAGTCCATCCTATGATCTTACCTTATACAGGCACCCCAATCTCTAACTCTGTCTTCACCAATTAGCAGATCACATTAAAATTACCGTTGAAATGGCAGCTGAACTGTAACACCGGAAAAACATTACGCAAGCTGCTGAACATAGAAAACCTTATGCTCCGTATTCGCAGTGTTTAATGATTGCGATGCCGCAGTGATAGTATTGAAACATCTTTGGAGAGCTCTTTCATATCATCAGAAAGTAAAAATTCCTGTGATTGCTTACATAGCTATACAAATGACTTAAATCTCCGATATTCTTTTATGTACTACATCCTTTACGCACTATGACATATCTAAAATACGAAGCTACCTTCACTTTTAGTTACAATTACATTTTGTTACCGTTACGGTTGAAATTATACCGATTATTTTGAAAAGAGACATTTATTAGGCAGTACCGAAGTGACAAGAAATTGATGTTATTGTACCCTAATGCATGTATGATATTAGTCATGTTTACCCATTAATACGAAGGTATTTTGATTCTGCCCTGCGATTTTTTTGTGTTACTGTGGAAATGTAAATGACTGTGAAAATGCGTGATAAGTGTGCTGCATTGTTAAGGTACTATAAACTGAGATATATCCCAACATTTCCACATGCCATCAATAACGAAGATATGAAAGAATATCTCTCTAACGGTATAAGAAATACCATAAAACTTTGCCGATATGCATGGTTTACTATTCAGTAACATAGCATCTGAAGACTGTTCACATGCATAGATAGCAAAGAAAAATTTAATCGCTGATTTCACAGTGTTATAATTCTACCTTCATTGGAACTTCTCTCAGTATTTTTATTCTATAGTAAGTAAACATTTTCCAAGCATACCATACTGCTGCCTTAGGAAAGCTATAGTCTGACATTGTCCTTCACAAATTGTATACTTATAGAATTAGAGCGATCAGCTAATGATCTAGTGGATATGCATTAGATAGGATCCAATGTCATGGTGAAGAGAACCCATTACCATAATGACCCTCATTGATAATGTATACCCTGTGTTAGTGCAGACTGCATGCAATGCAGTATCTGGCCGGTTCGTTTATCGCAAGTATTTCTCATAATATTCGACTAAACAGAAAACGCAATAACAGGTTGTTGACCGTTGCTATAAATCCTAATGACACACCACTTTCTGATGTTCCTGATCTTATTTTCCCAAAATAATGTTATATGACAGAAACAATGGAAAATATATTTTTGTTTTCCAGAGAAATCAGTAACATTAATCATGAAATATTATTTTTAAATGAAAGAATATTAACAAAATGAGATTCTTTCTGGGATGGTTTGCATAGGACACTCAAAATTTTTCTGTGAATACAGCTTGTTCCTTACATTTTCAACATACCAACTGCACTAAAAGGAGATTTTGCCGCCCCATATAACGCTGCAATTTCAGTGAATACAAAATTACATCCTGATATCACAACAGAATTACATCAATGAAGGCCATAATATTTGTCTTCCAGGTTGATGTGTCTTTTTTTCATCACACATTTTTATGGGCGGTTGGCAGGTAGACATACTGCGGCGAACTCAACCGTCTACCACCAAACCTGTAATGTCAGGATATTTTCCCTGTTTGCAGAGAAGCCGAGGCAAATAAAACTTTACCATTAGTACCATGAAGTTTGAAAAAGTTACCAGACCAAAATAGTAGTGCATATGTTGTCAAGCTGTTACAACTTCTAAATTCAGCATTATGTGTGAAAACTGAAACAGTTTATGCCTCACAATTAAAATACCGTTTTGAAAACAAAGATTGTGAGACATTATAACGGTTCATAATTAGTGTTAAGAAAAAATCAGTAATTTACAGCTTATTGGAGCTACCAAAACGTTACTTCGGTAACCATTAGCTTGATTGCAGTCGTGAGCGACTAACTCTTCAGCCGGACGCGAAAGTTGGACTCACGCGAACACCAAGTTGGTGAGGTGCAGCTACCTCATGAGGTACGGACTAGCAGGCGTCGAAAGCCGATATCTTAGTACTCCAAACCACAATACATGAAAAATCTAATAGAGATCTGATAAAAGGAACATTCTTTGACACTGAACACGTTGGTATAACATGTGCCTCTCAGCTAACGAAGCATAAACGATGTCGAATGCAGAGTAGTATTAAAGCTAAGCTTTATATTCAACCCCAAATTGGTTGTACCCCCCGCCCTGAAGGAGGCATACGTATCATAGTATTTGTGGTAGGGCGGCCAGTTCCTTCACCTTACCTAATCTAACTCGGTAATGCTTCCTGGTAAATGGACAGTACAGTTTAATGTAGAATCCGAATCACGGAAACTTTGGGACGTTGTTCACATTACACATCAAACTGTGCCATAGGTGAAGGTCCTTTTAACGACCTAAAATAAATACTCGTCAAGACAGTGATTCAAACAGGGTACCTTCCGATTAAAAGATATTCAGCACAAGACTCAGAAAGAAATTTAGAAAACTGCTTCAATGCAGAACAGCATTTTATGGAAGTGAAACTTTTAATTCCATGAAAGAAAATTAGAAAAAAAATAACATTTGGCTCTTAGGTCTTGTTTAAAATCAGATTGAGTGTTGTTTTTCTGAATTAGTTATTTGTTTCAAGAAACCAATATGTTTTACCATTTCATGCGTAAAGGGTATAATTACTAAAAGAGGTTTAAACTAAAGAATATTATTTCTTTTACTGTAATATTTTAAGGTTAGTATTTACACCTACTATTATGCTTACTGTCCAAATAAAAATTTGTTTCAATTGAAATTGGTTTTACTGTTTTAGTAGGGTACCCGAAGTTGATGAGGACATGCGGCTCCAAGCAATGTTTTAGTTGTAGTTATGAGCATAAATCCAAAAGTTCTCTGTTAGTAAACAAGGAAGTTCTTCTCGATCAACGATGCTCGTAATGAATTAACAGTTTCAGTGAGTAACTTTAACATTGAGGACGCCTCAAACCTTTAGCACTTTGCTTAGCATTTATATTAGCATCTAGAAGTCAGCAAGGCTATATAATGAGTCATGGTAAAAGAAACTGTATTGATAAAAATGATTTCTCAAAGAAATGTACCTCAAAATTTCATGGTCATAGTTCTTGTAAAAATAAGTAACAGTGCAATATTATTGCTATTTTTGTTACCAACTTTCTCCATTTTAATAATTTTACTGTCAACTTATACAATGATTAAAGAAAAAGAGTTTTATTATCTTAACATCACCCGGTTGTAAAACCAACATTCAAAATACGTCCCTCGTGTGGTGCTTGGATCAGCTATCATTCAGAATACGTTGTGGCTTTTTTTAGTAACCATAACGCGTACTGGTCAAATATCATGAGAGCCACTACGCGAATTTCGTGTAGTGGCGTTTTTGAGATAGCCACAACGCGTTCCAGCTGTTTTTGTCAGTTTTAAGGAACCCGTAACGCGTTGCGGTCATTTTTTCCGCTCGCTGGGCATTTTCCGTCATTGATCTTAACACATGTAATGAGCGGTCTGGTGGCGTAGTGGTTAAGGCTTCTGACTGCCAATCGAGAGGTTCCCGATTCGAATTCCCGTCTCGGCGGGGAATATCATAGGCACTTAACCCGCACTTCACCTCTGGCATTCCTTGCTGTGTTATATGAACTACGCCAGAAAGCTTCCGGGGTTCGGATTCCATGCTAAACTGTAGGTCCCCTGTACGCGGTAGGACTACTGAGTTTGGTTAAGGCGGCTACGACAGTGGCGGAATGAGCAGCCAATATAAACCCTGTCACCAGGTCATTACGACCACACCGAATTGTTATCATTATTTCATACAAACAAATGTGTATCATCAATGTGTCACCTCTAGTGTAACGTCTCTGTTTTTTAAACATATTAAATGATATTAAGTATGGCATAACTTTTGCGCACCTGAGGTTTTGTGCTACTAGATAAACATGAGCGGGGTGTGCATCATATTCTATGGAGGAACGCGTAATACTTAAATGTTATTCAGAGAGATGAGTTTTGTGTGAGAAGGTTACTATTAACCAGCATCTCTGAAGCTGTGGTAGTATATTCAAAGATAGTTTCACTCTAATTTCTCCTTTGGAGCAGAATTTTAGGTGTTGACTATTCCATTTTCTGGAGAATTATGTAATATAGATGGATGAAATTGCAGATATAATATGTATGCTTTTCATAAGATTTGAGATTGCTGCTGACTAACATTCTTCAATACGTTTTATGAATAGATATTAAAAAATGAAATTTCGGTGTTGATAAATTCCCTACCACAGAAGTAATTTCGTAGCTGAAATTTCATATTTTTAGTCGGAAGTTGGGAACCAGCTCGGCAATCGCCTGAGATGAAAGTGGAAAACCGCCTAAAACTACATTCAGGCTGGTCGGGCTTGGATAACCGCAGCGGTCAGGCCTAGTGCGGCTCCCCCGTAGACCTCCCTAATGCTTGCTGGGCGATCTGTAAGGTCACTTAACTGATCGCTCAACAGCTCGGTACGTGATGTATTGGGAGTGTCTCAGATGCGCTTTCTCCTTAGAGGTCCTGAGATCCGACGTTTCTGTTGTCACCGCTGATGCTGTTGAGACTGTACGGCTACATCAGAGCCAAACATACATCCCTTATGACCTCCAAAATCTAGTCGTTACGTGATAAACTCCTTTATTTTCACAATATTTATAACTATAAATTATTTTGGAGCTAATTACGCTAAAATCCAACTCTGGAATTATTCACGTTTGTTTTCTCACTGGCGTACTGGGTGAGCATTCATAACGCATTGCGCATTCTCATTACATCTGTCTCTTTCTCTCTTGTCGTTTCGAAAATCGTGGGAGCTGACCGGTTCCCTTCTCTCTCCTCACCTATCATCTTCGATCCGTAGTACGAGACACAGTTCACGTCATGTTTATTACATTTATATATCCTAATATTGGCTTTCATCCATGAATTTTCCCTTCAGTCACTCTCTTCAACAGCCACCATGGAGATATATGCCTCCAGTTGGCCGGTCTATTCTTGTCTCTTTATAGATTGAAGAAGGTTTGGTTTCTTCAGCTCTTTTTCGTTATTTTTCCTTTCATCTGATTTTCAACGCTCTTTTGGCTCTAGTCTCAAACGGTAGCAGTTTTTTTCATTTCTGCCTCTCCTACTGTCCATGTGTCTCTTCCATGAAGCACAAAAAGAGAGCTTTGAAAATTTCTTCGTCCAAGTTAATATTCTTCGTTGCGAACGGTTTCCTTTCTGTTAAATACACTCTTTCGTTGGGTAACTCAACTAATTATATCTATCTATCTAAAGCGTTAGTCACCCTCATGACATATCATCCTAAATAATTGGATTCATTTATTGCTTGCATTACATCAAATCAGATTTTCGTTCTAGCCTGATGTTCTTCATTCAAGTTACACACTTTTGCACACTTTTGCTTATCGATTTTCATTTAGTAATGCTAAATGATTCGCCACGGAAGAACAGAGATATCATAGGTAGAGAAACAATATTCTGCAAGTCCTACTGCTAAGCGGGGGATTAAAAGCCACTGTGCAATTTACAGTCGACGAGAGTTATCTAAAACAACAACTTACCTGCCTACTGAGACGCTGTGTCGTGCAGCTGAGGCAGCAGTCGTTTTGCTTCGTTTCGCGTCTGAGTTTGAACTGCGCCTAGCCCCTGTCGGAGGACTCTTTTTATACCCTGCCGACAATGAAAGGGATGCAGATCCATGGAAACGAAGCTCGCGTCATGATGTTGGAAGGTTCAAACCAAGGAAACGGAGAGTGTTCCAATTGTTGACGCTTTGGTAGCCGAAGTACCAGATCGTAAAACTTAAGTTAGTCCACAACCCGAAGTTTGGTTGGATCCTCCCGAAGGAGGCATACTAAGCCATTTTATCAGAGGTAAGATGGCCAGTTCCTTTGCTCTGGGATCTACAGTTTAACTTGGAATCAGAACCACGTAGCGTCCTGGCATAGCTCATATGATCATACACAACTCTCAAAATTCCTGCGCATGCCGGGATTCGAACCCGGGACAGGAGCAGGGAATGTTTTGACAGCAAGCGCCTTAACCACTGAGCTACCAGAACGCTCAACAGATCGTACAATACATTAATTAAGTTAGAATTAGGGGATAAAATTTGTAGGGTACGGCTTGACAACCACCAAAACCAGATATTACAACGTATAGTAACTGATACGGGAACTAATATACGTCTGTGGGAATTCGGAAATTCTCCAGAAAAATGCTATCCAGTTTAGACTTTGGATTAATGTTGTAACTACTCGACTGGTGTGCTACGGTACCAACACGTCCGTCAAGTGGTGGAAAAAATCCCTCCAAATAGGAAATAGGCATAAGGTAGGCTTATTGAGAATTCAGCCACTATTTCTTGGAACTTCTGATCACACTTTTAGAGGCAACTGTTGACAGAAAAAAAATCATGATGGAGATCCAACCCACCATCAGCAACTAATACAAAGCAAGTAACAGGTTTGAAAGACTTGGCCTTAAAGTCACACAACTGAGGTAGGTGTACCTGACAACGCTTATACATATTAGTTAAAGGCATTAGTTGCTATCCGTTAAGCTAGGTCATGCATTCTGCAGATCGTTGGATTACGTGCTGGTGAATATCTAACAATCAGATTAAATTGAGAGACTGTTACGAACACATTTTATAATCCTTACCACTGTAAGTTTCACATATCGTTTTTGTGTGCTGTGAATTCTTACTTGAATCAGCTTTTTTAGATGTTCCCGGTGTTATTCATACCAAAACAATGATTAGCTTCATTTTAATCTCTGCGAGTATAGAATTTAACTTAATCCTAGTCAACTCTCCAGTTATAGACCTTGTGACTAGTCCCAGAAATCTAAACATCACTACTAATAACTGGGCAGCTTGTCCTCTTTTACGACAGGATGATTGCAAAGGCTCAAATTACAAATTTCATTTCCGATGTTATGTTTTTCTGATGTTGCAGCACACTTTGGAAGGTATTTTCTGTAGAGCTACCCTGTTTAATTAATATGGAAGTAGTCTCGCTTTGCCTTCTGGAGTTACTTATCAGCTAAGGCCATCTGTTCATAAATAAGGTAAGTTATTAACAGTGTGATGAATGTTAATTTGTTTGTACAATGTTTTAAATGGAAGATGGCGACCAACATTCGCTTAGCAGACTACGCACAGACACTTAAAAAGAGTATTTCGGGCGGGCGGTTTACCCTGGACTTACAGTGGTTCTGTTACGATATGCTGAACGAGTCCTTGCGCTTTCGAAGCAGTTTTGATTTTCAGATATTTTTTAGCTGAGAAAGTCTATTCATTTTGACATAGAATCTAGATTTGAGCTACGATTGATGTAATTTCCAGGAGAGTTACGATAACTTGGCTATTAGTTTGTGTTGTGAGGTTGCTTCTGTTTGTGGGAACAGCATTCACTCCATCATCTGCTTGCTACAACTGTAACAGTCATCGTGGCCCCGGGAGTCATTGTTTTTCGAAATTTTTGTGGGGTTTTGTTAGTTCTCATAGCGGTCTCAAGGTACTTTGATTGCTGCTGTACTTTACTATATAGGACATTATATATTTCTCTACTAATTTAAGAAGCAACATTTTAAATAATTATCTAAGATATTTACGTCTTTTGAGCAAATGTTCTTCATTAAATAAACGATTAACAGAAAATTTCTGAAAATACGATGTTTGATTTACCCAAATACGCTTACGACCTGCATTGCTGGTTTTATCGTAGTAAATGGACTTCACAAGATCTTACTTTGTGTATCTCAATATTAAATCCTCTGTCTTGACATAGCTTAACAGAATACTGCCAAAATTCTAGAAATTTAAGTAAAATTGGTGATTAAGTTTTATTAATATGAGATAATAGCTATTCGAAGTGATTAAATACGAGAGTTGTGACATCAATGAGTTTATTTCTTAGTATTGTAATCAATCGTCACTTAAACACAAATGAACATTAACTACACGGCTGAATGTCCCAATTATGCAATAACGGCGGAGCACCTCTCCCCATAATCAGGCTCCTTATTCAATGATAAGCAAATTCCACTGAAGCAAAGTTCACAAAAACACGAAAAGCGAAGTAAAATTGATAATATATATAAATGTATTTTTGTCTATTATCCATAGAGAATACGCTTATAGTCATTAATAACGCGTGACAAGAATATACTCTCTAATATCGGCCCTACCAATAATCTGTTAGCGATACAATTCAAACATAACCGGCGGGAAAAATGGCTAAAACAACTGCACCTGCCATGCTATCTCTCAAAATGGTCAATAGTCTTTATCACGACTCATAGAACACAAGCTCACACGCATAGAAGTTCCATGATAATCAGTGCGATAAAACCAAAAACACCAAATACTTGCTGTTGTATTACAAAGTATTACTCGAAATTATCAGGAAAACTAATCATTTTACAAGGAGAGCAGAGGAGATTCAAAAATAATGTGTAAGATTCGTAAAGTTAACATATGAGCCAAAAGTCGAAGCGTGTTCCATACCCGCTGTTGTGGTGCAGGTGGTTACAATATGCACGTCTCGTGGAGATGAACTGGGTGGCTTCTCACTTACCAAAAATTCGATGAAATTAATTGAAATTGGCGTATAAGTTTTCCAAATATGAGATAATAGTTGTTTCAAGTGCTGAAACATGAGAATTTTAAGGCAACAATGAATTAATTTCTTAACTTGTTTTGTCAGATCCCCAGTGTTTAGTTGCTTGTGATTACGTGAGCTTCGTAAGGTAGCGTGGTGATTAATTCACTCTAAAATCCGTTTGATAATTAGCCTGTCAACAGAAATATTGTATAAACCAACTAGCATGTGAATCACATGTTGAGGAATCAGTTAAGTCAGTAGAAGTCATCGACTATGGCCTGGTCCATACAATGGCTGTTCAGGAAATAATTGTTGTTTGACCAGCCGTCAGTTTGGATTAACATTTCTGACGAGGGGAAAATAATGCGTCGAGGGAGTGAATGGTCGCAAGTGTTACTGTTTTAGGTGACTTTTTGGTGTGTGTGTGTGTGGTGTGGGTGTTAAGTGTAGTTTTTACTTTGTTTTGTGTACCCAAACAGGCAATTACTATCCGAAAGACACTGATATTTCGCTGATTTATTCGGTCTCCATCCAAAGGATCAACAGTATCGTTTGCCCTTACTCCAAACGCACTGATCTACTCTGCTGGCCAATTCCTTCCAACACCAGAACTCGAAGCAGGTAATCTCAGTCACGCACCGGAAACCAACTAGGCGTCCAACGTTCTGAGCTAACAGAGAGGGTAACGAGTTGGTGCAAAGTGCAAAAAGTCAGTAGAACGATCACATTTATCATGTGAATAAAACGCGATACTTGGTGCACTTCGAAACAAATTGCCACTCCGAAAGACTTTTTTTTTTTTTTTTTTTTTTCAGCCACGGCCTTTTGAAGGAAGCACAACTGCATTCGCCTGTAGTGATTTTGGGAAACCATGGAAAAACCAAATCTGGATGCCCGGACGGGGATTCAAACCAGCGTCCTCCCGAATGCGAGGCCAGAACGTTAACCACTCGATCATCCCGCTCGGAACCAAGAAAGAAATTTATGATGACATCTATTAGGAGACCACGAAAAAGATGATCTGTCAGTTGTCTGAAGATTGACAAGTGGACGAAGAATAAAAAGGCAACACCCATAAAGAAAAGTAGGAAGAAGATAGTAAATATCATATGCCTTGCAAACCGTTATGAATCAAGTGATTATCACGAAATTATAACCTATTAATAACATTTGTAGGGAATGTCTTCCAGTAAATTGAGCGTACAGTCTACAAGTTTTCTGTTATGAACCAATTTCGTCAAGTTTATTTTCTTGCAACTCCTGAATTAATTACGAGTTGCCGTATATGCTGTCGCTCAGGAAGTTCTTCTTTCCCACATGCGATGTAGTGAAGAGCCCGTCTCGAGCTGCTGTGGAGAGCTGAAGAGTAAGTGTAGCACCTAGCGCCCACACCGCGACGGATTTGAGGATCTCGGCCCTCTCTTACTGCAGCGAGAGGAGCAGATGGCGTTTGATCGGAGCACTCTGGGGAAGATGCATTCAGCCGCTTGAGAGAAATGCTGGAGGCTGCGTGGTTCGCTGCGAGTTGTTTACCTAGAAACGACAGTGGCGGTGGGGCTGGGGGGGGGGGGGGAAGGTATACAATCTGCCAGACAAGCACTAACGCGCTTTTGTCTGTTCAGCTGTCACAGCACTAAACATCCATTAGTTCTGTTTTGTGCCGATATAGGGAACATTTTTGTACTAACAAGGTGAGCGAGGAAGGAAGATAGTTCTTCAGAGTTGTTATGGCGATGTTATCAAGTTATAACACACAAAAACACATATCACAAATCGGCAGAGAAATCACTGCGTCTCCCTGAAGGCTCATTCCCACGAAGCGTGGTAGGCAGTATGCGCCTTTCATCTTTTAACGCCTGGCGGTGGGTCGAGGCACGCCGTCCCTGCTAGCATATGCGGCAAAGATGAGAGGCGTCCCCTACCACGCGCCGAGGGACGCGCCGTGGGGAACGTACCTTGAAAAGAGCGTCCTTTCAGTGACTGTTGCGGCCGTCTTGGTATTACTCTGAGGCGCAATATGGGGTTGGTTGTGGTGGACCGAGCCTGGTGAATGTGTCGCTAAGGTTCGGGCCTGGAATTCGGATGGATGCTAGTCCTATTCCCAACCGATCATCCAGATGTAGGTAGGCATTGCATGGTGTTCCGTGATCACTCTACGCGGACCTGTCTCTTTCTTGCCCCTACTCCTCTGCTGGTAACAAAGATCTCCGCAAGTTGTAAAACCTCCTAAACCGCTGCCCCCCTCTTCAAATAAGAAAGATTTATTTATTTATTTATTTATTTATTTATTTTTTTTTTTTTTTTTTTTTTTTTTTTTTTTTTTTTTTTTTTTTTTTTTTTTTTTTTTTTTTTTTTTTTGTAAGGAACTTATCTTCTGAGAACAGTAGCCAGACTAGATTAAAGGAAATGGTAAACTATGTAGTAGTAGCATATGTACGTATCACTGTTCTGGCCTAAGACAGGTCTTGATTTGACATGTCAGTTTTCCACCATTCCGTTCATTGCAATGTAGCTGTTGTCGAATTTAATGTTATCAACCATCTAGAATTTTTAAGTACTCTCTTTCTGTTTTAATTAGCTAAAAGATCACCAATAATGCTTCGGTGTCTTATTAAGTGTCCTAAACAGTTTTTCTCCTTATTTCTGTTAGCCTTCAAAATTTATTTTCCCACCAGCTCTCACCTATAAGCGATAATTATTTTTAATGGATTTTTCCAAATGGCCTAATACAAATTGTATGAAGATGGATCAGCAATATAAGTTGTTCGCTTCTATTAAGCAGCATCAATAAAAGGTTACAATGCTGCAGCCTATCCATTACCACAAATCACTCGCCGGAAATACCCATCACATAACTAAAACAATCCTGTTCTCGTTATATCTCCTTCCTACCTCATTTCCTGCGGCTTCTTTCACTCCATCATATTTCAAATTTTACATGAATTAATTACTTTTTTCTAAAAGCAATCATCATTCTTATTATATATTTTTTTTAAAATAATTACAGAACTTTATTATTATTTTTATTATTATTATTATTAAAGTCTGCGAATAATTCTGAATGATGTTTTAATGTATGTATACTGAGTAAATTTTGAGGTGGGAATTGTGAAACTCTTGCAATTTGCATAGTTATTTATGGAAAACCACCTTAAGTTATGACCAGGACGCTCTGTAAGTCTGATGCGAGATTTTAAGCTTGTGCGTTGCACATCTTGGAGCTACTTTAACACCACAATAAACTGCAGAGTAAGTATAATAATCGACCACCCTATTCAGCTGTCGTGAAACAGGGAGTTAGGATGATCAGTGCTAGTATATTTCCTCTATCCATAAGCGTCCTTTTATGTGTTTATGTAATTGTGAAGAATGTTATGAGATGTTCACTATACAAATAAAAAAAAATAAAAAATTCCCCCAAATCTCGGCTTATCTTAAGAAGGGAACCAAGTTTTACGACACCATTCAACAGACGAAACACGGTACTCTTACAGCGGGGACGTTTAGGATTTCAACAGTGCGTTTAGTACTCCATCTATAGATCATGAATTGTACACATGCTGTCCTACTATCCTAGCCAAGTAGAGAAAGATGAAAATTTCCGCGTCGTCTAATTTAAACGTTACTTTTTACCGTCCTCACGATCTCACAGGACAGGTGAGCGAGGTATAATACCTGCTACGAAAATATAAAATGAATTTGTTCACGTCGATTTATTTGGACATACGAAACATTTATGTACGTTAAAGTTCCATACTGTTAACAGAATAGAAACGTTAAGGACAACTTAAATTTTCTCTTGTTTTTAAGGATGTGTTACTTCGATTGTGCTCTAGATTCTAACCACCATGAATAAATGTAAATTAGATTATTTAATATCCGGAACTCAAGATATGTGCAGCTTCTCAGTTTGACCATAGGCTTTTAGCTCTCACCATACTGGATGAGGGACCCCAACTTTCAAATAATTTAATTCTGAATCGTACTATTGTGTCATCATGCATTATCTAAGTAACAATTCTTTCTGAAGTAGTTGTAATCCAAGCCCCGTCAACATTGCGTACCTTGCACTGGTCTCGCGTTCCAATGGTCGCCGGTCGAGTCCAGCCTACTGCGTTCATCGTGTGATAAAGTATTTGTCCTGTGCTGTTCATGTTGCATGGAAACTAAATACTCAAACATTCATAAATACATCACCAAATCAATGGCAAGACTATGTGGCTTCCACGTAACGTTCAAAGATTGTGGGGCTAATGTAGCTTACAGCAGAAAATGACACCAAGGAGCAGGAGTTGTAAGTGAAGGACCGGGGAGAACATTAAGAGAATCACGGAAAAGGAATCTAGCGACAATTGACTTAAATGAAGAGCTCATTTGGTTATATATACTGTGATTTAATGAGCTTCACGGGTATACATCTCTTTGCTGTAATATGAATGGGATTCTCTTACCAGATCCGCTTAATGTATTTGTACTTAATGAATATTAGCAGACAGCCCCATTATACGATCTCATTGATATTCTAATGCAGTCCTTATTGATATTCAAAGTGAGTCTTATGTGAAAGAAAATTTATCGTTTCTCCATGGAAGCGGACGTCTACGCTGCTGAGCATTTGAATTCAATGTGGAGAGCTAATACAAATTTTTCCTTAATATTCACTCAAATTAAATTACTGTTCAATTTACCTATAACTTGATCTGTTCAAGCTAAAGAACAATGTTTAATAAATGTTTAACATAACAGACTTTCCAGTAAGAAATTTCTCTTGCGCATTCAGTGCACAAGTTTTAACAATAAATTGAAATATTTCATTACCATGAGATGGTATTTCTTTTTTGCCGACCTCAAACACAAAACAAATTACTGTTTATTAATTTTCAACATTTTAAAAAATGTACTCTGACAGAAGCACACTATATTTTCTTTCGACGCAGCAAGTTTTAAAATTTCTATCGCTTAAGTGTTAATTGGTGAATTTGTCGGTTAGGAAAATTCCAGTATATTTACAGTCATTAGCCAACTATAGTAACTCATAGTACCAGTTTCGCAAATAACTGATTGCTTATCGTTCCTAAATCCTAGAAGTCCTTTACTGAGTTTTTTGATGAAAATATAATTACCGACACGTGTTTATCGCTCTTTTCATATTACGTAAAGCAGTGAAGGCTCTGCGTTCAGACTGAATGGTAATCAAAACACAAAACTCATGTTATAACAATTGAGGAGTTTTTGTGCGATTGGATAGGTTTATCGTACAAGTTGTAGTGTTAAGCGTCTTGCGAATTAAATTAAAGTCTATTATTACAGCAATTTAATTTAACTTAATTGCGATGGAGAGTACGTTCCGGTGGTAATTTAGCTACCAACCCATTTTTCTCCCCTTTTCTGTACCCACCTACTTTTGCCCTCTACAAATTTCAACTTTAAATTGTATCAACGTTTTTGGTATATTATTCATCGATTCTTTTACCCCCTAACCTACGAAAGAAAACGTACTCATACTATTCAATACTACAGGTATATCAGTAATGCTACCGGAAGGGAACAATTGTTTTTTTTTTTTATATGATTAACGTCTCTCTAACAGTGAGGTCTTTAGAGACGGGAAAGGATGGGGGGGGGGAGGGCAAGGAATGGGAAGGAATTCGGCCATGGCCTTTTGAAGGATGCATCCCGGCATTTGCCTGGAGTGATTTTGGAAACCATGGAAAACCCAAATCTGGATGCTCGGACGGGGATTCGAACCGCTATCCTCCCGAATGCGAGGCCAGAACGCTAACCGTTACACCACCACGCTCGGTGGAAGGGAACAACCTTATCTACGAAACCTCCGCCAATGCTGTCACAACTTAATCATCAGAAGACACAAGTTGGACATGGGTATTAATCACAATATATCGTAGCAGTAAATGCAATCTTAACTCCAGATTGAAAGAAACTAATCTCAGCTGAGAAGGACAGCGAAGAATAAACCAAATATTAATCTCTAGGTAGAAAGCTATTGACTATACATGATTTTGCTCACTGCGACTTTACTACTGTTTTTACACGCTTTATTCTAGCTTGACCTCTATGTATGTATGTATGTATGTAACGGATTTTACAACTCCATTTTGACCCACTTCCAGATGTCCGAGCTGTTTGATGTTTCGCACACATATTAAGAACTGGTGACAATACAATAATTGTATAGTAATGCCCTACTATTCTCATTACTTTGACAGTACAAACAGAAAAATGGTTGAATGTCGTGGAATTTTGCAATTTAATTTTAACCCAATTACAGATGTCCGAATTGTTTCAAATTTTGCTCATGTATTGATAACTGATTACAATCCAATAATTTCACAGCTATGTCTTGATATTCTCATTACTTTGACAGTAACAGTAGAAAAATTTAGCACACGTTTTAAGAACCGTTAACAATACAATAGTCTCTTACCAATATCCTGCTATTCTCGTTACTTTGAAGGTAACAATAGAAAAAATGGTTGCATGTAATAGAATCTTTCATTTCACTGTTCACCCACTTCTTGACGTTCGAATCGTTTGATATTTTGCATGCTTATTAAGAACTGGTAAAAATTCAATAATCTCATTGTCACCTCGTTGTCAATAACAACTTAAAATGGGTTGAATGTAATGAAAGAATTCAATTCTATTTTCACTCACTTCAGGAAGTCCTAAATGTCTGAAATTTTGTACACGTATTAAAAACCGATGACAATCCAATAATTTCATATCTATGTCTTGGTAATCTCACTAATTTGACCGTAAGAATACTAAAGTGATTTAACCGTCATATGACAGGTGTGGCTCATTTTCACCCACTTTCCGCACCCCCCTGGTGGCTCAGTTTGTTATGGCGCGTGACTGGCGAACAGACGTTCCCTTCTCGAATCCCGGTTTCGGTTGGAATTTTTAGGATATTATAAGATTTGGATAACCCACGGTTCGGATTTCACGTTAAACTGTAGGTACCCTATACCTGATGGTATTGCCGAGTTAGGCAAATACAGCCGCGACATTTTGCACAAGCGCGCCAATTCGAGAAACCTTCGTCATCTGGTGGCCGGGCCCTTCGGAGATTTCCCGGCCAATATTGCCATATCAATTTAATTTAATTAACAACTTCCAGGCGTCTTAATTTTTTTTAAAAATTTCACACGTATTAAGAACGTTTAACAACACAATAATTTCACAGATGTAAACTGGTACAGTATTCTCATTACTTTGACAGTAACAACAGAAAAATGATTTTGTTGCGCACCTTTTACACATGCGCAATTGATGATACTTTGATACAAGCTGGTATGTTAGTGTCTGCAGTCACTTAATGAGATGTTAAATAGTGAGTATTCGAAACATCGTTTTAAATTACTTCGTATTATTATAGAAAAGCAGTCTTCCACATTTACCTTGCTATTTGACCTCTGGTGGGGTTGACCATATAATTGTACGTTACTCGTGGGAATAATAATTAAAAATGAAACTACAACACAAAGAAAAAAGAGAGATTGGTGAAGAAAAGCTAACAGTATGAAACATACTTACGAAACACTCTGAACTAAAAAGTTAAAAATAAAATTGTAGTTAAAAAAACAAAAAACACGCTTTCGTAGTAATGTGAACTAAAAGGTAAAAACTCGTATTTAAATATAAAGATTTTGTTTAATAGCGATAGAACGTCCCACGATTCAGGATAAATTAATTTTTGAATAAGCTTAAGCAATAAAGTCACTGATTACAAAATTAACTTTAACATAAAAAGCGTGGGGTGCTCTCTACATAACTTTTGACAATGATTCTATCTTTACAAACAGACAGCGACAAAGAATATAAGACAACTCATATGGCACCCCACGATTTTTTACATTAAAGTTAATTTTGTAATCAACTACTTTATTCTATAAGCTTATTTAAAAAAATAGTTTATCCTGAGTTGTGGGACGTTGTATCGATGGTAAACAAAATCTTTAAATTTAAAGATTATTTTAAACCTTTTAGTTCACATTACTACGAAAGCGTGTTTTTAGTTTTTTAAACAACATTTTATGTTTAGTTTATTCTGTATTTACCTATAACTTTTTCCATTTTTTAAAACAACATAATTTACTCTTCGAATTTCTGCATTCTTTATTCTGTACATTTTTACTGTAAACTAATAATGATTAACTCTGAAAGCTACCAACAATTGTTTTAAAACTCATCCTCAAACTTTACATTTATTTGTTACTCACTGCTGCATTGTAAAGTACTTTTAATTGGTTAACTACTATAGAAAAACCCGCTTATTGGCTAAGACGACTGAAGCTCGACGTTAGTTTATCTGGTTCGAGATCCGGTGGAAGAAAACATTTTCTATCGTTCGAACGTGGTAAGCATGATAGGAGATTCCTTAAATCTCAAATCTCTTTGCTGCAGCTGTAATGAGTGAATACGATACCAATTTTTCTTTCTTTCTTAGTTTTTTTAAAAATGGAATTCGAAAGGTAAGGCACACAACCAGCTTTTCATTTTACTGTCATATGTATATCCAACTGTAACTGATTCTCCAAGTGTGCGTTATTATCCAGTGGTTCGCAATTTGCAATCATACAAACGGACAGTTACACCATAAAACTGTTTTTATGGGTTTGCGTGTTAAAGATGTATACATCTTGTTATGGGCTTTTTTTTTTAGAAAAAGAGAGATATATAGAATACTCATATAACGTTCTGTACATTCCACTCATGTATTTGTAATGGTTCTGTATACGAAGAAATTTACTGTAAAATAAGTTGTTTCCTACTAACGTCAATATCGTCGACTTAGCTAACTACCTTACATAGCACAATAGATGTTACATCAAAACCTCGGCGTTTAATGTAGCTACAATTTTTTTTATATAAAAAAAGCCGCGAACAAATTGAATCAGCGATTCTCCAATAAATAGGGAAAAAAAGACACTCTGTATTTTATAATATGGAAGGATAACATACGATAACATAACTTATTTTAAGGAAAATAACCTTCCTCCAATTTTCATTCTTAGTAAACCGCAAAAATAACTAAGTTACACATCTAGTTAATCACGATTCCATGAAACAGCAAGTAGGTGTTAAGAGTGTCGTTAATTACTAAATCGCATATACCAGCAATAAGGGCAACTTTAAACTTCAAATAGATATCTCACAAGCATGAACGGGTATTTTGTATTATATTTAACCGTAGTATACTGTTGTTGCAAAAAAATTGTAGACATGACAAAACATTTTAATGCGAAATCTGAAAGTTAAGAATAAAAAGATAAACTTGATACTGCATGGAAATCGATTTATGATTACGGCTATTAATATGTTATAAGGTTAACGGCTTTTGTTATCATTTGATGCTGTAGAGCACGTCAGCGGTGTGGATATTAGCAACCGCTATGAAATCTACTCCCATTATGAATTTACACATGTCATACCTAAACTGTAAGTAAGAAAAAAAGAAAATAATAATTTACGTAGCACCCACATTGGAGGATCGTAGGTTGTATCTTACAGGATGAAACCATACATTTCCTTTTTTTTTTAAGATACTGATTTTGAAAAATGCCGTTCCAAGCTCCAGCTGTTTCCAATGGCGCACAACACAAGACAATTAAAATATCCATTGTTATAGGCCCAACTAGAAGATGCGATCGATGCAACGAGAGAAGGCAAGGTACTAACCACTACACCTTCGGTGTCAGCTGTATACTACTTAATTACACGAAAAGCTGAATCTATCGTTGTTTGCCTAGCCCCTCCAGATAAATTCGGCGGATTAACTAGTGCAAACAGCACAGCAATACCATTGATTGTAACCACCACATCACGCTGCTTAACAGTTTTGCTGTTTCGTGGATACTGGCAGTCTGTTGTACAAACGTCGGTAGACAGGGCAAGGAGCTCTGCAACGTGGAACATTTGCACCCTGGAGTTACAGCACAGAGAAGGGAAACCGTTGATAGTGTACTATTGACGCTGGGAGATGCTAATATAATATTCTGGTCAGTAACAAGAAGTTGCGTTCGTTCTTAGAAACAACATGCCCTGTTACTCGCCGAAAAACCACCGGTAGTGATGGATATTTTATGGTGAAAAAAATATGTTTATATACATTCGCTGACGTCTTGAGAAACATTGATGTATATAGAATTAGTTCGAGATTGACACGTTTGTAAGAAATTTCTTTAAAAGGAAATATCAGAAGTTCAGATATGAAAAGAAAGCTGAATTTTGTGGAACTACTATTTACGAATTTCAATCAATACTCGAAGCTAAAATGGATACTAAAATACTTTAACGCAAATCAGAGAAGTTCTGAACGAAACTTGCTTTTCTTCAGTTTTAATTTGGTATTAAATAATTAAGTAAAGCAATTGTTAAATAGTTCATTACTAAAACGTATTATACAGGGTGTAACAAAAAGGTACGGCCAAACTTTCAGGAAACATTCCTCACACACAAACAAAGAAAATATGTTATGTGGACATGTGTCCGGAAACGCTTACTTTCCATGTTAGAGCTCATTTTATTACTTCTCTTCAAATCACATTAAACATGGAATGGAAACACACAGCAACAGAACGTACCAGCGTGACTTCAAACACTTTGCTAAAGGAAATGTTCAAAATGTCCTCCGTTAGCGAGGATACATGCATCCACCCTCCGTCGCATGGAATCCCTGATGCGCTGATGCAGCCCTGGAGAATGGCGTATTGTATCACAGCCATCCACAATACGAGCGGTGAATCGAGAAAGTACAGTACATACTAACGAAACTAAAATGAGCTCTAACATGGAAAGTAAGCGTTTCCGGACACATGTCCACATAACATATTTTCTTTGTTTGTGTGTGAGGAATGTTTCCTGAAAGTTTGGCCGTACCTTTTTGTAACACCCTGTATATGTTTGACAATAATATATACTTCCTTACATTTGCCAGTGTACAGAAATGGTTTAATCATTGCAATATTTACGTCTAGTAAAATATGTAGTTTCTATAATTTAAAAATATCTAATGAAAAAACGAAATACGAGGCGCGTCCAGAAAGTAAGTTTCGTTTGGTAATAAAATGAAATTGTACACAGATACAGAAGAAATTTTTATTGCAAAAAATTCTACAACTCTTAAACTACTTTTCCACATAACTGCCGAAATTTTGCAGGCATTTGTCATAGCGTGGCACCAGGTTATGTATACCTTCTTCATATAAATCTGCCGCCTGTGTCTTCAACCAGTTGGAAACAGTTTCTTTCAGCTCGTCGTCATTGGTTAAGTGATGACCGCCAAGGAAAGACTTGAGATGTAAGAACAGATGAAAGTCTTGCCAGTTCTTCTGTAACCAAAGGTGGACGCCCACTTCGTTCTTCATCGTGCACATCACTACGCCCGCCATTGAACTGTTGGACCCATCTTCTCACCATCGAATCACTCATCGCATTTGGTCCGTAAACATCGCAAATTTGCCGATAAATTTCACTTGGTTTCACTTTCCTCGCATTCAGAAACCGAATCACAGAGCTGATTTCACAGGCGGCGGGATTTTCAATCAATGCCGACATTTCAAACAAGCACAACAAAGCGTACGTAACTGACAGCGATCTCCAAATGGCGGACGTTCTTCCCCTTGATACACATCGTCTACAGCGCATGTGCGGAACTGCAATCGCAGCGCTGCAGCGGAGATAAATTGAAACGGAACTTACTTTCTAGACGCGCCTCGTACAACTGTTTTGTATCAACAATTCCATTTGTACTAAAATATAAATGTTTGAAAATTAAAAGAACATTAAATTTTAAATTTAGAAGACAGTGAAGTTCCAAAACCAAATTGATAGAAATGAATTGAAGGATGTTTCAGACAAACAGAAGACTGGGGAAGTGAGATTCATAAAACCAATCGAGTGATATACATAATAAAAAAATAAAACTTAAGCGGTGATATAACAACCAAACGAGTTGTAATAGATAGAACTAGACGAACCGTGCGAAAATTTCGCGAATAAAATGCGATGAATAGTGAGGTTGAATATAATGTCACCAAGTTCAGTCATTACTCTTCCTACTCCTACTTCATTTATCGATTTTGGTTAGAAATCCAGGGAGATAAATGGCTCGAAACACAAAAAAACGTATTTTAAAAATATTGAAATTTTTGCGCTTTAAGGGGCCAATTACGAAAAGTTCCTTTCTTAGAATATAATGTTACCACGGCGGAAACCTTAGTCTTTAATACGATATGTCATTTATCTATATCGATTAGATATCAAGGGAAATATAAGGCTCGTGACACAAAAATACGTTGTAGAACAATTTATACTTTTTCCCTTTAATAGTTGAATTCCAAACACTTTTTTCTTAAAACACGATGTCAGCAAAGCTGAGACATTATTCCTCACAATCGTACTTGATTTATCGATTTTGGATAGATATCAAGGGAGATAAGTGGCTCGAGACACAAAAAACGCATTTTAGAAAAATTGACTGTTTTGCCTTTTATGGATCGAATTACGAAAAATTCCTTTGTTAAAATATAATGTTACCACGGCGGAGATCTTATTCATTAAAATGATACCACATTTATCTATATCGGTTAGATATCAAGGGAGATAAATCGCCCGTGACACAAAAATCGGTAATAGAAAAATTTATACTTTTTTCCTTTATGGGTTTAATTCCAAAAACATTCTTTCTTAAAATATAATGTCACAAAGCTGAGACATTACTCCTTATATTCCTACTTCATTTATCGATTTTGGTTAGATATCCAGGGAGATAAATGGCTCGAGATACAAAAAACGCATTTTAGAAAAAGTGACATTTTTGCCCTATAAGGGTCGAATTACGAAAAATTCCTGTCTTAAAATATAATGTTACCATGGCGGAGACCTTATTCTTTAATATGATACCTCATTTATCTATATCGGTTAGATATTAAGGGAGATAAATCGCTCGTGACACAAAAATGCGTTATAGAAAAATTTATACTTTTTCCCTTTAAGGGTTGAATTCCAAACACATTCTTTCTTAAAATATGATGTCACAAAGCTGAGAAATTACTTCTCATAATCCTACCGCATTTATCGATTTTGGTTAGATATGCAGGGAGATAAATGGCTCGAGATACAAAAAACGCATTTTAGAAAAAGTGACATTTTTGCCCTATAAGGGTCGAATTACGTAAAATTCCTTTCTTAAAATATAATGTTACCATGGCGGTGACCTTATTCTTTAATATGATACCTCATTTATCTATATCGGTTAGATATTAAGGAAAATAAATCGCTCGTGACACAAAAACGCATTGCAAAAATATTGATACTTTTGCCCTTTAAGGGTTGAATTCCGAAAACTTTCTGGCTTAATATTTGACGTCACTAAAGCGGAGATCTTAATCTTTAAAACGATACTTCATAAAACGGTTTCAGATAGGTATCCAGGGAGATAACTGACTCGTAACACAGAAAACAACATTTTAGAAATTTTTTACATTTTTGCCTTTTAAGGATCGAATTTCGAAAACTTTCTTGCTTAAAATACGATTTAATCAAAGTGGAGACCATAAGCTTTAAAATGACACCTCATTCATTGATTTCGGTTAAGTATGAAGGAAGATATAGGCTTGTGACAAAAAAATACCTTATAGAAATAATATATATGATAATGAAAACAGATAGGGGACAATATATCGAAATTGTCGCTAAATGTATAATACTTAGAATGAAAAAGGAGAGCTTACCTAGAAAAGTAAGGGAATAGAAACCAATAGGAAAACGATAGCTTATAACACCAACGCGACTAATGTAGATAATAATAAAGGAAATATTATAGTACCATGCATTTTCCTATATCATTAATCTGTACCAATACGAGTAAGTAGACGCTTTTAAGGTTAGTACACAGCAAATAATTCTTCAGTTATTAATTTATTCGTTTTTGTAGGGATAAATCAAGACCCTTGATTTCCGAATACAAACAATAGGAATCGATTCAATACGTACTGGCCGACGAAACAGGGAGAAGAATCGTCCCATAATGTTGACTTCTCTCCCGCTACTGCCCGTCTTATTTGTTGGACTTCCGTCTTACTCTTGAGGCAGACAGTCCACAGGGCGGCCATCAAACAGGTGATTCGCATCTAACGGTTTTCCGATACTCGCATAAAACTTGGACCATCCAGGGCAGTCCTAGTGCTTTCTGTCTCGTTTCCAGAACTCTTCCCAGTGCAGAGGTGCACTGATTGAAAATGTGATACGAAGAAGAAACTACCAATGAGAGGTGAACTACAGATCGACGATTACTTCTTCCTCGTCAACATAGCGAAAGCAATAGCGCATCCTACGGTGGTAATTTCCCTACACACGTATTTTCTCCTTTCTTGTTGTTGTTTTTTTATGTGGAACCAGCAGAGTACTCAGTTTGTTCGTTTTTTTTGGGTTTTTTTTCACTGCTTAACGTCTCTTAACAGCGAGGTCTTTAGGGACGGGAAAGGATGGGGGGCAAGGAATGAGAAGGAATTCGGCCATGAAGGAATTCGACCATGGCCTTTTTAAGGAAGCATCCAGGCATTTGCCTGAAGGGATTTGGGAAACCATGGAAAACCCAAATATGGATGCCCAGACGGGGATTCGAACGCTTTTTTCGTGGGACTGGATATGAAAGTTCTGACTATTTATCTTGTTTGATCGGATTGTCGCAGACATTCTCACTCGGCATTCACTTTTGTCGGCTTTCGGAATCTTTTTCAAGGCAAATAAATGAAAAAGTTGCACCTATAAACTTATGTTAAGACGGGGTAAGCATGGGGCAATTTTATAAACCTATTGTAAACATAATTTTCCACTTATTTTAAAGCATACTTGCGTCAAGTTCCTTTGAGATCGGATAAAAACTGTAGATTTGTGTGTAGCCACACCAACTTTTAAATTTCAAGTTTGAATTTCTCGGTCAGCAATTTTCATGTCGTAATCCGTACAATGCCGTTCGACAGCGCTCAAAATACCTTTATCCACTTTGACCGATTTTCCTTCAGTTTTCGAGATATTTGCAAACAAACTAAATGGTGTAAATTTTCCTTAAGGGGGTAAAGGAGAAGAAGGGTTGAGTTTTGTAAACCAAATGTAGACAGTATTTCTCACTTTGCTTTAAAGTATTCGTGTGCAAAGTTCCATCGAAATCCGATAAAACTATAGTTTTTTGTGTTACCTCATCAAGTTTAATACAATTTTTAAATTTAAAGTTCATATTTCTCACTCACTAATTGTCGGTCAGTAAGAAATCAAATGCCAATAAACAGGAAGTTTTATGGGCTTTCAGAATATCGCCATTCCCTTTTACCGATTTTTTGACCGTTATAGAGATATTGAAAAAATCTGAACTGCACAACGTGTAAATTTTATCGTGGTGAATTTCACATTACACAGCAAGCAGTGCCAGATCCTAGAGGTGAAGTTGGGGTTAAGGGTCTATTACCGCCGATATAGGGATTCGAACCGAGGCCCTTTCGATGTCCAGTCAGTTCCTTAACCACTGAGCCATCAGGCTGCTCCATTTGATACCCATGAAGATTATCTAAACAAAAGTTTTCCTTGAACCTTCACTAAAGCATCTACAATTATTTTCATTCCTTGCGAATTTTCCAAATGTTACGTCATTGTCATGTTAAGGTTAATATGAACTTAAGTAGTGCACAATTACAAAATTATAAATGAAACGTTTCGGCAGCTATGAGGGTGTGACGCACAGACTGATGTGCTAACTATACGGATTCCGCCATTCACTCAGCAGATACAGAGTCTTAAAAACTTTGTAGTAGGAGACGTATGCACCAGTTGGCATGCCTAAATATTCCGTGTATGTAATACAGGGCGTTCGCCGGAAAACGCTACCCTCCCAGTCTGTTGCCGTCGGCAACTTGCTCGGTCAGTCGCGCCAGCAGTTTCCGCCACACGGCACCGTGAATCACCGCACTGTTTAACACCTCCGCTGCCCCAACAGTGCAGTGCAGTGACCCTTACATTTTTAAGAACGGTTTCTTTGCATTGTAGATAGTTTGTGACTTCGGTCTCTTATTAATCAGTGTTGTGAATAAACGTTTCTTTGCGGTTTGGCTGGTTTGGGGCTTCATACTCTTATTAATCTGTACCGTGTTTGAGTGTGAGTAAAATTATGGTACGTTACAGTTTGCAACAAAGAATATTTCTCTACGATACATATGTGAAGAAGAAGTCGTTTAAAAAGTGTCGCAGTAAATTTCGTCGCGAATTTCCTGGCGCTTTACTGCCAGCTAAATCAACAATTCTGCGTCTGGTTAAAAAAGTAAGAGAAACGGATTCAATTTTTAATAAAAAGAGACTGTCGGTCAATCATTAAGTCAGTTAGGGCAGCGTGTGTCTCGAAATATGTTCAGAAGATGTGAAATGTGCATTACACAAGAGGGTCAACACTTCCAGCATCTTTTATAAGGTAAGCTAATGAATTACGTCACATTTAAATGCTTAGCACATACAAGTTTATGAAGTTTTTGAAGCGTAATTATTATGAAATAGTCCGCGGCCGACGGTCGAACAATGCCGGAAACTGACCGCTCGCTCGCCGGGAGCAGTTTCTTCCTTGTAGCGCTAACAGTGCGTTGCGTTTCCCGGCGAACGCCCTGTATAAGCAGTTTACTTGATCAAGTGGTTCGGAGTACGTGAATTGTGATCGCTAATTGTCGGCGCCAGAACAGAGAGACTGATTTACAAGGTCGAGTTCCCGAGAGACAGTGGGGTCGCCTGCCTTCTGCCACTCCGCTTTTGAAAGCGCACCATTCTCCATTGAGTGTGACACCATTAACCTTACGACAGGAGGTTATCGTAACAATGCTTCTGGCAGTACCGGAGGATCGCAATGTTTACCCTAGTGGGCTTGCCTCCTGACGAAGATTTAGGATTGTTGCTTATTCGAGGGAGAAGATAATGATGTCTCTACCGAAAACACTTTCAGTTTGTGTGTTATTAACCCATACTTTAGGTAATTCTCCAACATCCTTCTAAGCTCTGAATATATTTGTTATATACTTATACAGTAGTATATCAAAGAAATACTCATTATGTAGATTCAATCGATCCTATTTCATTTGATCTGATATATATTTACAGTCTCATTGTTCCAATAACGGTTCTGAGTGGTATTTACTACTTTTTTGTTTAAATTATAATTTCTTCCTGTATCCAGCTGGCAGAGCTATATTCTACAGAAAGCTATGTTTTTGGACCTAGTAATAAAATCGTCATAGTAACTTCAGTTTTGTTGGAGGTGAGTCATGTAATGTTTCCTGCCAGTGTCACAACCTGCCCTATCAAAGCAGTGAAGACTGAACTCTGCATCAGACATTTACACTAATCATCATATTCCGCATCACAAATATCTTGCTCTGAATCTGACAGAAGTCACATATGGCAAGTCGCAAGACTGAATGCTGTATGGAAGAAGGCGGGTTGATGAGATTGTGTACCAGGGCGAAACTGTCTCAGATGGTACAGTGTCACTGCGTCCCTGTGCAGAGGTGTTTTTGGATCTCATGACCGGACTGGGAAGTAAGCGTCGCGCCGCTCTTTTAAAGAATGAATATGAAGCCGTTCCCCTAACCCAAGCATTTTTTCTCATTTTCTTGTGTATTTCGACAGGAATAACATTCAAACAACCAGTAACGATGCAAGTATGTTTGTCTTTTCGAATGTGTGACATGATACAGATACACATCATGTTAGACTTGAGAACCACGCTCGCCATTGGATTGGTAATTTTGCAAAAAAGTTTTTAATAATTTTTGTCTCATCGTAAATAGAGTAACATGTTTGTACAACAGCCTTACTTCGAAAATTTCTTATGAGTCCTTCAGCAAAACAAAACTCGTTGTAGGGATCTTTGGTGCATTATGATCCCGAAGCTTCTTCACTTACAGATCTTATCTTATAGGGGATTATATTCCCCATTCTCTTAAAATGTATAACGCAGCTTGCAAGTGTGAACATTAAATGTCCACTGTAATGGAAATAACGACATTGATGGATATTTCTGAGGATTACAGTTTCTTCAAAGGGATTATTTAGATGACCATTAAGTAACAGTGGGATAGCAAAGATTACATTTAGTTCATTATTATCATAGTAAGACTGTTGGGTAAAAAATTGTCCAGAAAACTTTGAAACAGAAGAATTTATACAAATAGCTAATAAAATTAATGCAAACATCAAGTATCTGTAACCGAGAAGAAGAAAATGAAAATTTTGTTAAATCTAATTTATTTAATTCTCTGTTTATTGACAGGAAGAAATTCTATACCATATCATAGACAAAAGTTTAAAAACAATCTTCTTTAACAAACACAAAATTGACTTTAGATGATCGCTGTGTATAAATGATTAGGTCTTTAGCGATCATCATACTTCTACTGTAGTATCGAATGTGATCAGATTGGTACGTCCAAATTGATTTAGGGACCTGCAAGAGGACAAAATCTTTTGATATCTTAAATTCTGAACTTCATTGAAACAGGCTATCATATCACCAGTGTAGTTATCGTATGTGCTAACCACACCAAAATTTAAGCAAAAATTGTGTGCACTATCCTGGAGCAAGCCTGAATGGATAATTCATCAAGGAACTATGATACCGGCTTAAATGATATGTGCCACTTGCTACTCACGGATAACTTGTACTAGGCTGGTGGGAGTCGGATGTTCTTGCTTGGCCGGGTCGAGTTGGCGCCAAAGCCAACAATGGCCGGAGGCGGGGTGCCATTGTCGTGGCGGGAGCTCTTGTGCGCGCAGATAATAGGAGCGCGTTTCCGGCCTTAATGATCTGTGCGCGCTGCTTGCAAACGAGCCCCCGTCTCTCTCGATATTGCTCGTAATGGCTTCCGCCGCCAGATATGAGTGCTCAACGCGCAGCGTTGCTGATATTGGGCCACACCCGGCCGTGATATTAATTGAAAATTTCTCCCCCCCCCCTCTCCTATATCCTTGTTGTTGAACGCCGAGATACGTGTTGATCAGCTGTTGTATAACGCACGTGGTTAACAACGATTTATAATGGTGTCAGGTAATGAATTTGTTTTGAGGTGAGTTGATAATTTATTACTCTGTCAGGCCATAATCATGGGATCACTGCTTCTCCCGCATCCTTCATTAAACGGGATTTGGAGAGTCATTTCGTCGCAAGTAACTTTTCTCCCTCGTTTCCTAGTATAGTAGTTACCAACATAACGTTATTTGTTTGAGACCTGTAACAACATTTTCTGAAATTGGTGAGATAGTGATTTTTTTTACTTACGTTGACTATGGTTCGTCTAAGGAAATAAGTTCTTGTTTAGCCCCTTTTTATAGCATACTGTATTATGAAGCTTCCTGCAACATGCATTTTCCAGTTAGTATTAATCGCTATGTCACTAAGTCAAAACGACAGTTGCAACTTAGCCGCACATATGGATCTTTAGAAAGGTAAGAACTGGTAGAAAATCAAATAACGGCGAAATTGGATTTGTTTAAGTGAGGACATCAGCAAATTTTGACGTCATGTTCAATGATTTAAAACTTAATTCCAATCAAAGTGATGGTAGGAAATAGCGATGGAACAATGACAAATGCCATTAAAAAACCAGCAACACAATCTACCGTCTCTACAATGGTACTGCAGAAATATTTAGCACTTTCGTATGATATTATAAGGACGTTTTTAACAAGCAACAACCAAGCAAGTTCAATGCAGACACGCAAAATATCTGGACCAAGCAATAGGGCACGACTGGCTTGTGGGTTTAAACTAAAGAGCAAGGATAATCATAAAAATCATATTCCTAAGGCAATTGAAACGTCGCAACATCCAAACGTTCATCTAGTTCTGTAGTAGCTGTTTCACTTGTACAAACGGTAAATTCTGCGTTTACACGGCTAGTATCCGAGGGGACTCTTGCTAATATTTTCCTCCATTAAATTGTAATGATGGATAATATCTGTCCGTATTTTATAAAATTAAATTCCAATTATGTTTGTTCAATCAATCGCCTCTCATTCGGGAGGACGGCGGTTCGAATCCCCGTCCGGGCATCCAGATTTGGGTTTTCCATGGTTTCCCAAATCACTCCAGGCAAATGCGGGATGCTTCCTTCAAAAGGCCATGGCCGAATTCCTTCCAATTCCTTGCCCCCTATCCTTTCCCGTCTCGAAAGACCTCGCTGTTAAGAGACGTTAAGCAGATTAAAAAAATGTTCAATCAAAGAATTCATAGAGCATATAATGAAATTACAACATTTTTATATAGTAGAATATTAGGAACCTGGTTACAACCCAATGATGAGAGATACATGGGGTGACATGAATATATCTTCATCGGCTGTATAAGCAACAAAAATAACTCCAGGGATCCAATAGCACAGCTGGTGAGAGTAGGTTATTTCCCATCATTGAGTATGTCATACCTCTCCGCAACAGAATACACTAGTATTCATAATGTTATTCAGATTATTAAAAAGACTGAGAAAATAACGTACAAAACTTAAGGCTTCCTAGATACCCTATTTTTTCCTTCGCTTCATGTAGCTAATAATGCAACTATTGTATGACGTACTTAATAGAGTGTACGAAATATAGTCGTATTGGGCATGTATATTTAACGTTGCACAGTTTTGAGACGAGCTGTGGCTATTTTTTGTTTAAAACTTTTAAGGCCCGCATTAATCACAGTGTCCTTTACTTCCGGTTAAAGCGGCTGCTGGTAAAACAATTCCGTTTCCTTTCTCCAACTTTTACCTCTTTTTGCACTGAATGTATACACAGGCTGTTTTGAGCTCTTCTTACATTCGCTTTTTTTGAACTTACTGTTTTTCATGGTTGACCTAGGTTGAATATTATTTGTGGAAACTCTAGGTATACAAGACACATTTCAGAAATATTAAGGCAGTAAAATATGATTGAAAATCTCATCGAATAATTACAAGTTCAACGTAAAGCACTGTATCGATATTCGGAAGCTACATGACACATTCACGATCATTTACAAAGAGCAAGCACTCGATCAGCTTTAGATACAACTGTTTATTTACGCAGGCTAAATCAGGGGTCCCCAAACTTTTTATCACGTCGACCCCCTCATAGAACATTTGTCTTCTCATCGACCCCCAGATTAAACGTTTAATAAAAACCAGTGCCGGATCTGGGGGGGGTGGGTGTACACCGGGATGCCAACTTCAAGGGGGCGGCAAAATCATGTTTGAAGGGCGGCGATTTAAGTCGCGGAAATTTTTTTTTAGCTCTACTACTACACTGGGCGCCGGGCGGCGACAACAATGTGTTTGGCCGACAATCGAGGTGGCGACACTTGGGATCAGACGGCAAAAATGGGAGCTCCAAATAACGTTGCAAGGGGCGGCATTCCTACAGTTTTTGCCCCGGCTCGAAAAATTCCTGGATCCGCCACTGATGAAAATTTTAAATCATTTTTAGCATTTTTGATGCTAAGCGATAAGGAGACTTGCATAACAACCCAAAGAAAGTATTTATAGTTCCCACACCTTAAAAAATCCACCCAACAATAACAAAAAAGGGATATTTTACACTGTTATTATAATCGTAAAAAATAATTAAAAAATTATAGATAGATGGAAACTAGCCTATAACCGTAAGTGTCATAAAATTTAAAACACAAAATAATCATTGGAAATTTAAATAAATTATATTCGATGAAAAAACATCTGCCATTTTACGACTACTATTGAATACATTAAAAATATGTTAACATACGTTTTCATTAACATACCTTTTTGATATTAGTGAGATGGATGGGTCTGAAGGGCAGCATCAAGATTACTGATGTTCGGTTGAAAATTGGTAAGTTTTAGTCGCAAATCACCACGGTTTTCCAAGTTCGGTCTGTTTCTCTGTTTTGTTAAAATAACGTTCGCGTGGCTAAAGCCAGCTTCAACGAAATTGGGAATGCAAGTAAGAAAGATTCGTCTTCTGCTATGAGCTTGGGGTATTTTGTAGCAATATTGTTATTGCTCCAAATTTCGCTGAGGTTTTTATTTTTAAACAACGCTTTAGCTTCCAGATCTACGCATATTTCAATCAGTTCATCTTCTAAGCCACGTTCATTACCTTCATTATGTTAACATCAAATTGAGAAGCAAACCATTCAGGAACATGCATGTTCTCCAAGTCTTCGAAACGTGCTTTGAAGTCTTCTCTTAATTTATCGAGAAGTTTAATATATATCTCCAAATCACGGTCGGGTATCTCTTCATTTTCTTTTAGTAGTCGAAAGTTTGAAAAATATTTAAAATTTTTACGGGCCAGTGAAGATCTTAACAGGTCCATTTTTAGTTGAAAGGCCATTATAATTGTTCGAGCTTGAAAAATTGTAACATTTTTTCCTTGCAAACGCTTCTGTACTTCGTTAAATTTCGAATAAAGATCTGCCAAATAGAACAAGATGGTTCTTGCACTGTTTTAACTCGTCATATAGTAATGGATCCACATTCTTAAGAAACTCTGCAGACGAGTCGTACAAGTCAACAAACCTCTGCAAACTATCACCTCTTGCCAACCACCTTACCTCAGTGTGCAAAAGTAATTGATTGAAAGGTTCATCATTTTCTTCGCATAACTTCGCAAACAATCGGGAATTGAGAGGATGAGCTTTAATTTTATTAATTGACGTAATGCACACTTTTAGAGTATCATGCAGGTCGCCACTCAATTTTTTGGCTACAAGATGCTGCCTGTGTAGGACACAGTGAACGGTACGTACATTAGGAACCTTTTCCTTCAGAAAGACGAAAAATCCTCTATAACGGCCTACCATAGCAGGTGCACCGTCAGAAGCTACTGCAGTAATATTCCCGAAAGGAATGTTGTGCTTGTTCAAATAATCTTGCAAACATAAAAAAATTGTCTCACCTTTTGAATCAGTTTGAAGATATTTAGCAAAACGAAATTCATCAACAGTGTCATTCAGGGATGGACTATGGAACCTAACATAAACCATGAGAAGATTTGAACTTCCGAAAGTTGATTCGTCAAGTTGAATAGCAAACTTACAATGCTGGAGCTCAGAGGTCAAAGTTCTTTCCACATCATCGGCCATTTCCTCTATACGTCGCTGCACAGTATTTGCACTCAATGGTATGCACTTCAAAAATAGTTGAGAGTCTTTCTTCATAATATTTTCAATTACATCTTTTATAGCTGGTACTATAATCTCTTCACCAATTGTGTACGGTTTGCCTTTCTTTGCTATGTTAAGAGAGATGCTGTAGGATGTCCTCAGTCCTCCTTCACTATCAGCGCTAGCAGATGACTTCAGATATGTACTTTAATTTGGCGGAATTCTCAATTTCTCTTTTAGCATTTTGAAATACTCAAAATCTTTGTTTTTCTTATCAGAATGGATCCTTTCCAAGTGGTCTTTTATTTTCGCCGGCTTCATAGCATCATTGCTGAAAGTTTTTCACATAACAAGCACATAGGAATAGTTTCATTAGCAGAAGATAGCACAAAACCATATTTCAAATACTCGTGTGAATATTGTCTGCATTTCTTCTTAGCACTGGTAGACGACATCGTAGGTATTAAACTCAGATTTATAATATGAACAACACGATACGATCGCAGCACAACAAAACAGCAGCAGTAAGAGACGCAACTTATTACCGCACGAGCTATAAAGAACTGCCTGTTCTTACTCAGAGTGCATTGTTGCTACTTTTTTCTAACAATGGATATCTAGACTTGAAGGAATAATAATTACATCTAAAAGTAACCTATTCAATAGAATTAGATAGGAAAAAAAAGAAGTATCTAAATTTAATGGTTTTCGGTATATTACGATATCATCTATGTAATCTACATTTAGATATCTACATTTAGATATACAATACATAGAGTGGAAACCATACTAGAATTTAACAGTGCAACTTGTGTATAATGAACAAGGAGCGTTCTCTCCCCCCCCCCCCTCCCTGGTGGCTTTACGTCTCGTCGACAGCGCGGTCATTAGAGGCGGGATGGAACTGCGGAGAAGGAACTGGAAGGAATTCGGCCATGGCTTTTTGGAGGAAGCATCCCGGCATTAGCCTTGAGTGATTTGGGGAAACCATGGAAAACCCAAATCCGGATGCCTGGACGGTGATTCGAACCAGCGTCCTCCCGAATATAAAATGCTTAAATACCCAAAGTAAATAAAAAATAAAGTTTTAATACTTGTTGAGTTCATCACGTAGCTTAGCTAAAATAAAATAATTGTGATGTTGAACTTCTTTCTTACCCCAAAGACGGACCTTAGAAGAGAAACAATTCGTAAATTGGTCTACATTCGTTTCTCACAGGAACAACCACTAGCAAACCAGCAATGCGAGTGAAGAATAAAGCGGCGAAATCAAACAGTTTGAACGCTAAGCTTTGCCCCATTATTACCTCAACGCTTTGCGCCCCAGTATGAGTAACAGCAACAATACAATTGGTTTATTTGTTTTCGCTGCTTTGTTCTTCGCTCTCGTTGTTGCTATGCTCTCCGCTCCAGTATGTTATCTCCTTAACACGTACCTAAAGCGACGCAGGCTTCGGTAAAACCCAAATTATAACGGGGGTAGTCAGTAATTTTGGATTTTTGTTGGAATATTCCCATTTTTTTCCTAGACCATTTAACTGATCCTCTTTATTATCAATCGACCCCCTTTCGACCCCCGGGTATTAATCGACCCCCGGAGAACTCTTATCGACCCCCAGGGGTCGATACCGACCACTTTGGGGACCCCTGGGCTAAATGAAAGTGACTCTGGAGCTCGGATGTCATCATTTATTTAACACAGCTCTGATTGCCTTTCAGCAAGCTAAAAAGTATGGACACAGGTTTGCGTATGTTTTCACCCAATCAACAATGAGGGCCACCGTTCAGTTGATTCACTATAGCAACGAGAGTTTCGCTAGATCCTAGTATGTGCATTCATCAAATTTTATTGTTTTGCTGAGCCTTACCTGAAAATTTTTGACGGAATTAGTGACAGGGGTAGAAAATTAGAACTTGATATAATCCAATTGTCTAGTTCAGTCAAAACTGTAGGATAGTGAAACGACCTTTATTGTTGCTTCTTTTTTGCCTAAGAGTACATGATACTTTTCTTGAGTAAGTGACGATTGATTAGTTCTTTGTTGCTTGCGTATCATTTCCATCAGATTTTAGATTTTATTCTGTTGTTACCTGCTTATTAATGTTTCATTCACACTATGTAATCTGAGTCTCCATGGAAAGGTACGATTAAACCAAACAGTAGCTGGGGAGGGAGCTAAATTAAACTCCACTTGTTTATTATGTCTCTCCACGTAGTTTCAGTTCATTATAGTTCAATTAAAGTTGTTGGTGGTGACTCAATTTCGATATATCACCGTTCAATCTCATTCCTATCCCTATTGTCTTACTCATTACAAATTCCGCTTTAATAAGTCGTTTAATAGCTTGTGAGTTAATTATTCCGCATTCTCGTACTATTAGATAAGTAAATTCTATCCATCGTTTCCTTTAAGCTAACCAAACAGTATATTACGCAAATGAGTCCATCGTAATTTAAATTATGTAACTCAACTTCTTTGTTGAAACTTCTCCAATAAGTACAATATACCAAGAAAATTTAATTCTGACGGTTGCACTGCATGCATTCCCGACAACGTACAGTACACAATGTATTTTGATGATAACATACGCAAAGCATGTTTCTGTGGGAGTATGTTACAATGTTAAAGTATTTTAGACATAGATTACAATTGAAGGAACTACGTATGCAATAGATCTTGGAACACACGTAGAATCCTCAGAATTTAAACAGGTAGAAACCTTAGTAGTGATAAATTGAATACTGAATTTTGTTGAATTGACTTCCGGGTACTGAAAGAGTTCGTAATTTTTGAATACAAAGATAAATCCCATGCAAAAAAAAATGGTAATACGAAAAATTTTTGATTACAGAAATAAAAGACTGCAAGGGATATCTGAAAATAAAGATTTCTTTAAACCTTGGAATCGAAATGTTTTACGATTTCATAACTCTTTCCCCTTTCTCCGAAAACAGAGAAGAAAGCAAATGAGAAACAAAAATTGATTGTAAAAAAAGTGATTCAAGGGATATTGGAAAATACAGGTTTCATGAAATCATGGAATCGAAATATTTCTCGGATTCATAACTTTTCCTCTTTCTTCGTAAACTGAAAAAAAAACTAGATTCCAATACAAATACAATATTTATTCTGCGTTAGAAAGATTTTTGAACCCACTCATATTTCGTCAAAAAAGGAGCCATCTGTAATACTTCGTAATTTATGCTACGAAATTTTCTTTTTACTAACTTCTGGATTGGAGCAAATTTTTCCAGAGGCTAACAAAACATATTACCAGATGTGCTACACATAGCCATTGGTAATAAAAAAATTAGGTAGCTGATATTTTGAAGGAATTAGATCCCATTCTAGAACGAATTATTTACGATGTACAGTACGTAGTGATGGGTCAGTAACAAGACAACGTATTCACACACCGTAGCTACGCATCTCTTCTCAAAACATATGCAACATTGGCAACTACTCTTAATTTCACCGTAGCAACTATGTAGAACTGTTAACTTGGTTGGCAAAAACATGTGTTACTGTGTGATTACAACCAAACAAAAAGCAAAAGCAAATTACTAAAAAGCTGGCACAGTGTAATATAAATCATAAATGCAGGGATGATTTGTGTCTCTCTGACTTCATAATAATAATAATTATTATAATTATTATTATTATATTTTTTTACGACTATACGGCTAAACCGATCTCGATAAAATTTGACAAGACATACTATATATCACTAGGAAGATCATAGGATACTTTTTTGGAGACAAATAACATATATAGGCAGACGGACAGCGTGTGCAAGTGTTTCTAATGTTATATCAGTCGCTTAGGCTTTGTTTTTCTCGCAGTCTGTTTGTGTAGGGTCTGTTTCATAAATTTCATGTACAGACACAACTTATTATATGATATAGATTTGTGCTGTACCATACTATGGTTTTGTGTTAAGGGTGCGTCTCCACTTGAGAGTAAATATTGAAGAGAAGCTCTCGATAGCTTAAGTCGCCAGTGAACACGATTCTGAGAGTAGCTCACTGCGAGTGGCGAGCTACTGCCTGAGAGCTGACAATAATCGACTTGCTCTCAAGTTGACACGTCCTTCTTGCACTGTCTGATAGTATCTCGCAGAATACGAACAATGTTCGAAAGTCTGAGAGCTGAAACTGAGAGTTCGGTAACAGTTATTAACAGGATGACTAAAAATTGATCTTAAGATGAAATAAAGGAATTCAGTAAAATGTATGAAGGGAGAGAATTGCCGTGGAATGTGAAACGTGACGATTAGCGGGAAAGAATTAAAATACAAAATGTTTAATAGGAAATGGGAGAGAAATTTTCTTGTTTATGAGTTGAAGTTCGAAGAAATCTTCACATTTAAAAAAAATAATTTATTTCAACGAATATCAATAACTTTAATTTTTGTAGACTCATTGTAATTACAGTGGGAAGTTTAAATTTAAGAAAGATTTTATTGACTTATGCAAAAAATCGAAGAGTAGCCGCATGTATTGACATAGAATTTCTCATTTTAGTTCCCTGTTTGAAAATTGTTGATCCCACAGATTCTATGATAAACTCAACTTCATAGTTCATTCACAAATGCTCCTAAACTGTTGCACTTCTTCGATCCGTAATTCCGATGTCAGCGTATGTCTGGCTTCAGAAACACTTCTCCTTTTAGTCCTAGGCTTAAGCGAGCAGCTTTTCCTACTCAGTTTTTCCTCTTTCCTGTAATAGCAGACAGTATGATCACAGCTGACACGATCTTTGTGCGCCGACATCATGAGTACTCTCCGCTGCTTTCCGTTCAGATAATTGTCGCGAGAACTGTCCCAGCGAGCAGCTTAGCCAGAATCTACTCTCAAATGGACACCTCCCTGAGAGTAACTCTCTAGAGTTTCTCGTGCCAGTACTCTCAAGTGGAAACGCACATTAACGTTTTTGCGATCAGTATCAATAATGCTCTGGGACAGACACTGATAGAAGCAGGAATATACTTAAAAAGATGAGTTTTCCCTGTGGCAGTTACAACAAGCTATTTCAGGGATTTCAAACCCCCAAAGGACAGTAAAAAGGTTGTTAAGAAAACAGTATTGACATGAGACGTCCCCACAAACAAAAATCTGATGGAGGAACTGTGGTAGGTAGTCTCCCATAGTTAAATCACTTCCCTCCCTTCAGTTTGTTACAATTTTTAAACGTGTTGCAAATTGGTTCTCTTCCAGATACGGGTTCAATGGTAGAAGGATATGGTGATGGCTTCCCCGTCATATCACAACACCGTGCTTTTTGGGACACCCTTTACATAACTCACAGCCTTCTATATCCAATTGAAGCAATAAAATTCTTTGAAGATCTCTTGGGTATGAGGTGGGATCAATTATCGAAGTTGAAAGAATTTTCGACGTCGTAACGTGCCGTCATCTGCAGGTTGCGTATGCTGACCGGCGTGAGGAGCGCAGTCCAGGACGCGACTGCCGTGTCGGACCTGCCGGGGCGGTATTTATACTCTTCCATCCATCCCCTCCACTCCCGCCGCGGCGCTCCGGGGTGGTACGTTTCGACGCGTTGAGCAGTGATCTTCAGTCAGTATGCCACCCTCGTCGCTCACTGTGCCTTGGCTCTGGTGTTTGCGGAGCCACTTCAGTGCTGCGTTCCAAGCTTGGCTTCCTTGTATACACAGTCCCAAAAGTGAGATGTGTTTCTAACAATTTCAGTCACCTCATATTTGATAGTATGCTTTATATCTGGACAATGTCCAGCAATATCTGATTTTGACGCGGTGAGACGTTTATGTTACGTGTGAATGGTCTGTCCGACGTATGATTTTCCACACTCGCGCGGTATGTGGTATACGCCAGGCTTCCAAAGTCCCAAATAATCTTTAACTGGGCCAAGAAGTGCTTTAATCTTCGCCAGTAGGCGGTAAACGCACTTGTTGGCGTAGAATTCTACCAATCTTGCTCGATACATTGCCGACGTATGGGATTAGGGTTGTGGCTCTTGGCTTGTCCTCCTCGTCAGTTGATTCTCCAGTGGTCTTCCGCCTGAAGGCGCGCCAAATATGGCGGTTGCCGTAGCCATTACTCTGGAATACGTTCATGAAGGTCGAAGTGTCCCCTGTGCTGAAAAGAGCGACTTCTTGACTTCACTGTGACCATTTACTTTTTGTTATTAATTTACAAGTAGTTCTTAATATTTCAAAATCAGGTGGGCGCCAGAGATTCCTTTTGGAGGGTTCCCTATTATGATCTCAAGGTATGAAAATGAATAATTTAATTAGTGGAATTTTTAACCAAGTCACGTGACATATTATATGACTGGATAGGACTTAGTGAAAACAAAGTTCACAATCTGACTTTAGTTTAATTAAGCACGTGAACATTTTTACTTTACAAAATTTAACAAAGATTAATTTTCTTTTCTAACCACAAAGGTACATTAAGTTTCTCCGTAGAGCAAGAGTGTCTATCTCAGGGCGTTCACTACAATGACGATACAAAAGTTTCTCTTTCCTGAATTGTTATTACCGTGGTAGACGAATCTAGTTGTCCAGTCGGTGGGCTAACTGCCAATCGACAGCTGATGTCCCTGGCTGTGAACGAGGCCCGGTGGCCGAACTTCCCCTCGAGGTAGGCTACCACCAAGTGTCCAATCTGGTCCGCACTTCGCAGCCTCTTGTTCCGCCCCATTTCGAGGCTGTCCTCCAATCTCCGTATTTCCCGCCGGTTGGCTCTCAGGCATGCAACATACCGATCTCAGTTAATAACATTCTCAAAAATTGTTCCAATTGGCTGTACTCTTTTGCTCCGCCTAACACTTTATTCTTTGATACAGACATCATTTTTTGTTCTCTTTTTACTGAAGACATATTCAGACCCTCGGGTCTGCCCTCAGCTGTGGTCTGTGTCACCTGTCTGTTCGGCAATTCATCACGCCTAATGGTTGGTCGACCAGCAGATGTAACTTATACTATTAGGCCTGACACGACACAGAACCTGCTCGGCGGTGGCAGTCTCCCGCGAGACACACAAAGGAAAAAACAGAGGCACGCAATACATGTCTTTCACTCTCTGTTCTTTAAGGTACATTACATGGTATTTGATAAATAACTTGCAAAAATTCTGTTTAAACTTCTTGAAGACATTCAAAAGCCATCGTATATGTGATACTGTTGTCATAAGATTGCAAGCAAGGGTAGAACTAAACAAAAATTAATTACGACTTTCAGTAGGTCAGATTGTGAACTGAACTGGCTGCTGGTCGAGTTTCATCGAGCTATCAGTGAAGCAATAACATACAAGCTCTCGAAGACACAAACTAGTTGTGCCTCGTAAATTTATAATGGATGTTATGGTATTCCGACACTGGACTCGTGTTTCCTATATTACTATTTGACTGAAGAATCAACACATAATTCAGTTTTAGTGCCTTGTTTCTATTTCACTAGTTTTATTTACATCGTCTCCTGTTAAACCTTATATAAAAACTTCTTGAATAGTAGGTTTTTAATAACATTTAATATTATTGTTGTAACATGTAGTTTTTTCCGTATCGTAACTCCATTTAAGAGTTGATGATATCGTCTGTATCTTACAAGTTCATAATGATGCTACATGTAGCAATGAAGGTGACACAGATGTTGATAACATGTTTGCTGATGATGCGGTTATTTATAGGGAAGTAAGGAATTTGGCCGATTGCTTAGAAATTCAGCGTGATCTGGATATTATTTTGTCACGGTGCGCTGAGTGACAACTTACGCTAAATTGTAAAAAGTGCAAGACAATGAGCATAACTAACAAAAAGAATACAATTGTTCAGAAATTCGAGTTAAAGAACTCAGTTATTGATATGGTTTATTCTATAAAATATTTGGGAGTAACACTACAAAGGAACATGAAATGGGACTTACACATTAATTCATTAGTAGGTAGAGCTAATTCTAAGCTGCGATTCATAGGTCAAATCTCGAAAAATTGTAATGAACAAACAAAGGAGATAGCGTACAAATCTCTTGTGCGTCCACTTTTGGACTATTGTTGTGCCATTTGGGATCCGTTTCGTAAGGGGCTGATCGAAAGTATAGAGAAAGTACAGAAAAGAGCCACTCAATTCGTGACCGCTTGCTACAGTCCTTATGAAAGCGTCACAGAACTGATTAGTAGAATAGGTTGGGTGTCTCTGGTAGATAGACGACACACATTTCGTTTAAATTTATTGGTAAACATGCGTACTCCCACTTTCACTTGTGAGTGTAGTGAAATACTTCTTTCACCAACCAATTTGAGTCGGAAGGACAGGAAAGATAAAATTAGAGGAATAAGGTGCCGCACTGATTCTTATATAAATTCTTTTTTCCCTCGTACCATTAGGGATTGGAATGCACAGCAAAGAGATTAGCTTTGGTGCTGAGCACCCTCTGCCACCCACAATTTTGTGAATTGTAGAGTATATATGTAGATGTAGATGTACATGAAAAAAATATCACTCATAAATATCGATATTTTCAAAAAATAATATCAATATTTCGATTTATTATCAACAGTCCTACTCTGTACTGGGACCAGTGCTCTAAGCGCTTTTCACCGCGGACGTGCCTTCCGCTCCCAGAGTTCAAGCAAGTGTTCTGACTGGCTATTAATGATGTCAGTGAGGTTCTATAGTATGGGGAAAGACTTAATGCAGCGAGTTGGTAACTGACGCTAGGTTCCCATGTCCTTGACTACCGATTCAGCTCCCACGCATAACCATGCAGTGATAAGATGCAAGTTTCGGATACCACAAGAACTGCGGTTGATAAAACTCGGAAGAATATGCTGTCCTTATGTTACAAACTGTGAAACAGCTCTGGGATGGTCTCGACTGCTACGAAAAAATGAAATAAAGATTTTATGTTATCCCTAAATCCCTGAAAAGCAAGCATGCAACATCGTGACCGCTTGCTACAGTCCTTATGAAAGCGTAACAGAACTGATCAGTAGACTAGGCTGGGAGTCTCTGGCAGATAGACGACACACGTTTCGTTTAAACTTATTGGTAAACATGTGTACTCTCACTTTCACTTACGAGTGTAGCGAAATACTTCGTCCACCAACCTATATGAGCCAGAAGGACAGGAAAGATAAGATTAGAGAAATAAGGTGCCGCAATTATTCATATATGAATTCCTTTTTCCCTCGTACCATTAGGGATGCACACCAAAGATATTAGCTTTGGTGCTGAGCTCCCTCTGCCACCCACAATTTTGATAATTGCAGAGTATATATGTAGATGTAGATGTTTTAACGATTATACGTGTAAACAGGTTATCATGAAAAACATAAATGTCTTGTGATATTAAGAGTACCGGTATGTAACGAGCAAGTGATTATTTGTTTGGTGTGTATATATGTACAATTTTTTATTTCTTCAGACACACAACTAGCTATTCCCATTTTAGATCTTTTCAGCGATGACTTATTTCTTGAGTTAAAAATTAAAAACACAAAGGAGAGCTCAAAATGATTATCAATACCGGATGACAGACTGGAACCAAAACCTCTAGAATGTGATACCGATGCAATAGATATTACTGTATTAGGGTCGGTTTTAAATGGAGGAAGATTTTCCGTAATCTGAAAAAATCATATTATAATTACGATACTTTTTGTTTTAAATAATCTTCGAAAATCTCAGACGAGATCATCTCGAAACTTAAGCGCTGCAGGAACTATTGTATAACCTGACAGGAGAGTCAGTTATGCGTTTCCTTTTCAGATTGAACCTAATATTTCTTGGTTGATTGAAACCGCCAGCTTGTAGTTACATACTTTGTCACCATTATTCTACAATTCATCAATATATTTTCTCAACGGTTAAGAGACATTTTTAGTTTAACGCGTTCAGCATTGCAATAAGATTTTTTTTTTTTAAATCTACACAAAGAAATAAAAGTTTACGTTATTCACCGAGCCATTCGCTTTTAAATTTCTGACGTAAGCAGAAAAATGTATAGATTATAATTACAAGTTTTTTTGTTTGTGCGGTGAAATGTGAACTGGTTTTGCACGTTAAATTTCTGTTTTTTTCACTGAATTTGCGCACTCTTGCTTTTCAGTGCTTGTCTCAAGTGACATTTGAATGGCTTAGCTCTCGAGAACTCACAAGCACTCAGCCATAGGCATGCACACTTCCCTGACACTTTCATGGAGAGAAAAACTTGTGTGGGTCTGTTTCTAGTAAACTTTCGAATTTAATAAATTCTTGCAATTAGTGATGATGAAAAAAACCAAAGGCCTTTCCTTTGGATCGATTCATGTTGTCATTACGCAGGTGATACATTTTCTATACAGTACATCACACCTGTCTCCCATCTAACAACAGTTTTTAGAAGTAGAGCAATCGATAACTTAGGCTTGCACTGAATGTCCATATATAATTCATTTTTTCAAATTATACTAATTTTGTCTCTCTGAAAACAACGAGAGCTTTGAAAACATCTATACCACTTTGATATCCTTACAATTATATTTTTGGTGTAATTTATGTAGTAGAAGCCACATGAATGCCAGACAGACAGCAGGCCTGTTCCCAACGAAAGGAAAGAAAATAGTTTTATGTTCTTTACGTAGGAACAATCCTGCTCGTGGTTAATATCCTCCAAAAACAAAGTTTCAGTAGCTGAAAAGAAAAAAAATAATGTGATCTGAGAAACATCAAAGTTAACAAGAGAGAGTTTCGTTTTCTAAGCATGAATCATAGAAGAACAAAAAAGATGATATGAAAACATTTAGGATCTATCAATATTTTTCACACACATACTCCGATCACGACTAACCTGTACTATGCCATCTTCTGTACCTCAAACTGTTCGCCTGTAGTGTATTAGTTATACGGTACTCGTCTTAAACAACCACGAATCACCAGACGTAATATCCCTCGATACTACCCCCCTCCCCCTCCTTTTCCCAAGTAATTAGCATCTGACAGACTGATAGTAATTCAGGTGTTTCTTGCACAGCAATCGTCCCTTGATATTTTATCTGAACTAACCAATGATTGGCAGCAATCATGGTAATCAAAAAGCTTGAAAATTATTCAGTAAATTGCAGAAAAGTATTCTAAACGAAACTTTTCCCAATACATTAGTTTCTGACATTTATTATTAGTCCAATCAATTGGTGCTTAAAAGTGATCCTAGCTGGAAATTTGTGGGCTTGTTTTGATTTCTTCCATTCTATATGTTTTTTTGGCGTGCTGAATCCGAATCTGATGTTTGCTAACAAAATTTTGTGACGGATCATTGAAAAAAAAATGGCCGAAAATCTCAATTTTGGCGATTTTTTGCTTATAATTCTAAATCTATCAACTTTTCGTAAACAACCTCCATATGCAAGACGAAAGTACATAACGTTCATGCAAATTTCACCATTAAAGTTTATTTCTCGAAAGGAGCATACGAGCTCAAGCGCTAGTTGAAAATTGGCGTATTTTGTCTATCTTCGCAAAAATCCACATTTTCCATTCCAGAACTCAAATTTATTATGAAAGGCTGTCAATATTAGTGAATTCCTCCCAGTTTTAAGTTGAATACAATGTAGCCTAGTTTTCATTTTTTCTAAACATCAAATTAAAAAAAAAATATTGCTGTTTACGGGTTCAATTTCGAGGCCTAATTGTGGGGCTGTAACTGCCTATTCTATTATTACATCTAACGTGTTTATTCAATATCTTGATCTTCTTACATAACTTACGACACCTTTATACTTTCTATAAGCCTCTCACGCTTTTTGATTAACATGGAATGAGAAAAGGAACAAAAGCAATCTCATAAAGGGCTTTGGTGCCTACTGAACAGGCGGACTTTACTAATACAAAATATGGTATTGACTGAGGGTTTTTGTTACATCGGTTCAAATGGCACCTTAGCCAAACATATGCAGAAATTAGCAGCAGTTATGTCTCATATATTAAGTCACACTACAAACCAAATGTCATTGTCATTTTAGATGGTTACACTAACGAAGCTCATGAAAGTACCAAGCTCATAGAAACAGTGAGAATATTGCAAATAAAACAAAGTGCTGTGATATCATTCAGTGAATCGGTGTTCCGCACTGTCTCACAACAGAGTTTCCTTTCAAACTCCAAAAACAAGAAACTGTTGATAAATATGATAATGGAAAAATTTGAGGAGTCAAAAATTGTTTCACAACAATCAGTGGACGATGCTGATATCCTGATTATCTTTACAGCTCTAAATTTGGTCTCTTCGAATGAATCTGTGACAGTGGTTGTGGTAGATATCGATCGTTTTATGATTTTTATTGGCCTGTGTAGCCATAACATAAACAATATCTTATTTATGAAACCAGGAAAAGGAAAGGTATCTAAGACCATTTACAATCCCCATAAAACCATATCAGACCATATATTGTTCCTGCACGCGATGAGTGGTTGTGATACCATTTCTGATTTGTTCAATCAGGGTAAATTGAAATGTCTATAAGTCCTGCAGAAGAACAATGACTTGCTACCAGTTATTGGTGCTTTCAAATACCCTCATGCACGTCAGTACGACTTTTCCGAAGCAGAAAACATGTTTCTCATGGCTCTGTATGGGCAAGGATTAGAAGCTAGCCTGAACGATTTAATTGACGCGCCTTAAAGCCCCAACAACAACAACTGAACGATTTAAGGTACAGGTAATACGTATCATCATCATACAAGAGCAAACTCAACTTTGTCTCAGTAGCCCAAACTGAAGCTGCTGCACGACAACATTCACTAAGAGGTTACTTTCAGGCGCAGCAGTGGTTATCCGGTCGAACCACACTCGATGAGCAACATAGAGACCCGAACGAATGGAGTTGGAAGATAACAAACAGTGGTCTCGTACCACTTCAGACCCTGCACCAGACTCATTACACCGTTACATTTCTTGCAAATGTAAAAAAAAGCTGCCAACGAAATTGTGGACGCAGGAAGGCAGGCCTACATTGTTCCCCGATTTCCACATCATGCGAAGGTATTTGTGAAAACTTTGATCCTCCGGATGCTAGAATTAACGTGGACGAAGAAGAGACCGAAGAAAGAAACCGAGAACAGAGTGAAGAAGGACACTTACACTATGCAGATGGTATGTATAATCTCACAGTCTATTTTGTAATGTTTCATCTCTCCTTGAGATATGGTGGCAAGTTAATTTTTTCTCACCACCTCTTTCATTTTCTAGATGAACAAGCCACGACGTTGTCAAAACAAATGCCGAATAAATTTGAGTTTTGGAGAGGAATTCGTGAATTTTTGCGGAGATAGACAAAATACACCAATTTTCAACTACACTTGAGCCCGAACGCTTCTTCCGAGAAAAACACGTTAACGATTAAATTTGTAGGAAATTTTATGTACTTTCATTTTGAATAGGGGTTGATAGGTTTAGAATTATAAGCAAACACCGCCAATAAATGATATTATTGGCCCTTTTTTCATTTTTTTCGATGTTCCGTCACGAAATTTTGTTAGCGAACCTCAGATTGGGATTCAGCAGCCCAAAAAACTTCTAGAATGGAAGCAATCAAAAGTTCCCCACAAATTTCCTGGTAAAAACACTGTTTGACTGGACTATATCAGCCTAGCCCTAGCTTTGCAAATGAATGAGGTGAAGAGAGGTAGAATGCCCTACTCAATGATTTCACGAAGTTACGGCTTGTGACAATATATTGGACCCTCTGCGTGTACGTCCTGGACGAAGCAGGTAACCATTGCTCAGTGATGAAACACGTTACTGAATAAACTAGCGTAAATGGAATAGGCTTGTATTTGTGCCTGATGGGATTTTATATTCTTCAAGGAACGGTACATCACCTTGATCAGTCAGCGCGGTCTTTCCTTGTCGACTATGATACATTCGGGATTTCCCATCTTGTGTATCGACTTTCTGTTACCTAAAACAGATATTTGTGTCTCAAGGCTGCTTATATCAGTTTTACAAAGATACAGGTAGTCTTTCCATTCTTACAGGTCCTATTTTACAGATGCCAACCTCTGCAAAATAAATTAGTAGCCCTGCAGAGGTGACAACCAAGTGGGACCAGGGTTGACTAACACGTCCTTTGGCTAGCTTGTGCCAATAACTACCCTTAACTGCTCTCCCTTCTACCGCATTGTAGTGAGCACCGGCCCACTCCACTACTTTCAACAGCTTTGAGTGAACTTCCATATTTTTTAGGACAGTGAAGAAGTATCTATTATTCTGTGAAGGAATGGTGTTGTAATATTATTTACCTTTAAACGCACGTCGCCCGGCTTTGAATTCATCCACTAAGGGCCGTCATAGGGGATACTTATGATACTAATCCTTCTATGGCTTCCCCTTCGTGCTAGAACACTAACAAAACTGTCTGCCACTAAGAGGCCAACGCCTTGAGGGGCACCGAACAAGTCCTTTGTGGCTCTCCCTCTTCTTGTAAGGCTTCCCTCGCAGCGTTTGAAGAGTCACCGTCGGGTCACTTGCGCGAACCCTTACCGCACTTCTCATGTTATTGGCAACGCCCGTCATCCACCTAATGGAATAGGAGAGTCCACCAGTAGTTTTAAGGGAAAGCGCCATGCAGTCATTATACTTCACAGTGGCAGAGTGGTGCAGCGCATATAAAAATAGTTTTGGTGGACAGCATGGTTTCGCGAATGGATATTGTAAATGCAATGTTGTTGTAGGCCAATTTTCCGCAGTTGCTCGGTAAAATAAATGATAAAATAACTCCAATGCAACTGTTTCTGTATGGTTTAATGCCATATGCGTTTCACCTCTCATCGAGCTATTGTCAGCGATGAATCTATTCTGAAATTTTACATTGAGTTTACAAACTTATTATACATATGATATGATGCTTAACATAATGCTAAATTGAAACTTTTTCTGATTATTTACAATTTCTATTTACATTAGTCGTTTCCAGGTTCGAAACCACCACACATCTATGCACGTTACCATCTGCTGCATAACAGAGGTAAACATTGCGTCTATCACTGCTCAGTTGTTTACAGTCACCATTTTGTTTTTTTAATGTCAAGGTGGTGGTGCGCTGACAGTACCAGTTTTGAAATTGCGTGAGAGAGTGATGTTTTGCTATTTAGTTTCCAATTTTATTTATAGTGTGTGAGTGCATGTATTTTTAGGTTTATTTATTTATTTATTGTTCCTTCCTTTCCGTAGGATTAATGCTTGTTTACGAGTTTGAACAGCGTTTGGTTTGTTAGGTTTATGTGGTCATTCAGTACCTACTTGCCATTTCTTATTGCTTTTTGAACTTGATAGTTTTCTTGTAGAGTGAGGATGTTGTGTCTGTAATTGTTGATTGTCATTATTTGCACGTCTGTGTTAATGTCTGTTGGTAAGTGATCATTTTCTATTAGATGCTTAGCAAATGTGGAGTGGTTGCTGTACTTAAGTGCCCTCATGTGTTCTTTGTATCTGGTTTTAAACTGTCTTCTTGTCTGTCCTATGTTTATAGCCTCACAATTTTGACATGTCAGTTGATAAACGCTGGAGTTTTGACAGTTGTCTCTGTCTAAGGTAGTTTTTATTTGATTTTGTATTGAGTTCTCCGTTCGTAAAGCAATGTTTATGCCTTGTTTTTTTTAATTTTTTTTTTTTGTAATGTTTGTGACTCTGCGGGTGTATTTATTGGAATATGTCACTGAGTACCATTTACTTTTATTTTCGGTGTCTTTTGTGAATTGTTTTGAATTGCCTGTGTTGTTAGTGTTCTTACCTGGTGGTAGTGGGTGGCTATGTTGTTCTGTTAGTTATTGTCTGTTCTCTCTCCATTTCGTTTATGACTTTTCTGTTTATTGTGTCGACTCTCTGTTATTTATTTCCAATTTTTTAGCTATAGCCTTGTGTTGAGTTCTGTTTGGTAATTTTCTTTTTTAGTGGCGTTCTCTTTAATCTGTTTAGCATGAAGCGTCGTTTTGTGGATGGTTTGATGTGGAGTGTATTATTTGATCTGTTGCTGTAGGTTTCCTGTATATCCGAAATGAGTGTGTGTTTGCATCTTTTGGTATGGTGAGATCCAAGAAATTCAGTTTTCCTTGGTTCTCCTTTTCTATTGTGAAGTAGATTTTTTTGTGTATATTGTTTATTGTTTATTGCAATTCGATTATTCGGTCATCTGTTTCATTGATGAGACATATTACATCATCAACAAATCGCCATCAATATAAAACATTGTATCCTTTCTGTGGCATAAGTTTTTTCCATATCTCATTTTCAATATGGTCAGTAAATATATTGTAAGAACGAAGACTTTCCCGGCGTATGACTGCAATGTAGTCTTCACGGGTGTACCGCCGGATAGTGTTGTGGAAACACAATATTTCGACGGCTGGCTCTGCCGTCTTCTTCAGGTGATGAGACATGTCTCATCACACAACACTATCCGGCGGTACACCCGTGAAGACTACATTGCAGTAAATATATTTGCCAAAGTTTCTGAAATAGATGATCATATAGGAAGACCTTCGTGTTGAAGATATTATTTGTTATTGAAACTGAAACAATTTTGTGAAGTTAGTAACTGAAGTATGCATTTGATTTCATCAAAGTGGCTGTTGGGTAATGTTTTGTATTTTTTAACATTTGTCTGAATTAATTCAATTGTTTCTATTATTGGGATATTGCTATAAATGCTTTCAATGTCAAATGACACTAATATTGCTGTGTGTGGGATGTGTGTGTCTTTTATGTTCTGGATGAGTTCTGTTGTGTTTTTTATACTTCTGTTTTCCTGTAATGTGTAGTGTTGGTTAAGAAGGTTGTTTTTGTGAACTAGGACATCATCTGTCCCCAAAGATGAAAGAGTTAGACAATTAGGTACAGCACTGATTAATCGTGTAAATGTGTTTCCATTTTGTTACAGTTTTGAAGTCTCAAATAAAAAAATTCAACATTAAAGCCCCTAAATGTGACAGTAAAGTAATTAGTGTCATAGTGAATTTAATATTCTGGGGGTGTTAGTATGATAAGAATTAAGGGTTATCTCGCAAATGGATGTTGTGCTTGAAAAACACGCAATTCTAAAATAGTAATAGTAAGTAACATAGCATATTAATGTCAAATCAGTTAGTAGGAAATCATTCTTCTCGAAATTAAACACTCGAAGAAAAGGTTTCTAACACGTATAATCGACATTTTATCCATTTAGGAAAAAAAAAAAGACTTAAATGATAAGAAACACAAAAATGTCCTGAAGTCACGAAAAATGTATAATAACACTTTATGAATTACTATTCTCTACTCAAACTATGATGTACTAAGTTCCATTTAGAAGATACGTCATTTTTAGATCTACGTTCGGAGATGCTGAGTTTTTCAATGAAGTTCAAATTCCGTTTTGAACGAATTTAAAATGTTTAATTGCAATATTACTGAGAATCTGATGATTGCATTTCATCTTGCATGAATCTTCCAAGAGTATTTAATTACTTTTATTACTGATATCCTGAGGTGATTATACTAAAGAAGTATAAAATTTAAGACATAATAAGCAAGTGGTTTAACCAGCACCGCGTATATGTTGGCTCAACGTGGTGCTTGATATCGAAGCATCATTGTGTGCTGTGCCTCAGTGTTGACCCAGTAAACATGTACACTACCTCCTGATCTCCTTGCCTTTCTGATTCTTCGAGTTTTCCCCCTCTAGCGCCACACCTACTCTCCTCCCCCACACAGCACGTGTTCACTCCCGTGGGCTTAGCGCTCCAGCCGTTTTACGATGTCTCCGGTTTAATCCTCCCTCGCTAATGCAATCACACACAGCCAAGGCGGTGCGGACACTTGTTAGAGTCTACGCAGCGGGACACACTCAAAAGTAACGGCAACAGGTTACTAACAGGAAGTTCACAGTAGGCTGGAAACTCTTAATTTATAAAAGGCTGCGAAGGTTTTATATTGTACTGTAACTTTGTGCGGCACAGTATTTAAATCGAATATCACCTCAAAATCAACACCAGGAAATTTATTAAAAAAAAATGTTGGGACAATTACAATCATTTTATTGCAGTACTTTAAGTGTTTTTTATTGAGAATTTCAACAAAAATTAATGGAACCTGAAATCATCTTCAAAGAGTCGTTTAATGCGTTGATGAACGTTCATTTATGAGAACACGTACACGTGGTTCAGATAGACTTGTCTCTTGTAGCAGAGCGTCGAAGCCACAACTTATCCCTCTGAGTGGGTTTCCCGCCGAAGTCTGTAAGTAATCTAGGTAGATATATAAACTAGCTAATAATTTAACTACTGTCGTCTGAGTAGCCTGTTGAAATTATTCATGAGATATAGTTTACGATTATTATAACACTGGATAATGTAAAACATACAGTTCACAAGGTCTGGCACACTTGGAAAATCTTTAGTTGAGTACTACACATCTCAGAGGTGTTCTGAGCACAAATGGAAATTAGATCATCGATCTAAAATCATAAGAAGTTCCCTTTCTGGAGTATGGATAAGTGATAATGTGGACATACAAAATTTCTGCAGTTATAATCACTTCATGATGGCAGAACAACTGCCTCGAAAACTTCCTCCAAAGCGTGTTCCCGCTGGATGGAAAAACTTAATACAAGAATCGCGTACAACTGGTTGAACGTAGAAACGAGCACGTGAACAATATATGCTAACTGGATGGGCTTCTGGAACTCTATGTGTTCTAACATTCCCCTTGCTTCTCACAGAACCTGCCATCTGGTTTAACCTAGAAAAGGCGCTTTTGGTAATACGTCCATCAGAAGCGCTATATTGCACTGGACGTACGGGACCACTACTCATTAAAATAGATTCTATATTCTTAACACTAGGAGTATTTTTAAAAAAATGACGGATTTGTTGTTGGAGAAGTTACCAGTGGTGGATACCTTTGTAGGTGAGGGAAGGTGTCGATAGTAGATACGGGCGCACATCCGTGACGTGTTGGCTGAACACTCTTTCTGCATCTGCGGAATGGTCAGATCTCGGACACGGTGGGGGCACGTAGTCAGCTGAGCATAAAGTGGTCACTTGCTGGATATGGACTCGTTGAGTCAATGGTAACGCTCTGGCCTATCATTCGGGAGGATGCGACTAGTTATCCACAATTCGCATGTTTCGGTTTCCCTGAATAATTTCAGATAAATATCGGATGGTTCAATCATGATCTAATTCCTTCATGTTCCAAATCATCTTCCGCCTCTAATGATGTCGACGTCAACGAAGCGTAAAGACACAAAAAACGTATGTAAAAATATCTCACTAGAGATCAGATAAGAAGTGTTTCATTTGAGATCATCGACGATCAGAAAGAGAAGTCGTCTCCAAAAGGTTTCTACATCATGAAAAAATTCGTTTCAATAATGGTGTTACGCTCAGTAAAATTTCTGTGAATATGTTGCCATTCGGAATATATACATCATCCTTTTCCAATTAAAAAATCTTATTTATTTAATTACAAATCACAAATTAAAACTTATGGCTGTTATGATTAAAAGTTATAGTTAAAAAACAAATACAAAATCAATGCTTTTGTAGCAATGTGAACCAAAATTTAAAAGTAGTCTGTAAATACAATTTCTTTTCAGCTGCCATAGGATGTCATACAATTCAGTATATCATAGTTTTTGAATTAAATAAGAATCAAATCATTGATACAAAAATCGAATTTAATATAAGAAAGCGTGGGCTTCTGGGAACAGTTGCCTCAATTTATATATTATATATCGATAGCTATTCATAAAGGTAGTCTCAGTGTGAAAAATAAGTAAAAAGCTTCTCCCGCTTTTAACACATAAAAATTCAATTTATTTGTAAATGATTTAACCATTATTTTAAACTTATTAACAAATACTCTTCCTTTTTATTTTTCCACAACTATAATTTTGTTTTATCTTTTAATTCACATTCTTGAAAAGTTATTTTTTTTTAAATAGTGTAATATTTTTGTTAGTTTTAAAAAATTGGGATATAAATAATGAGGACATACGCGTGTTATCATTTCATGTGTGACAATCATTTCATTTCTGTTTGTGTATCTAGGAATTTCATCTAACGCGTCGACATTACATGGACTCTCCCTGTTAGCACCCAGTGACCTGACAGGACTGTCCAACAGCAAATAGACTAATTGATCTAAATCTAAAGAGACTCTGTTTAACATAATAAGCTATTTTGAATTTCATGTTTCTATTTAGTCGAACGCTGCTTTTGAAGAACGGGCTGAGGCTGACGCTTGTGATTTGTGAAGTGAAAACTTCTATAGTCGCGTTACGCGATGTTCGGACCGGAGTAAACTATGAGTTCGCAAGAAGCCACCTGTTGCGCGTTTGATATGCGTGTAGGACTTTTTTCGCAAAATCTTTAGTCAAACACACAGTTCTTATCCAATTTGGTGGAATTTTGCATACATATATTTTAAAACAAATAGAAAACAATGTTGAAGTTTCATTTACAGAAACCTAAACCCTCACCTTAATGTCTGTCACCGTTGCTCATACAAACTCACAGTTGTTAGGAGTTGTATTTGATTATATGAGCTACGTTGTGACGTTCCGCGGTAGGCCCATGAAAAAAGAAATTAGCCTTCTTGCCTCTGACACAATAGCTTTGTGCATTTCCTTCGGGCAGATTCGACGAACCGTTAGGTGGTGTGTTATTTTTTGAAGTGACAACTTGATTAGGTGCGTTGGACGATTTTTGAATGGGTAAAATCTTATGTGTTAGCTAATGTTGGTAGTATAGCTCGTATCTGTTAGGGTCTCGTGGCTCAGTGGTTAAGGTGTCTGACTGGCAGACGAAAGGTCCCCGGTTGGAATGGCTGTATCGGTGGGGTTTTTCATAAACCCTTAACCCGACCTTCACATCTGGCATAGATTCCTGTGTAATGTGAAGTACGCCAGAATGCTTCCGTGGTTTCGATTCCCCGTCAAACTGTAGGTCCTCTGTACCTGCTTGTACTAACGGATTAGGTTAAGGACGCTATGACAGGGGAGGAATGCGCAGCCACTAGAAAACCGCTCACTAGATCATTACAACAACACGGAATTATTTGTTATTATTTAGCATATCTGTAGGTAAGTATGACGTGTTGCGCGTATGACATTAATAGTTGATTCTTGGCTGTCCGGGTGGCGCCGCGTCATGTTCATTGTAACCGACGTTTCGACCCTCATTCTGGGGTCTTCCTCCAGGGCAGAACTGCGTCTTCGGTCAGTGAGTGGTCTTGTTTTATAGGCGAGGCCAGCGGTCGTCTGGATGGTTCGATTTTCCCGGCAAAAGGTCCGAGCCGTCACGTGTTTAGTTGGCTGATTACACATTAATAGTTTTAAGTTTTAACTTCTGTCCGCAGTCCCCAATGATTGCCATGTTTTTTTATTTTTTGTCAAATTAATGAGAATATCAGAATATAGCTATGAAATTGCATTGTCATCAGTTTTTAACACATGTAAAAAATTCAAATAATTCGGATGGCTGTAAGTTAGTGAAAATTAAACTGAAGGATTCCAATACATTCGTTCAGGTCAAGAAATTAACGCGCCATTACCTGCTTACCATAGAAGAAACGAAAATGAGTAATTTAAACAAAGAAAAATAAGAAAACATACAAATTAGCATGAGCACATTGAGCAGCTATTCAGAGGAACGTGACTGTTTGCTTAAGTTATTGTTTGTTTCGAAATCAGCCACATGTATTCCCCGTCTACAGTTTTATAGCTGTTTAAGTTAGATAGGAAACAACGCGCCTTATTTAGTTTTCTCAATTTCGACGCATAGGAAAATCAATTATTTAATACGATTTAACGTTTCTTCATTTCAATTCCAAGTTGATGGATCCCACCTAAAAAAATATTCACGATCTCTACTGCGAATTGAGTTATCGACGAATAAGATGGGAGTTCAAATTGTAGACAATGCACCTTTAGTCATCGTGAAATTGTATCGATTTAAAGTTTAAGGAAATACAATGATACAGAAAACGGTGCATATAACCAGCAATACCGTCAGCTTAACTCGTCAGTCTGAACGGGTCCGCGTGTTCGATGCCAATTTGTCTGTCGATGTTGGTACAAGTCGCGTGTTTGACATAGTATTGTTAGCGAGCTCGTAATGTCGGGAAATCATTTAACTTTTTCTTAGTGTAGTTTGGTTTAAACACCAGTTTTGGTATAGGTATAGAATTCTTCATCTGCTGTGGTAATTTTATTTTTTGATGTTATATTAGCTTTACTACAAACTTGCATATGTGCCATCACAGTATGTTGCTACTACCAACGAAGTTTCATCAAGAGCCGCCTCTGATTTAAAAAATTTTCCGGAAAATCATACTAGACTAAAATCAAAGGTTGTATTGTTATTTTTATCTACTGAAAAACACAAATATAGGGGATGAAACTGCTACCCCCAGTTCGAGATGCAAACTTAAAATCTCAGTGTTGCATATAAAAAAGCAATCGATTTCATGGAAACAGGTTTTAAAATTTTTCTTAAGTGTAAGAATAAAAATAATTATTACACACGTACTAAAGTTTTTTTTACAGCGAACCATTTAAATCGTTTTAAAAATTCAAGTTTATAAATTAAATAACAACACACCAATCTGATATATAACGTATATATCTATATATTATGCTTCGTTAAAAACAAGTTTGTGGGCTTTTGGGTTTCTGAGAGAAATCGAAATGTGGTTAAATATAACTTTGATTTTGCGAAATGTTTCTGAAATAATTTCTTATGGCAAAACCTTTCCAGAGGGAGTCCCAATTAAGGGATAGCAAGGGAAAATTCAGTTGATTCATAGCTTAAAAGATAACAGCTATCATCAAATTAATTGCTGAATTTTATCACAGTGGGGTATAATAAACAATTTCTGCAGTCTGATCGATCAGTTTTAGATTTAGAGTTTATCGCTTTTTGAAATACTTGTATAAACACTGTCACTACAAACAGAACAAATTTTTAAAAATATATGTTGCTCATTAACATAAATAAACGCTTGCAGGTATTGCATTTCTCCTAAAATTTAAAATTAACTACTACCAAAAATCTATTATGACTCTTACACCAGATATGGCATCATCTTCCCTCCCCCCCTTAAAACTACGATAACTCTGGGCTATATGAAAGATGATTAAAATTTTGGACTGAAATAATTTTTTTAATCAAAGTAAAAATCTTTTTATACAATTAAATAGCATTCCGAAGTTTGACGCGTGAAGTGAAAATTTAGTTGTTTCGTATGTAGAAATGAATTGTAAAATTATATCATTATAGTGAATCATAATTTACCCACTCAGATAAATCAATTTTAAGAGAGACAATAACACTTTAAATTCAATTTTCCCTCCTCCCCCCTCCCTCGTATTCCCGTCTAAAAGGGGTAAATGCCAATAGGAAAGTGTGAACTAGTGCTTATCATATCATCGGTACATAAAAAGGTTACGCGAATTCCATTTATTACGAAAAAACTAAAGGCAATTTCATCAACAAATTACTTTTTAACAGGCATTTTATAAATCACGGAATGTTTCAACCCTAAAAATTGAGAAATCTGATTCAGGAACTGTGTTTTTCCATTCCTTTCAGAATAAAGATTATCTTATCTAGTAGGAAAATTATAAACCGTATTTAATATGCCTAAATACTAGATTTTTTTGTAATAATGTGATAATAGTGGCAAACTAATAGACGTTATTTGAAAATGTATGGTCAGTATCCGAACTGAGTGAAGCGTAATTTCGATCACTAAAATTCTCAAAAGCATTGTTGTACTGATTCTGATATTATGTAACTTTAAGTATGGACGTGAAAATGTCCTTAGTTATTTGATCGTAGCAACTATGTGATAGTTACTCCATACAAGATTTGCCGCCTATAAGGCAGGCTGCTCATCATATCGATAACTATGTTTGATCAGTGTGTCAGTATGTGATTATCTTTCGTCTCTGGTGGTATATTGTCGGATTACAATCATTAAAAAATGTTGATTCACCTAAAATTAACAATATAATCAAAAGTGTAAGTGTTATTCTCATTTGCTCTTCTCAGAGTTTTGGTCAGAGGACGAGCGTTTCTAATGTTCTAAGAAATGTGTGAAACGTGCATCAAAGACAGACAGCGCGTTATTAAGTTTCATAATCCCTACGTCAAGGCGTTATGATTACGCGAGACCGGACAAGTTTTTACTACCAATCAAACTTCCAACTTTGTTAAGATTAGTCAGGGAACGAGCCAGTTGAGATTTTATTATATGGGCTGTATTACAGTTGAAATGTCGTCTCTGATTGAATCAAATTAATTTTACATCTGTCACAGATTACTAATTAGTTCACGCTAAGGATATTAGAGCAAAATAGTGATATCTGGTATTTTAGCGCGGATTGTCATGGGTTAAATTCTAAATCATTCACATTGGGTATGGACTGAGTATTTACGACACTGTTGATGATGGAATTGAAGTTTGGATATCTTGTTACCATTTCTACATGAATAGATTGTTAGTGCTCCAGAAAAGATGTATCAGGATAATATATAAGTTGGATAGGTATACACCCTGTAAAGAAATATTTAGACAAGAAAATATTCTTACTATATTTTCACTATATATATATATATATATATATATATATATATATATATATATATATATATAGGGTTTTGTTACTGATTAGATGCAATCCAAAATTTAATAACACTAATAGTGAAATTCATAAATATGACACTCGAATCAAAAATAATTTACATATCAAAAGATATAACTCCAAGGTAGCAGATAAAAGTGCGTTTGAAATGGGAGCAAGAAAATATAATAAGCTACCAACACATTTAAAGTCATTGACTGGAAATGAATTTAAAATTGAAGTAAAACATTATCTATGTAATAAGGCTTCATATAATCTTAATGAGTTGTGAACTGTATGTAATAGCATTTCTGTATTGAATTATTGTAACTTAATGTTAATTTACTTACTCGAAGTTCCTGGCCTTGCTATGGAATTCATTTATATTGGAATTCAATATACTATAAGGTATTCTTGTGTAAGATGTATCATTGATATTGGAATTCATTATACTATAAGGTATTCTTGTTATGTAAGATGTATTGGTCCTTTCTAGAAACTTGTGCACACAAGTATATTGGCAATAAGCAATAAACTTAATTTTTAACAAAACGTGGTGCCTTCCAAGATGCTTACGAGGCGTCACCCTTCCCTTACAATACCTAGAATGCTCCCAACGATGGGCTCAACCAACTTAAAGGTTAAACACCAAACATTTATATCACAATGGCTTCCATGGGCAGTAATGAGCACTAAGCTGATGGTTTAGATATTGATCTCTCAATTCTAGTATTAATACTAAAAATTGTAATATATTACGGCAAACATGAAAATAGAGCCTCAGGAGGCTTTAGCGCTATTGAAAAATTGCGTTTTTCTCAGAGCGTCATGTGGCTTACACACGTATACAACAGTTGGCTAGCAAATACGCTACGAACAGTAGACAACGTAATGCTTTCAGGTTGAAAATATCGTTGGCACATTCCATAGGATTTATCGTTCAAGTAAAAGTATACGTGAACCCAACGATATTGGGTAGCAGAGAATAATGGGCCGAAAAATGAGCTAACGTACGGTAATAAGTAGTCGCTAATTGCTCTCTGACGCTGCAATTATAGAGCACTTTGCGCCTTCAAAAATGCCATGGCTGACTTCCGTCCCGTTTCTTGTCCCACGACCTGTTCATTAATCGAGGCTCTATAAAATTCCGATTAATAGTTTGGGCAAGAATCGAGTGAAACTAAAAATTACCTTAAATTTCTCAGTATTGCGACGTCGGTTGAAAAAGGAACATATCCTATTTTACCGGCAGGACAATTGTCTGAACATTAATTGAAACGCAATTAAAACCTGACCAGTAGTTTTTACACGAATCCCGTTCATACAAAACGCAGACAAACAGTCAGATAAACATCAATAAATAAAATCTTCTCTGTAGCTGATTAATATTTCCCGCAGCTGAACAGACTTTTTCCCGGTTAAAGTTTTATTTATATATACATCACTTCCGCAAAACAATTTCATAAGAGAAAACTTTTACTCTTCGCATTATTTGTATCTTCTCGGTAATTCACAATTGCCAACAAAAAATAACATTACCTGTCATACTCACTATTTAACATGTACTTTTAGAAGGATATCACCCATTCATTATATTATTTATCGTCCTATTCTAGTCATACTCTTTCACCATGTCTTTCCTCTGCACCATTTTTTTTTTACATACTCTTCTGTTCACTTCAATCTTTTCACTCACCCGCTCTCTGTCCGGTTCACGCTTACAGTGTTACGAACCCAACATCCCTCCGACAACCATGAAAACGTAAAAATTAACGCCAAACTAGCTTTTTGTAATACTTGAATGGAAAAACAAAGAAAAATATGAGATAATCACGTTACGTCAACAGGTCTACGATGAAAGCTATTGGTCGAACCCATGCCCGGTAGAACAGCCATTCTCAATCTCTAAGCCGTATAAGTTTGACGGGAAAAGGGTAGCCCACCGACCGATCCAGATCTCATCCCTTAGGTTTGCTTACATTCCGCGTGCATTTGTAAGGCATGCTGGATCGGTTCTACTGCCTGGACCAAGCAAAAAGAATACTTGTCTCTTCAGACTCTTATCATATAGATGACTCCAAGAAACCTCCTAATATACGATCAAACATTTGCAGGGATTTCCTATTTCGAAAATTTAAAGCCTAATGTGCTATCCTATTGCGAATTGTTACAGTGAGCAGAATATATTCACACTATTTAGTCCGTTTGTGCTGTAAACGTTTAGCATCGTGTACTTTCATCCTCTATCTGCGGAAGATATCCCATTGGGTAACTTCTAAACTTGTTAGGAAGAACTCTAAGAAGTTGTAGCAACTGATCATTGATGCACAAAGTTAAAAAAACCTGCACTGTTCGTGGTAATTATGAAGAGTACTTCGATGGTTTTCATGTTTAATATATATAGTATACTCAAAAATTTCTAAAGGTACGATATGGCTGGCTTTACAGTGGTGTTCTACGAAATTGTGAAGACCACACACAGACGTTAAATTGTTTGTTTCTAAAAATGATGAAGTGGTGTGGATATACTTGAAACAAAAAATCCAAAATAATATAAATCACATTATTTACGGGTTTCGGGTGTACGATGTAAGGTCTGGAGAAACAAATTTAAGGTTAATGTAAACTAACAACAACAAAAGAAACATTCAGACCATTAGTAAATACAATAGTAATGTCAAAACTTTCCTTGACTACGAGTGAAATAAACTTCACATACATCTCCAAGTACAATAATAACCCAAATCTCATGTGTTAAGAAAGTTGTTTATGAAAACATTATTCTGTACTTCTGTTTCTCGTGTTGTTATTCCTTCAATTTGGATATATTTTGAGGATTTTTTTGTTTTTTGTCAGTTGTGTTTTCTGGCCAACAGAAAGATCAGCTGCAGTAGCCGACATTTCATGTCATCTTATTAGGCATCTCGTGGTTTAATTAATATGAATTAATTAATCCACGTTACAGTTTCAAATTTTAACTTGGTTTTTTTTTTTTTTCCCCTCGAAGACATACACGACTTCAAAGATACTGGTCACATGTATACACAAAGTCCAGCGATTACATTTAATACAGCTCCCAAATACAATACTGCCATACACTCTCACATAAAACTGTTCGCTCAAAAAATGTTACTGTCTCTGCCGCTCTCTTTATTTAAGTTTCATCGAAAGTTCTAGAACATTACAAAGGCTTTCGACAGATAGAAGCTAAGGCTTTTTGGCACTGTTATAAGTTTTAAGCTACAGCTACATACTCTTTCGACTTTAATCCAGGAAAAACACCAATACAAATACATGTTTTAAAATATTATACTTTCATTCATTAAATAAAATCAGTTTTTAATACTTTTGACATAAAAAAACAATGCTTGAAATGAGAGAAAGAGAGTAGTAGCTGAAAGAAACCATGACTCAAGAACTAAATATCCTGACCAAGAAATGAACTATTGTACTAGCATTTCAAGGAGATTGCAACAAACCTAGACTTTAAATGGAATTGTATTTTATGAAGCAATTGTATGCAAGCTAAAGTTTTATTGAAAATGATTTTGTATGTTTGTCTTGCAATTTACTGTAAATCGGTGTAAATGAGTGGTGGAGCTTTTGAAGAATTGTATTTCTAACTAGCAGTTTCATGCAACTTCGTTAAATTTAAATGTGCAGATTAAACCGATCATATCATAGTTAACACATAGTCAACGATAAAAAAATAACTACATGAATCCTAATAATATTTTGCCGTTCGTAGGATGAAATCAATAAACATTGAGAGTGCGGGAAGTAACAATATCCGAACAGCAGTTCCGGTTTGCATCGCGATCAGCGAAAAAATTTATATTAATTTGTGGTCGCTTTTATCTTAAACTTTTCACCTTTCCGGCATCACATAAAAAATTAAACATACCCCATTTAAATCAATTTTACCCCCATTACCGTTGGCATGAAGTATTCGGAAGTCCATCAATATCTGATCAATGGTTTTTGCGTGAACCCGTTCAAAAAAAAGTTGATACTCAATTGTTTACACTTTTTATGATAAATTGATAGGCTTTCCAATCTCACAACAAAGCGAAACATACCACATTTTACTCACAAGACCAGGGCTGTTTATTATTTAAGGTGACTGACATTTCTAGTAACGTTTCAATCCAGTTTGCTTTTCTTTATTCTGGGACGTGTACTGTTTCACATATATTTGAAAATTCTTAAATATTATCTAAACGCTTTGTTCGTAATCGCACTCTACTTCACTTTCCAAGATGTTATAATGAAGATTTTGTTTTAGTATTTGTGCAGCGGCAATGTTTATTGCGTATGAGATAATTTTCTGTAAATCTGAAATATATTAGCAGCCCGTAAATATTATTACTTGCAAATTAATTTTGTTCTTAAAGTTTCGTATAACATGCGATACCTTTTATTTTATCTAAGATCAGGCTAATATCTTGAATAAATGTAGTGTCAATTCATTTTGTAATAATAAAGTTTGCTTTCAGTTATTCTGTGCGCATGTATGTTTGTTGAGGCCAACTAGAACCACTTTAAACCATCTTTCATTGAGCGGCGAATTTCAGTTTCTTTAGGCTCCAGAAGTCCTTCATTCGAATGAGTGGACCTTTTTGTGCTTTCTGACTAAGAGGTATCGCATCTTCTTTTGGTTTATTCGTCTCGGTTTATCCCATGTTCGCTCACTTATTCTGAAAGAGATCTCTGTCAAAAACGTCTTCGGATTTTAATCAGTTATTTTTATTATGTAAATAAAATTATACAGTAAAGTTGGATCGTCAGTCGGTTATCTTTAATTTATTAGTATTTTTCATTAGATTTTAGTTTAAAGTCGTAGCGGTAAAATTATAATAATGAAATTGAGCTAATTGTCTTTTGTTCAGTTATAAGTGATATATTTTATTGTTGTGAAGCTTGCTGAGTACTTTTTTTTAGGCATTAATAATATTCCTGACGTTTCGATGAAATTTTACCCTGTGAATGACTGTTTTCTAGAATATCCTATGATTTATTTATTTCGTGCCAAAATCGTTGTTGTTAAATTTCTTACAAATACAAATAATAACACTAACAACAACGAAACAGAATAGAAAGATAGGGAAAAAAATATCATTCAACATCAATCAGGTCATATTATAGATCACTACAAGTCAGCAACTTGCACAGCGTTAAGGTCATGTAGAGTGCAGGTTGATGGGGCTTGGAGGGATGTTGATCGAATAATTAGGAATAGTGCATGGAAGGGAAAAGATGGCCATGGCCACAAGCTATCGCTTGATTTCATGCGTAAGAGAGTGGGAAAATTTTCTTTTGTGAGTAAGGGTGACTGGGATTGGAACTAATTTCTCAAGTGATAAATAATTTACCGAAAATACTGAAGGAATTTCAAGTTAAAATTCGTAAATGGAAATAGTAGATGGGGGAGGAATTTAAGACTCAAATTATATACGATAATTTAAAAAATAAAAAGGGGTAATTATATGACTAGGAGATTTGCCACTGGAGCGTGTGTTCCATCGCAATTAAATTAATAATTATTTATTTCGTGTCAAAAGTGTTGCTGTTACAATTGTTAGGTACACAAACACTAGTATTGACAACAACAAAATAAGATAGAAAAGAAGAAAAAAGGATATCTTTTAACACTATATTAAGTTTATATTAAAGATCACCAAAAATCAGCCGCTTGCACAGCATTGTCTCTGGCGTTAAGGTCGTGTAGAGTGCACGTTGATGGGCAACTTCCTGTGAGTTTATGCAGGAAATTGTTGCGGGCTGAAACTTTGCTTTTTGTGTTCAAGCAGTGTCTTTCGTAAGAGAGGGTGTAACTCGGGGATATTTAGGATTGAGACAGTTATCTAGTTCTACCTTTCCCACGTAACTTTCAGTTTTCTGTTCGAATGTCTGTTTTGTAGATGGAACGCGCATGGCTGCGTTTTAGATGGATTCCAATTCAACTGATTGTACTTGTACTAGTTCATGAGAGAGTGTATTCTGTGACGAATGACTTCCCCGTGCCATTCCAGAACGGTCTGGCAGGCTCATTTTGACGACATAACAGTTGCCATTCAATTTAAAAAAGTGTAAAAGAAATTTAATTAGTCTATGTTAAAACGGATCGTAAATCTCTAAAGAGCCACTGGTGTCACGGTGTGCAACTATGCCCCTAAATAATGTGTTTTAAATAAATGAAATTTAGTTTATGCTCGATACTGATATTCTATAAGTGGATTAATCCCGTGGCGGCTCTAGACGTAGTGACACTGTGCCAAGTCACCACCTATAATCAAGAATAAATAAATTAAAAAATAAATATTTATAAATGAGGTATTCTCTACTCTACGATAACTTATGACCACTAGGGAAAATATTGAACTCCATCTATTTTCCACATCAGTGAACTGTTTCGCTGTCGTGGAGATAGTTTTAAGATGTCACAAATCGCGCATGCGCTCTAGCGTTTTCGTGGAAATATTCAATGGTGGGGGTTCGCTTTATTAGTGGCGAATGGAGAAAACTTCGTTCTGTCACACACTGCACCTAACGTTTCCAGCAAGTGAATTATAGTTTTCTGATTATTGTAGAATTACCTAGCGAAGGAACAAGAATCAAGAAAACTACAGGAGTAAATCAAGAACAGGAGAGTCACTGTAAAGGAATAAATGAAGGCACTTAATATTCTGTCAATGGTTTATCGTAAAAGGTGATTCATGATAAATACTATTTAAATGATGACATCAACGCCAACTGAAATCTGTATAAACGTTCAAAGCATTTTTAGATAGGCAGCAACCTTGTCTAGATTCTTTATGTATTTGAATTACTCGTAAATGTGAAACCATGTACATATTTTGAATAATTAAAACTGAAATAAATAAATATGAACAAATGTTAAGTGACTACATGTCGCATCAGGGGATATGTTAAATCATCAACAGTTTTGCCAGAAGATTCTATAAATTCCGGGGTGACGGGCCGTACACGTTTAGGTGTCGGAGGCCGCTAGCAAGTTGGAGGCATTAGAGTCTAGAAGCTGTGTGCCCAGCGAGCCGTGAAAGTAGATTACCCCACACATGTCGTCAGAGTGATTCGCGGAATTACCCAAGTTGTAACGCCCTGTACTCTCAGCCAATCACCGTGTGCCCAGCAAGGCGAAGGGAGTCACGTCTTTTTCTTCCAGTTTGTCTTCAGCTCGCTGTTTGCAGCATCTAACGGGAACGACTAGTGTTTAACTGCCGCAATACTACTGCATTATGCAAATGGAATTGCAAGTCTGCTTTTTGCTGTTTGTGGCAATGTACACATCGAAAATTTCCCAGCGGGAACGATGAAGATACCTAAATTAACATACCCGTTGTGAAAATGGGATACCAGAGCACAACATAGGATTACCGCTAAGCTGATTATGAATCGTGTTTGCATCACGCGCAACTCTTCCATTTTTTTGCGGGTATGCCGGGTTAACAGTTAACAACTGAGATAGCTGTAATAGCATTGAAACAGTTTCATTCGTTGAAAGTTCTTTCAATAGTTGATTTTATACTATTTATTTTGTATTTATTCACCATTATACCTTTCAATTAATAGGATTTTTAGAAAATACTTAATCTGAAATTTAGAAAAATTATTTATAAGGGAATGAAAATCAAAATTTTAGTAAAAAATTCACGTCACAAAGAAATGTATTGAAATAGTAGGCGATAAATTTGAAAAATTAGGCCAAAAAAGTATCGAATTTTTATTTCGATTAGTTTATTTTACAACCTGCAGTGCGTGTTTTGTGGGCTGGTAGTGACCATTGTTCTATGATTCAAATACCTTTTTTGTATTTTCAGTTGTTTAAATAGGAAATATACTGAATTATATTAAAATAAAAGAAGCATCATTATCTTGATGAGCTTGAGCAACACTTCAACCTATTTTGAAGTTGCATCGTTCCGGAAAACATATTTCTGAAGCTAGAGAATCAAGCAATTTCGTCCTAAAATTTTCTTCACATGTTCTTTAGCTGATCAGTTATTCTTGACTGTATTCATCTTACGCATGATTTTATGCAGTCCTTGAATTATTATACTATGAAGGGTCAAGAGCATAGGAAAGGTTCTGATATTAGGTGATTAAAACAGGAATATTGTGGGATAGTTTTAATTTTATTCAATGTGTTGTTGTATTTTATATTGTAGGCAGTATTTCTAGAAGTGATAGGAGTGGAGAGAAAAATTTCTCTTTTGCTTTCAAGCTACATGGATACAAATTTAGCGGAAAAATCAATCCTTACTCTCTTGGTTCTCCACACAGGGTCCATCTTAAATTAGGGAGGGGAAGAGATATAGTGTATTTGCAGAGAAAAACTTCTCCTGGCAAAAATGCAGCATGAATACCAACAAAAATTAGCAGCTGCTTGGTGTCAGTCCTGTACATTCGGAGAACAGAGATTAGCAAAGCTACCTTCTAAACGTTTATATGTAAGATAGTATCACAACACTCTAATTCTACGGCTTTCAGATTTAAAGAGATCATCTATCTGTTTCCGACAGTTGGAAGTGATGCTCATTTCTGTTTTATCGGTGACAACTCAGATTACGCTAGCCACTTTCCAGCGATCACCAATAGATAGACATAGAGTTAAGTATAGTAATATGTTCAGTATTGCTAGTTATAGAGCATGGTTGAATTGGTTCTACTCTCTCATTGTGTTCAGACAAAATAATAAATTACTTGAACCATGTTGGTTACATTTAGATATTAACTTTTGAAAACCGTTGTAGTATAGAAGTATGTTGATTCACAAACTAAATAAATCATTAATTTCCTGATGTTATTTCAATACCTAGTTGCTAGGTAATTTTTGTGCACGGTCAAGAGGATTCTGAAGGAGTCAAATGCCTGAACTGAGTATTTTACAAGCTACGTATTATTATAATATTTACATGAAAAATTAAAAAATGGTGACATTGGCTGCAAAAAGATACTAGGAACTAAAGAAATGTTACCGTCAGTTACTTTTTGATCTTTGACTTGAATGTAACTTCCGGCTAATATGAATAAAACCTGGAGGCCATTGTTACTGGAGAATAATCTACGGAAGGTCATCTTCAGTACGAATTTGTTAACATCATGCACTGCCCAAATATCATATTGTATTCGTACAACATGAAAGATAGGAGTTTGTATAGATGCTCAACACTTTCTTATCACTAGTTAAATTCATTCTGAAATAGTTACTGAAATTTAGCCTATGCGAGTTGCTAAATGATGGGAAAAAATATTTTATTAGCACATTACAACCAGTGTCGTCTTTTTCTTTGGATGTTAATTTATTTTCTTTTACTGCTGGTAAATAATATATTTTTTTGGGAAAATGATTTCATTACAGCACTGAGGGTATTCTAGGAAAAAAAGAAAATTGGTCATATTCTTTTGAAGTAACAAACCCGGATGGATTGGTTTGAAAAACCGTAGCCTAGCCTTCTTCAAAATGTCAGATTCGAACGTTACTGATCAGCCGCCAGGCGAGATGAAGAAATGAAACTGTTAAAGATGTAATAGTTGAAAAAATAAGATACGGAGCGTGTTCAGATACCTGTATCTCCTTACAAAGAGAGATGTCAACATGAAATATAAAGGGAAAGCGCTCAGACTAGATGAAATAACGGTTAAGCATTGAAAACATCTCGGTATTAGTTAATGGTTCTTTCTGATCATATATTATAACTGTACCTTCGACACGATGGGTACTACGACCGCTCACGTTTATTCCGAAGAGGGTTTCATAAAAACCAGATGATTTTCTACTGTAAATTTGGGTGGAGACCTTTTTCTACGGCTGGTGGACCACAATGAATTAGAGTAGTTCTGGACAACACCACAGAGAAAAAATTAAGGACAGGAGGGAGAGAGTGAAAAAAAAACTTTTAAAATCCTAAACAAAAAAAAAGAAATTCTAAGTGTGCCGAGGTCAAACACTAAGTCGATTCTGTCCGTTTTATGAATTCGTGACGAAATCATTATCCTACGGCAATGTATGCCGCAGCGTCAGACAATAAACATTATTACCGATTACTGTGAATTAGTTTAGTTAGATGAAGAATTGAAAGTGAAACAAAAAGATACATTTTAATAAATAAATTACGCCGAAGCAATTGACTATTTTGTATTTATTGATCTCCCGTATACGTTTCACTTCTTTTGCACAAGCATCTTCAGCGGGTTTTTTCTGTTAATTATCTACAAAAGTTACAAGCATGTGGTATTTGGTACAGTGGAATTATTATCTAACTTATAATCTATTTACATTTTGTGGTCTATTGCATTTCTTTTAGCTCCATTCTCAGCATCAGTGAATTTTTGGTGAGAGGTGTCTTCATTATTCAGATTCACAACACTACACTTTATAGCACTGTACTATATGTTTTCCCTTGTGAATGGTCGTTCTGTTTTCTAAGTATCGAGTATGTGTAGTTATGCAGTTTCGTTTTGTTTTTTCAGTCTTCCATTTGTTTGGCTTTGGCGTAATTTATTTATTAATATTATCAGCAATTGAGGAAAATGATCCACAACATTCAGAGATAAAAAAAGAGACATAATCACAAACTAACCGCAAAAGTTTCTCCACTATGCATATGCCCCAGAATGGGTTCCGAGTGGGTTCTTCCTCATTCAAAAATAAATCGTCAGCTCAAAACACACCGCCTTTGAAACAATTGATCACTTTTTGGAGATGGCATTGTGGTATCGAGATTGACCACCCTGAAATTTTTTTCTCACCTTCTCGTACTTACAAAACACATTCGATTTTTTTATGGATATGTCATCCACAAATTCACAAATATTTTATTTTTTCGCACATATTAACTCATCTAGTAGCTGTTAAACAATTAGCAGGAGACAGGTGACATAGTGAAGAGAGCTGTAATGTGTAATACAGATTGTTTTTTACTACCTTCAATGACTACAATGTGTTAGGGATCAAGTGGGAAACTTGGTTTATGATGAAAGAACCCTAGTTAATAATGCAGAAATTACTGACGGAATTACCTTTAAATTTATCTAGGGCTGTGTCAGTCTGAATTACTGCGGCAAAAGAGGTTGGAGTGATTGCATATTACGTATATTAATTTATGCTGTTTCCTCATTTTTATTCTGCCTCCATTATTATTAATTTGTGTCGTTCTCTCACATTTCGTAAGTATTTATTTCGTACCGCTTTCTTTTTCATCCTTCACTAACATTATTCACTGATTCACCAATTAACCTAAACACCACTATTATTAACATTTTAGTTAATAGTTTAGTTCAGGCAAAACGGGAAATAAGTGTTGCTTACTGTTAATTCGAGTAAAGTGAAAATTATGTTTTATATGCATCTGGTACGATGTAAGAGAGGGCTTGATATTCCTGATACTGGTGGACTAAATGAACCTTTAAATAAGCAAATAAATGTATGTTGAAAAAACGTCGAGTTTTATGAAAACATTAACCGGTAATATTAATTATGTTATGTGAACATCCTTTGTTGCTTGTATCATTATGTAAAATAAAGACAATAACGAGAGTCTGCAATATATTCGACAGAAGAGAGAAAATAACTCATATTAATCGCTGAAGAGTTAGAAAGTGCGAAATCTTGATTGTTTTTAACTGTTACAGAATGCGGATTGTTTAGTGTATATTGAAATATTGATGCGCCATGAGGACGTGATTAATTTTATTTTCACTGTGAATGAACCTGAAATGGAAGGTTTTAAAATGGTTTCTTTACTGATTTTTAGCTTCGATACTGAATATGCATAAATCGTTCTTCAATAACTGGTGTGTTAGTTAATAATCTGTATTTAAATAAGTTACCGCTAAACCTGGTTTAGTTCTGCGTTATTCAAAGATAAAAACGTTTAAAGCCTGTACATATTTACTATGGCCTTAAAAAAAATTGTAAATGGAATTATGCGATCACTTTGCCTCTCACTTCATTTACCTTCTTGTTGACAAACGTATTACAATAAATTTTACAGACCAAGGTCATCTATCTAGCTGTAGTAATTAACTATTTTAGAGTCTTTAGTTTTTCAGCAACGCAGTTCGCCACCAGAGGTTGTAGTTACCAGCCTGGTGCGGTGCCAAGTTCTGACGTTTTTTAATACAGCGCTGTGGACTCATTTGCTGTGAAGTTCATTCATCACAACTTGTCCTTTTTGTCGCGGCGAAAAAAACCGCGTGTCAGTAAAAACAATCGATAGCGTCCAATTAAACAGAGTGACGCGTGGGTGAGATGTGCAGCCAATCGTAATGGCCGGCCGGCCTGCCTTCGCATCATATCGCCAGCGGATACAATTACAAGGTGTGATTGCTCATTATTAATGATTGTGATTGCTTTCAGCCGAAACAAAACACGCTAGCAGCACTCGTCACACTTGTCACAACGTGCCGAAATAATATCGGATGGTGCTGGCATCGGTAAAATCGAAGCAAGCTCTGTAGTTATTTGATGGTATTTTCAGGGATGTATGAGAAATTGAGACATGACTACATCGATGAAATGCAAAATATTTGTTGACAAGTAGTCAGAAAAATATTATACGATTTTACAAAACTTTTAGTATCAATTAAAAAGTTTACATCGATTATTGAGGTTATGAAGTATTAAAACAATTTTAAATTAAGTGTCTGTAGTATATCATCACTTGTTCCAGAAAACTTATCGAAAACAAGGCTCAGTGGATAGCGAAATACAGTTGTTTCATTTAAAAGTAACTTGGTTTTATAGATTTGTTACTGAGACTGTATCTCCTTTCTAAGGCTTGTGTAATAGTAGACTAATTAGGAAGCGGTAACGAAACAGGAACCACGGGTTGGAACACATTTCCAAGTTTCAAACTCCACATTCTCCTTGGTGAGGTAAGCTTCAAAGAAAGAGATTCCTGATTAGAGTTATGTATAATGATTGTCGATTTGAACAACGATCCTTTCGGCGGTATGGAAAAAAAATAAATTCTGTGAGTATGGGGGATCTAAGTGTTAGTTTGAATAAGAAAACTTACATGTACTGACAATTTTGTTGATGTTGAAGATCTGGTATCTTCGGATAATGTTGGAAGAGAAGAAATGGTATAAGATGGGAGACGGTGGATAGGATCTTGTTGCAGAGAGACCGGGACAGTGGCTGTAATATTTCCAGCATGATGATATGTATTATGCTTCACCTAACGAAATTTGTTTGCATTATCGTGCACATCTGAAATGGATTTTTTTTTTCTTAATGGCATTTGGCTACTTAGACCATACAGCCAGCTCAATGTGATTTGTTGCTATCAAGTATTGACACATGGACACTACAAATCGGACACGACATTAACACACACAACATGCCCTCGGCCGACCGGACTCGAACCGGCGACCTTCGGCACGTGGAGCTAGCACTCTAGCCCCTACGCTACCGAGGTCGGCTGAAATGGAGTTCCCTGCCCAGATCACCGAGACCAATTGGCAGTGTGTGACAAGGTTGTTCTTCGGATTTCCATCCCACGACTTGCAGCACAACACTCGGCACAACTCTCCAACAATTTTGCCGGCCGAAAAAGGCCTGCCTCGCCACATTCCCAGTCTTCTACCCCTACAACTCACAAACGGTTCTTATTTGAAATTAGACTGAATAGGCCTGGTGGGCCGACCAGTTTCCTACGCATGTTAGCACCTCGTATAGTTCCTGTTGTGACAACTTAATGTACGTTGTGGCTTAAATTAGTTATTATGTTTGTTATGGTTGTAGCAGTCCCAGCTACTATAAATTTACAGATTCATTTTACCCCGGTCGCCAATCACGTGGTTTATGCTGAAAGAAAGGGTATGTAGGTCATATAAAAGTACTTTCACATGCTACTGAAGAAAGTAACTACACACGTGCAGCTAGTCACAGATAACAAAAGTTTTACTGACCACAACACCTTCGCCAGCACTAGCCACCAAACAAAAATAGTTTACAGACTTCTCAGAAGATACAAGTTCGGTAAGACAAGTGATTAAAGTGAGTCAGCTTCAATACAAATTTACAGTTCTGTTCCAAAATCGCGCAGATATGACAACGTAACAGCTCAACAGTTATGATCCTCGTTTTGTTTACGATCATACACTGCATAACTTCAATTTCCATATTTCTCGGTAGTTACGCCACGGTTTTAGAGGATTACAGTATATACACACTCACACACCCGAGAATTTTATGCAAATTACATTATTTTTCAGTTTCGATGCAGTGTTTGTCTTTTGACATTTCCTTCAAAGTTACAAGTTACGTATCATTTCTGTTGATGTGTCTTTATTTTAGCTCTGTGATATTTTAATTATCCGTCACTATTGACAGGGGCCTGTTATGCTTGTTAAAGTTGGTTGAGTATTGCCCCAAACTGGCGATGAGGGGATTCAGTGATTTTCTAGAGGCTCTTTAGGATGTTCTTGTTACATTGAGGATTCGCTCAGAGAGTAACGGCATCCCTGAGGCTTCATGCAGGGGGACTGTAGGGAACCGGCGTGGCACATGTAGCACATGCCGAAGTGCGCGGTTTTGCGTTATTTGCAGCCGTTTGATACTAGCCTTGGACGCATATCCCCACACTGGGCATGCGTACTCAAGGGGTGCACAAGACTACAATATATGTTGACGCCGGTGTTGGCTGACAAGGCACTGTCCCTGCTCAATAGGGGATGATGAGTTCTTGGAGCCTAGTTGCCACTTTGTTTCTTACCTGTTGCGTGTCTTTGCCACGGCTGGTGAGAGACAAGAACTACTATGAGGTTTTTTTTAACTGTAGGCGATCATGCGATATATTCTCCGTTGAGATGCAGGTTTGGTGTATGGTTTCTCTCCCGATCACGTTTCCTGAGGCGTCTCGTGAATGATAATGCCTGTTTCTTGGCGGTGTAACGCGAGATTCTCCATCTCCTGGCCCAAGCTTCCGTTTGTCGAAGGACCTCCCGGAGCCTCCTAATTGCTGCGACCTTGCACCAGTGTTTGGTGAAGAACGCCGTGTCGTCGGCGTAGAGGGCTGTGCGTACTGTGGCAGGGGCCGGTACGTCGGAAGTGTATAGCTATTATAGCACTGGGCCGAGTACCGACCCCTGGCCGTTTGGACACATACGACTCGTACATATACTCGCACTCGGTTCCCGCATACGATAACAACTCCGACCCCCTGCGATATTGTTCATTGCAACTGCGATATCGCACATTCCGAAACTTACACATATTTACAATTACTTTCAGATATTTACATAATTCCCGCTGTGGCGTTACACTATGTAACAGACAATTGTTTTTTTTTTTTTTTAATTTTTCGCTCCGCAATTTTTAATTGTTGGCAATAGTTGTAGTCAGTTTATAGTGAAATATATTTATCCGAACAGCAACTGATGAAGCTAATTCGGTTGCTAGTTCCAGTACAGTAAAGGTCGATGTTTAAAAGTTCATTCTTTTAATCGATGACATTACATACGACCGTCTTTGAGAATGATACTAATTAATTTATTTGGAGGAAAGAATTTACCGGCATTAATTTTATCAGATTCGTGTCATTTCAATACCAAAAGATTTGCTGAGCTATGATCCCCGATATTCAGTATTTTTACAAAGAATTATAACAGTAAGCCTGATCAAGGAGTAGTTGTTTCGGATTTTAGGTTCTAAGGGACATTGGTTTGATTTTCGGCAATAATGAAATAGAAGCCTCAGAGTCCTAAGGTGGAAAATTTAACAGTAAGCAAATCATACCAAAACAGTTTAGAAGGCGTTTTTTTGTAAATAGGAAGGAGCGATGATCACCGAAAAGCAACCTACTGTATACACTAGTAAATAGGTCCTCCCGTTAGATGTCGGGGTATAAAAAAATAAATTCTTAAAAAAAAGAGTGTTGAAGAAGCTAAATCGAAAGAAACGAGAATGAAGGAAGGAAAATTTGCGATTACATAATCTGGAAATGGTGGGTGAGTAAAAAAGTTTGTGGAAGAAATTAACAGAAAGAAGAGATGGGATGGTGCATCATATTCTGAGACATACGGGGTTGGTTGATTTATTAGTAGAGGGAACAGCCGAAGATAATAATTGTAGAGGAAGACAGAGGTATAATATATGAAGCAGATAATTAAAGACGTACCGAACGTGGTGGTGTAACGGCTAGCGTTCTGGCCTCGCATTCGGGAGGACGGCGGCATTCAGATTTTGGTTTTCCATGGTTTCCCAAATCACTCCTGGCAAATGCCGGGATGCTTCCGTCAAACAGGCCATGGCCGAGTTCCTTCCCATTCCTTGCCCCCCATCCTTTCTCGTCTCTAAAGACCTCGCTGTTAAGAGAAAAAAAAACGTGGGTTGTAAAGGATATGTTAAAATTAAGAAATTAGCGCAAGATAGGAAAGGATTGCATCAAATCAGCCGAGAGACTGATGACAGCAAAAGAATCTACACTAAATATTACTTCCCTATCTGCATTTAAATACTGCTCTCGATCATATAATAGTCTAAAGCAGTGTTTCCCAACCTTTTTTGGGTCATGTCCCACTTTTAACATTTTTTTTGCCCTCCATACATAATTTTTAATAAAAAAATTATTTGTTATTAAAGAAACTCATATAGGATGGTTTTTGAAAGAAAACACTTTAATATTGTCATAAAATACAGTAAGTAAAATTAAAAAACATATAATGAAATACTAGAATTCAAATTCAAAAGATTTTTAATAAAGATTTATTATGGCAATTTAGTGTGATCCTTTAAGAATTTGCTTTTTTTGCTATATTTTGTACCTATATCTAGCATTGCATTTAAATAACCCGAAGAGAAAGCGGTAAAGTCGTATCAAATCAATTTCTAAATTGCCCCCCCCCCCCGTGGGGCGTGGGCCCCACGTTGGGAAACACTGGTCTAAAGTAAGTGATGTTAACATTACGCGAGCCCAAATGTGGATCATAGGACATCCACATATGGAGTAAAGACATGCTACACTATCGATATTGATTCGTCCGTCGGCGTCGGGTGTTAATCTTGTGGCATTCTTGGTTTCTTTCGGAATAGTAGACGTGAATTGGGTGGCACCAGTTTCGTCCCATCCTTTATATTATCTTCATATATCCAGCACTCTACAAGCAACAGTAATATTCACACATATAACAAAACTACATATCCTTCGTAAAAGGAGCCGGTTCCACATCTGTAACTGCTTGACTTATTTCTTCAATATTAATTTGACAGATTTGTAGAGATGGTCCAGTTCTACGAGCTTGAGGTTCATGAAAAGGATCTTCTGGCTTCTTTTTGCGTATCCTTTGACCGAGAGGTCTATTCAAACAGTTCGGTCTCATCGCGGTTGCTTTCTTAGCACCATCCAGGAGTCACGTTTAGAGATTGAGTTTATATCTAGGGACGAGAAGCAATTTAGAACCCTGATCCACAGCCTTGCTCTGTCGTGCTCTGTTACTGAATACTGCTTCCCGACATTGACAATAGTACACACACGAAGAAGGTAGACGTGCAACTCAGTCAGGCAATGCGGATAATTGTGGGATGTATTCGGAGTACTATCAGAGTATGGCTATATAATATTCAACCTCCAACACTAAGAAGATCAGAAACTCTTCTGAAGGTCTGGAAAATCATTCTGGAGATTCCTTGGCTGCCTATTCATCAAGACATTTCTCATTCAAAACACCACCACTTGAAATCGGGGAAGCCTTACAGAGTCCTCTTTCATCATCAACAAACTGTGGATTAATCAGTGTGAGCAGTCATCAGTAGCCGACAAACATCTATTTGAAGATCCTTCAGTACGGTTACAACGATTACATCTTCACAGACGGCAATGGAGAATCGTCAATCGGATTGGAATAGGGCAAGGCAGAGGCGGCTACTTGTTACACAAATGGGGCTGGGTAGATTGCGAAAATTGTGATTGTGGTACCACGTTATAGACAATCCACCACATCTATTCTGCCTGTCCTCTTCGAACATACAAAGGAACAATTGCGGAAATACACGATGTATTGATCAGTGCAGTTGATTGGATACAAACACTAGATCTAGTCTAGAGATATAAAATTGTACAAGCTTGTGATATGCCCATCTGCATATCTTTTAAAATATCATTTGATAAATAGATAACTCCGTATGTGTTGCACAGAGATTTAGCATTGTCTAATTCAAGACTTTGGTAAATAATCTGATCAATGGGAACCATGTGTCACGACCTCTCATAATCTGCCATACAATCACGAACGGTGAATATTTCTTCCATCACAGAGGATCGAACCAGCTAACCCGTGTCAGGCGCTGACACAGCAAGCGGCTTCTGATAATGTACTGACTAGCAAATTTGAAAATTCGTCTATTTACCAGCCGCAGTGGCTGAACGTGTAGAATTCTTCAATCCTCTGACCTCGGGCATAGAGGGTAAATTGCACTTATGGTTTTTTCATAGTTTCTACACTATGAAAGAATAATTAAATGGAAGAATCGTTGATACATTTGCGAAAACAATGGATAAATAAATAAATGGTTGAATGATCATTATCATTAATGTTAGGAATAATCCCGTAACTTAATATTGTTCCCAATGTTGAAAATTCGAGTCACTGGTTTGAATATCTTTCCTACCAGAAATTATTATTGTTACTTCACATTAGTAAAAACTTTGCTTTGTTTATGAGTATGCAAGGCAGTTTCGTGATGCGATTTCCGTATTAATCTATAGGTCCAATTACGACACAGATGAAATTCACGGTGAGTTAAAACTTTAGGGTACCGAGTTACAAATGATGAGATGATTAAAAGCACGATAGTAGATTATCACCTGGTTCTTAGTGGAAATATTTTTCTTGATCATTTGTTTAGCTAACGAAGCAATTGATCACAAATATCAGAACGGCCGTCTAGCCTTGAGCTATTTACTGAATTATTTGAAACAGGATCCAACAGACTTTGCCGTCGATAATATTTAATGCTCTTTGGGGTATAACTCGGCTAGTCAGTGCTATGAAGAAAGATCCCCGCACTTATTGTCCTCGGCCTTCAACGGAGAATCTACTATAAATTAAATGGCGCTCATGGCCTTTCTTACGTTCGCTCATTAGCAATCAGTAAACAATTTTAAAAAGCGATATTTTTCACCGCTTAGGTGTATACACAGGTATTGATTTCAAGGACCCACATTCACACTGGCAGATTAGAGGGGTCTGCAGTGAAGCTGAGCTGCTGAACCAGTTTAGGTACCGGATAGTTGATTGACGGGTATTCCGTTATCTCCTGTTACCAAACTTGTAATCCACTCCCTACATGGTGGATCGATGCAGTCTCCTTTATCGGCCTGGACTGAAAGCCGTTCCGCTCCGGAGACAAACATCATTTTATTCTTTGCTTACAATTACGAGAAATTATTTTTAATTTAATTTAATTTAATTTAATTGCAATGGAGCACAGGCTCAGGTGGCAATTTCCCTACACACCCATCTTCCCCCTATCCTGCACCTACCTACATTTGCCCTCTACAAATTTTATCTTTAAATTCCTTCAAAGTTTTCGGTAAATTATTTATCATTTCTCTTGGTAACTCATTACAATCCCTGACACCCTTACCTAAAAAAGAGAATCTTCCCACACCCTTGTGCCTGAAATCGAGTGCCAGCTTGTGGTCATGGTCATCTTTTCCCTTCCATGCACTACTTTTCATACCTATTGCAATATCTTTCCATGCCTCATCACCAGTATATGCCCTGTACACTCCCATGACCCTCCTCATCCAACTCCTGTCTTGCAATGAATCCCATGCCAGCTCCTTTATCATATCCGTCACTGATTGCAGTCTGCGATAATTTCCAGAAACAAATCTAGCAGCCCTTCTTTGCACCCTCTCCAACTCCTGTATTTGGGTAAGATACCTGGCTCCGAAGTCGAAATATTGTGGACTCAAGCAGGTGCGACAGTACGCCGGAGCACGTGGTATGGGAATGTGAAATAACAGCCAGTTTGAGATAACACCAACAAGTTTGGCTGTAAGGGAGGAGAATATTCGACATACTAAGCGACAAAATTTTGTGGCATTTGCTGGACGAGGCAGCTGATCTAGCCTCAAAATTTTGGAAGGGGAAATTTATAGAAAGGAAAAATACCGAGTGAAAGCAAAGGCCACAGATAGCAGAAGAGGAAAACAGAATTACAAATCGTGGAATAGTGGAAGCTATTTCCAGAAACAACTGCAAAGGGAACAATGATGCTAGAAGTCTGGCTTTCACAACACCGGATTGACGGAAAATATCCTACAATGGGCAACATCAATCGTCGGTGGAACTTCAGTGTGCTCCAGAGAGGCCGTCTTCTGAGCGACAGCTGGGGCCGTCTTGGAATTCCAGGAGGTCAACTCTTGATGGCCTGGGCGGCTGACTTCGCTGACGTTTCCGGGGGACTCTACCTTTGGAGTGCAATTAACAACACCAAGAACAAATGAACATTAGTGAAACCGAAGTGCGGCTGTGACAATTGGTGGTGGTAATAGTAGTATTAATAGCAATATTAGTAGCAGCCTAATAGTAATGTAAGTAGTAATGTTAGGAAAAATAGCAGTCGTAGATGCAGTAGTGGTGGTGCTACCCACTCTGTTTAATACGAGTAGATGTAATGGATTTACTGGAGCAAAACTTTCTTGCTCTAATTATTTAAAAGTGAATAGATATATAAGATATAAATATATATACACGTAAAATAATGGAAATAAGGGCCCAGATTAGATACTAGCTGCTGGGTTATGTTGTATATAGGAAAATTAATGAATAAATAAGTAATAAATAACGCTGGTATCTCAATAATTAAATTATTTGCTTGACTAAACGGCAGCGGAGTAGAAAGAAAGATGCAACAGTTTTTCAGGTACATATAAAATTTGAACAGATACGAGTCTTGGAAAGCACTAAACCAAAAGAATATCATCCATCCATTTCCATATATTAAATTTTAATCATAGCAAGCATTAGTACTACCGTTTCCATCTATTAAAACTTAACATATTCTACTGACTTTCAGCAAAGAATCATCAAATACTTATTCAACTATTGATCGTTTACTTCACCTGATGCGGCCATTACATGACAATTATTATCTCAGGGAAACTGAACTGATCAGGTGACTAAGGTTTGTAACTGATGTACTGTAAGTTACAACAGGGCTGATTTGTTAAGAACGTGCCAGTATTTGATGAACGTTGTTGTACATTGTTACACACTGTTTTTGTAAGAATATGTATGCTGGCTGTTGTTACAAAATAGGACCGTCATTGAATTGATCAACTATTTTTATGGTCTCGAAGCACCCGGCACTTAGATCTACAAAGACAGGGATGTTGAATTATATGAACAAATATTTTACCGTTCCCAGTATGTCTCATAATACTCCCGCATTTCATCACACCAGTCAAGTTAAGTAATTGAGGAAGTTAAAAATTCGTGTGTATTCTTACGTCATCAAAATCGCTCTAGAAAACTCCAGTGAATACTCGCGAATTAACTGAAAGATAAAAAGTAATAATTTTTTGCAGTGACGAAATATTTAGAGTGGAATATGAAATTGTTTGAACGTCATAGGTTTGTTATCTCAGTTTTCGCGTTCGTGCGTATTTACGCTACAAATACTGTATGCAGGGTGATTACTTGTTCAGGAAATGGTGGATAAAGAAAGACATTGCTGGGATGATTCACAAAAAACGATTTATCTTTTCATATTTATTTAAGCCTTCTCATTAATGACATTTTCAGGTGACACGGAACTTCATTTCGACAGTGTAGTATCCTAGTAACAACTTTAGTGTTGCTTGTTGTTTTTATGGAACTAAATTTTTGCTGCTATTTTATGATTCGTTCATTAATATAGGATTACGCCCATGTAATTGGTAGCCATATTTTTTTCAGTGACGAAATATTAAGAGTGGAATATGAAATTGTTTGAACGTCAAAGGTTTGTTATCTCAGTTTTCGCGTTCGTGTGTATTTACGCTACAAATACTGTATGCAGGGTGATTACTTGTTCAGGAAATGGTGGATAAAGAAAGACATTGCTGGGATGATTCACAAAAAACGATTTATCTTTTCATATTTATTTAAGCCTTCTCATTAATGACATTTTCAGGTGACAAGGAACTTCATTTCGACAGTGTAGTATCCTAGTAACAACTTTAGTGTTGCTTGTTGTTTTTATGGAACTATATTTTTGCTGCTATTTTATGTTTCGTTCATTAATATACGATTACGCCCATGTAATTGGTAGCCACATTTTTTTCAACCCAACACCTCAATCAATAAAATTATGACTATACATTCATAAAATATCAAGCAGAGGGATATAGTTACAAGCTTCGATAGAATTGCATTTCTGTTTTTGTATAAAAATCTTGAGACACAATGTTTTGATTATTTTGTTCGTTGATCACCGATCTTCAATATCCACGGAAATTTGCTGTAACGGGTACCTGTGTTGTAACCCGTTTATTGTATCAGTGTGGTTACAAGCGTCATCTTATAAATTGTGGTTTGGTCTATGGTCTATGTTAAGTGACAGGATGCTGACCTATTTCTTTGTCGCAAGCTTCACAGTAACAACGACCTCTTAAGTACGTATAGGTATGCTTTTGCCTCTGGCTGGTATTTTTAAACCTCCTCTTTAATTCAAGTAGATACAACACTAGAACGAATAGAGAACTACTGTTAAACTGTTATACTGTCGACGATTCTAGAAAATTAAAGGAACGCGCGTATATTTTACAAATGAGTGAACAAATACAGATGAAGATGACTACGGAATCCTTACATACCACAAATATATATGCTTATTATCAGTGCAGGTTTCAGTGCATATTTTAGTAAAACATTTATAGCAGCTATCGATATCGAATATAATAACGTATGAAGGTAAAAATCGATTGAGACAAGATTTATTAGTATACGCACTGTAATATTCAGAGATATAACAATAAAATATGTGAACGATATGATGAGCATAACATACAACAAGAAATGTACAAAATGTACAAATTATACAAAAATACATTAAAAACTCGATTACCTACAACATTTATCCAAGCTTAACAAGTAATTTATAAACAGGAGGACCCCTCGCCCCGACTGGATGGTGGCTGTGCGCTTGGTGTGTGGATCTCACCGCTTGTGGCGTGGCTCCTCCGGCTTTCCCAGTAAGCCTGAGAGCAAAGTCGCAGCAAGCCTTACCTGCGGTCGACTCCACAGACTCGGACGATACCCAGGACTTTTTCTGGACTTGTATGGACCACAACGGGTAACACTAAGCCTCATAAAGAGCATTAAATGAAGTAGGACGATGTTATTTTTAACATGGTTAGGCTGGAAAAATATGAAATAAGAAAAGGTTAAGGCAGATTATTTTTAAATGTTGTAATGTCGCTAAATATTACTTACCTCCAATTATCTTTAAGTCGCAGTTTTCGGGACATTGAAATGTTGCAATCTTCTCTTACAGGTCTCGTTGCGCAATACCCAGTATGTTCTTTGGTAGGAGAGACTGCTCCTTCGCGTTGAATGGGTCAGAAGGGGAGGGCAAGCAGAATGTCGGGCAGCCGTTGGCTCGTGTAATGTCAGGCGGCGGTCGGAAGCCCAGATCAGTTTGCCTCGGCACTTTCTTCTACACGCTAATTGCTACAGTCCTCCGACTCCAGCGCCGTCCGACCAGCAAAAACACTTCCTGTCCCTGTAGTACTGCTTCCGTTCACCAGTCTCACAGCCAGTCAATGTTCCCTCTCTCGTTGATTGACAAATAACATGAAAGAGGCTCACAACATTTGGAGCTACGCGTTTCGATAGCGGGATACGCTAAGTGCGTTCCTGTATGAGCCCACACACGCGGAATTCCTGGGAAGCCAAGTTGCGTCTCAAAATCTGGTTGCAACAGTTCCCAATGCTTTCACGCGCTTCGGCGTGCCGCAAATAAAATAATGTCTACCACGACGCCGCCTGGAAGGTACCAAGCGTCTTAAACAATACGACACCTCCGGACTATCACATTCTTCGTCTTTCTACTCGCAGACAGTCCGAACTTCAACTCCGCCAAACTGTTTTATTGTCCGGCAGCGGTTTCTGACGAACAAACATTCTTCCCAGCTCTTAGCGGTTCAGCACGCTCATCCCAGGCGAATGCGCTGGTGCAAGGATCCCGTAATCTTTTGAAATACAATTTTGACCTTTGCTCACTGCTCATTACGAGATACTCTTTACACCCTTTACGTTTCAACCTTTTTCATTTGCGTGATTGTTCGCTGAACGAAAACCTTTTTTTTTTTTTTTTTACTTATTGCTTTACACCTCGACGACGGCTAAGGTCAATAGAGGCGGGATGGGACTGGGGACAAGGAACGGGAATGAATTTGGCCATGGCCTTTTTTAGAAGGAAGCATCCCGGCATTCGCCTGGAGTGATTTGGGGAAACCATGGAAAACCCAAATCTGGATGCCCGGACTGGGGTTCGATCCCGCGTCCACCCGAATGCGAGGCCAGAACGTTAACCGTTTACCCACCACACTCGGTCTGAACGAAAACCCTTCTTTAATTTTTATTATGAACGTTAAAAGGAGAGCGTCTGACAAAGAACTGAAATAATTACTAGACAAAGATACCAACCGTAACAAGCCAAATATTAGCTACCCTAAATTCTTACAAAAAAGAAATCCCGGAATGGCTAGAACGCCCGAGTCGATTTGGTGATTTGTCCATACTAGCAAGATTTTCTGGTGTTAATGAATTGAAGTAAAATAATATTTATCTGGTTACACTTAACAAACTTATACCGTAGAGAGAAAACCATTGATAAAAATGGATAACTCAAATAACTTATCAATATTTCAAACAGAATTTGAACAGTTGTGTTACTGATAGCCGTAATTAACAACAGTCCAGTAACTACTCTATACATCGTTTATCAGTTATCAGACTCCGTAATAACACCCGCGATAACAGAAACCGTACAACTAGTGAGGAGTGTCACCAGAATAAAATCCTTCTTATCTCTGTTAAAGAATCATTTAATTGTATGGAGAGCAACAGTTTGGATAGGACTTCGCTGTTCTCCATAGATAATCTCTATACGTTAAAATGGCACACCCGGAGAGTGTTGCCTAATCCCTGAACAGGGCTGTTTGTTTTAATACTAATGTTGTAATGTCATACCCAATCACCTGCTAAGAACCTCTAAGGTGCCTGGCAACAGAGATACAATTCTACTTGTGAAAAGTGAATTTCGTGAAGTTAAGAAGCTAATTAAACCAAATGCAGAATATTCAAACCCCTTCACTTTGTCTGAACTGGATGCCGCATTAAAGTATACTAGACTCCACAAAGCCGCTGGACATGATGGCCTGTAACCAGAATTCCTCGTTAATACAGGCCCTGTAGCAACAAAATGGTTGCTTGCACTTTTCAATTAAATATTACAGACCTCAAAGTTGCCAACTGCCTTTAAAAAATGCTAAGGTGATTGTCATTGTAAAACCGGGTAGAGAAGAAACTGCACCAGAACACTATAGGCCAATTTCTCTCCTCAGTACAGCATATAAGCTGCTTGAGAGAATGGTGCTGGCTCTGATTCAAAACGCCATTAATAGAGTCATTCCCCCAGAGCAGGCTGGGTTCAGGCCAGAGAGTAGCTGTGCCAAGCAGGTTCTGACTCTCGTGACCCATATCGAGACTGCATTCCAAAAGAAACTTAAAACAGAAGCTGTGTTCGTCGACCTATCAGTAGCCTATGATATTTTCTGGCGTAAGCGTCTCCTTCTCAAATTCCTAAATGCTGAACCATGTAAAACAATAGCTGAACTCTTGAACAGCATGCTGAGTAATCGCAAAATCCAGGGCCAAAGATATTAAATGACTCATATGGTAACTTGTTTTTTGAAGTAAGTGTTCTTGTGGTGATACTGGATTCCACCGATGAATTAGGTATAAGGTATAAGATGCAAAACATCTTTTCAATATTGTAAGACAGGATACAATAAATAATTTTAAATTTTCTACTAATACACTCAAATTAAAAAGCTAAAAATCGATGCTGAATGTTTGATTACTGATAAGAATAAATAAAGAACACTGAAGTACTTGGCAAAGAGTTGAGAAAATATTTAGCATTAAAGATGAAATAAAATATTGAATGTGGGAGATTGTATTTTTGGATTAACAAAATACACAAATATGCACATGAATGAAAATAACCTATTTTCCTAATTGATGTTCCTTATAAACCTAAAAACAAAACTTGATTTGGATATTGTATAAAACTACTTGAAAAATCAGCAACGTAATAAAATGAAAAATATATTTAATTTTCATTTTATGGCATTTAAACATATGTACGTTATTCGCACCGATGCAAATACTTCATTATCTCTAAGCATTACAGATTTTACTAACTGAAATTGCATGTATCTTGTGATAAGTATAACAGTTTGTTGTTTTTCTTTACTACTGAATAAACTTAATTACACACTTCTAAGAGCGTTCAATTTTATAAAGTCTTTTACGTCTACATGTATTCTCTAAGTCCCATGAATTATTTTTACATTTTTCTGTTTATGTTTACTACTTTAAATGTTTATATTTACACCAACTCTTGTATCAAAATTCCGAATATTTATTTGCTTGCGTATATGTAAGCTTAGAGTCCTTAAATTAAAAATACAACTGACATTACGTGTTTAAAATCTGTGTACATTGTCAGTTAAATGTCATGGCTATTTGGCATTCTATGTTATTCAGCTGAGTTAAAAGTGGCATCACACCACAGATAGACATAAATGGAACGAAGCTCATGAATCATAATTTGAAAATCGAATAAAGAGCTTTTCAATCGTACATTTGCAGTAATACGAAAAATCTAAAGATGTGACGGAATTGGAAATGGATTACTTGTCACGAATGAAGACGCTTATACTTTAGTCTAACACTTTCCATTACCAACGATATGCAGATACGGAAACCTTAATTAATTTTCTGTGTTTATTTTCATATGTTTTCCATTATACCTAAGACCTAATATTAAGAGTTGATTATATAATATACGAGAAGAGTTCCCAGCGTTGCTCGGTTTGATCTAGAGATTGATTTGCCCGCACAGTAAATATTGAAGTTAATAGGTATCTCGGTTCTTGAAATAATTAGTCCAAGAAGAATACTTTCAAGTTTGCTTATTTTTTCCTAAGACATCGGACTTCATACAAAGATACCACGTGCAAATGTAAACAAATGCTCCAGCGATTATAACATGCAACTCTTGACTGCTGAAGTTTCAAAAACTAACTTTTAAACCTAAACTTTTAAACCAAAACCTTTAATACGATTTTTATAGGCACCTTCGAGACATCGAGAATGATCGAAGTTCCACCTGATGTTCCTTCAATTCTAACAATAGGCAAACAATTAAAATCACATTAAAACAATCAGAATTAATACAAAAACATTCACAATCGTTATGAAATGACAATGAAAGATATTTAAACACAAAATTATCCAGATAAATCAGTCCAGAAAGTCTGAAATTGTCCTGCAAATATCATAGCTCACATTAATACTTACAATTATAAACTTTTAATCAATGTTTCGTGTGTACTACTGTTTTTGAATACATCACATGGCATTTACATAATTTATCTCCATAATATAATGTTTATTTATACAAAATCACGGTTATTAAAAGAAAAATATACAAAACCATATTTAATCATCTCCCAGCTTGCTAAACATATTTCTTATAATAAAATTTCATTTAAGGCTGGGTTTGAGTGCCATTATAAAGTTCATAACAAAGGTAAGTTTCCTGCACTTGGGAATTAAATTTCAAGTCAATCTCTCTGTTTTCTATACGTATTTGAGTGAGTCACCCCCTTTTGTAACAGAAAAGAGATGGGGTTGATTTATTCCTGCCATATTTTTAGCCGCCCTATCAGTAACATATGTAGAAAGTTTCATCAAAATAACCACATCCATTCGTGCAGCGATAGAAACAATTTTTTCAGGATATGTGGAAATGTGTTCAAGAAAAACTAAACAATACTGGAAATGCCAACACTAAAGGTTTTAAAAATAATCAGTTTCATGTTTAAACACATCAGATATGCATTACTTGCTATTAATAGCGAATGTAATTTCACTTCCAAACATCATAAATTGTAGCTGTGCGACCTGAAATCGTAATTTCAAGAAGCAAAGAAGCTCCCGGCAGGGAAAAGGTTTTCTTCTATTATATTATTGGTTATTTCCTCTTTACGTAGTTTCCTCTTCCGATTCAGTAGGGCCACCTCTGGGATTCAAAGATTAAAAGAAAAATTTAAGGACTGTAACGTTACATGCGGTAATAAGGTTATTATTGCATCTATTCGATATTTCATCATTTGTGTTTCACGCTATCCGTTCATATTTTAACTTATTGCTCCGGCGCTATGTAATGTTGAAGCATAAAACACACTAAACGATTCAATTCCGATTATAATCTTTAAAACGGTGAAAAGTAGTTTTTGAGTTTTTGTGGAACCGATACACGCCGTTTTCGTTTTATAAATATAGATCCACGGACAGTCGAAAGTCCAATACGAACTCTCGGAATTTACTGTAGCATCTCGGAGTCTGAAGGCTGGTGACCCCTGCGGACCTATTAGTAACATCGGCGAGTCGGATTCAATCTTGCGGTAGCGGTCAGCAGCGAATGGAGTGGAAAGCCAACACAGTGGGCCGTGCCCACAATGCAGAGCAGAGCACTCGCCTCCAGGGGCCCGCACAGTAAATCACCACAGCCTCAGCGTGGGCAGACGGAGGAGTTCTTCTTGACGACCTCCACTCCCCACGGGCTGCCTGCCCTCCCCGCTTCATCGACATTGCGTCTGCATTCCCGGAAACTCCTTTCGGTTCGGCTGCCCCCTGCTCTGCAAGAGTTGGACAACATCAGCTACAAACGCTGCCCTAAAAACATCATTTGAACCATGTCACTGAATACAACATCAGGTTACTTTCGTGTATTTGGCTTACAGACGTTTCATTTTAGTGTATTTCTTAGGATAAAGGTATAGTTCAATAATTTTATTTGGGATTAAGCCCATTTTCAGGACTCATTTGCGAGGTGGATCTGTAGAATCCTAGAGAATTATTATTATTTTTGGTAGAAATGCTTCTTGAAATTTTCCTATTAACTGGCGACTTTGCAGCTAGATTAATGAAATTTCATGTGTATCAGACGATATGGGGGGAAGGAGGGGATGATATGAACACGGTATGTAAGCTAAATGTGAAAAAAAATCAGCTTATCGGGTATAAAAAGGTGGACTTTTTTATGATCTTAAATTTAGAGGTGGAATTGCTTGTTGAAGCCATAAAGTGCAGTTATCTTGTCATGCAAATAATAGTAAACTCATCTAGGCAGGATGCAGTGGGCTAGATATTGGAAGATGTTTATGAGGGGATGTGCCAGAGAAATGAGGGAACTGACGTAAAGATCATTGGTCATGCCAGTGCTTGAGAATGGGTGCTGATACAGGGGTAAAATTATAGCTATCAAATAAATTAGTTGGAGCTAATGCAAATGATCAGCTTTAGGGGATTACTGGAAGCTACGAGGAGGGGAAAGAGAATGATGAGAGCGTGTCAGATGTATATCGACGATGACCCTGAATGAATATTGGTGGAAGAGATAAAACCATAAACTAGACCATCGTTGCTGCTAAAAACGAGTAAGAAAATTTTATTTTGTTACTATGGGAGTCAATGACTACAATAAACTACCAAGGCAAATGCTGTACAAGTTACTTCAGACGCTGAAAGAATTTAAACTAAAAATTTGTGAAATGTGTGTGTATGTATGTACAGAATGCTACATCCCAAAAATTACTTAGTTATGATGTAAATTTTGATATGTCGTACCTATAAGTCTTTAACAGAGGTATCCTTGGAAATGTTAAATGGTATCTACTAAACTGAAATAGTATAACGAAACACAAATCAAAGTTAATTACTGCGGAACAAAATAAAAGATAATAGATATTAAAAAAAAACTGATTATGTTGTTTGCCTTAAGCTTTTACGTCCTGAAACTGTTGTGAAGATATGTGTCGATATTGTTCAGACCACAAGTGTGTGATGCCCCTAGAGCTTTACTGAGTCTAATTAGGGCTTTATTTATTTTTTATATTAAGTTTCATGTACTGTGCGCGTGACGCAATGTCAGAATTCACACTTGAAGGAAACACATGTTTTTAGTGCAAGAACTACAACACGAAAACACGTCAAGGTATTGCACCAGAGGGAAAACTTTTGGGCAGAAGCCATATCTATATGGAGACACAGTGACAGATCGAGGCCTTTCCATCAGTATCGTCATACGGGTAACAATTTTCAGTATATATCAGAGTTGGAAATAATGTGACTGGTGATTAAGTCATTTGAGTCTGTCATTTTTTAGCTGTTGGAAATAAATGTTGGTATTTCACTAAGAATTAATCAGTCAAACTAGTGAAATGTACAAATTCAATTTGTCGTCGACTCTCAGATTTCGCGGGCTGTAAATTACACAGAATATTCAGTTGTTTATAGAACTTCACCATTAAATTGGCCTAACTTAGGAGCAGTTAATTGAGCATTAAGAATTTTTGTAATAAAGTGTGCTATTTCGTCAAGGTGCAACAAATGCGTGAAAACCTTTAAATTTTGGAAGGCGCATGATAATCATTATTGCGCAACAGATAAGCAAGTGATTGAAAGAAGATTTTTTTAGGACAGTTAGGGCAATACTTAATAAGCTGTAAGAAATATTTTTTGTAATCGCAACAGAATTGTGTTTTCGTTTAGAAAACACAAAAAATTATATTGTAAAATTACTATTGTATGTATTCTTCTGATTGAAATTTACGTATACCGTTCGGTGAGTCTAATCTATAAGAAGATACTGTGCATTAAACTTTAAGTGGTGATAGTTTATCTCTGACTAATTGTTTTCATTTATTAGTATTCACCGAGGGAGGTGGATGAACGGTTAACGTTCTGGTCTCGCATTCGGGAGGACGCAGGTTCGAATCCCCGTCAGGGAATCCAGATTTGGGTTTTCCATGGTTTCCCCAAATCACTCCAGGCGAATGCCTGGATGTTTCCTTCATAAGGCCATGGCAGAATTTCTTCCCGTTCCTTGTCACCAGTCCCATCCCGCCTCTAATGACCTTAGCCGTCGAAGAAGCGTAACGCAATAAAAAAAAGTTAGTTTTCATATCATTTCTGATTTTCTAAAAGTTTCAAAGACAAGTAGGAAGAAACCACAGGTTGAAGAGAAATTACTTGTTCTTTATACTTACTATGCAATGTCTTGTTAAGGCGTGAGTAGCCTACGTAGTTGTAAATTAGAAGTTTGTGTGGCCTGTGTGTATTTTTTTTTTTTACTTATGACTTTACGCCTCGTCGACATCGAGGTCATTAGAGGCGGGATGGCACTGGGGGCACAAGAAACAGGAATAAATTCTGCCATGGCCTTTTGAAGGAAGCATCCAGGCGTTCGCCTGGAGTGATTTGGGGAAAACGTGGAAAACCCAAATCTGGATGCCCGGTCGGGGATTCGAACCGGCGTCCTACCAATTGCGAGACCAGAGCGTTAACCGCTCACCCACCATGCTTGGTATTTGTGATGGTAATTGTAGTTTCATATGCTTAGTCGTGGAGGAACAACTTATATGGTAGTTTCAGAAGTCTTTAACTCAATTTGAAATTAAGCACATACGGCAGGTATGTTTGAGGTGATTTGCTGCAAGATACGATTAACCGACACAGCAGCAGTTGAGCACAGGTAAGGCGATGCTTCTGGTAGGTATTAATCACCAGCAGGCTACATAATTTCCGGCACTTGATGAGTGATGACCCTTGAGACTGTGACTTGGCTGAAATGTACACACCTGTCGCCTTCATTAATAAGACTGTTGCAGAGTGTGGGGCGGCAGGCTTTGTTTGCTGAGTTATGGACCTGCTACCCGGTGCACGCGACGCTCGGCGCTGGTGATATATACCGACCCTCAGGTAAGGCCTCACCCGCACGCTACGCGAATAAGAGATGGCAATGCAGCCAACACCAATGTTTAGAAATCTGTCCTTGTGTTTCTACATACGATATTATACACTTCGTTTGGGTTGGGTGCCTTCGAACTACTGTTTCAAAAAGTGAGATAAGAGCCAAAAGTTGGAGCACAATGCGTTAAATTATTTTTTACAACAAGGGAAGTGAGTGAATTTTTTTGAGAAAAGAGGGAGGTAGGCAAAAAGACACTGGGAACGTATTTTCTAGGCGACTGCATCCCTAACTCTCATCCACAAAAAAATATTGCTAAAAACCTTTAAGACTCTTAAAATTCTAGTTAATCTCATTAGATGATTGGTGCTCGATATAAGTTTACTTAGTTTGGTCTATGGTGGTAATATTCATTAATTAACAAGCGTGGTAACCAATGAAGTGGTCCACAGTTACTAATCACCAGACTAATAGACTATAGCAGAGTAATAGCTACCACGCTGGTTTCACGTTCTCAGGAAACAGGATTGAGTGAGACCTGGGTGTAGGATGCTTTTAATTATGTGTAGTGTTTGTAGATTGTTGTTCGTACCAAGATGTGAAGTAATGTTGTATGTAAATAAGATATCAATATATATATATATAAACCCAAGACCTTATTGCTTTAAGCCTTGTTAATGTAGAGGTCATTAGAGGCGAGAAAGGACTGGGGACAAGAGACGGGAAGGAATTCGGCAATGGCCTTTTTTTAAGGACCCATACCGGCATTCGCTTGGAATGATTGGGAAAACCATGGAAAACTCAAATCTGAGTGGCTGGACGGGGATTCGAACCCATGTTCTCCCGAATGCGAGGCCAGAAATTAATCTTTCACCCAATACGCTTGGTAAACCCAAGTGTGGGTTGGTGAAAGGCTTAAACTGCGAACTAGCACAAAGATCTCCGATTTTAGCTTCTAGAATTATATAGTTCTATCAAATAAAGATCCAGTGAATACAATTGTTAATCATTGTTCCTTATTACTAATTATATAGCAACAGAGCAATTAATGCTATTTTCAATTGCCATTGTGTATTTTGTTTCTTTAAACACGACTTGGTTGTTATTTTTATTATATTATTAATTTTATAAATATTCATTCCTCTAACGGCAGGAAAAGGATACAAGAGATCGAGGAAGACTTCAAAAGAAATAATACAAGAAATTTTTATAGAACTTTCAAAGAAAATATTACAAACCTTTGTTTCAAAAGGCTAGATGGGACCCCCGAAATGAATACAAAAGCAAACTGCAAAATTCTTGCACAATACATTGAAAATCTTCTCAACTGCGAGAAACCGACGGGAAAATTAACCCTAACTGAAACTACACCAACTCCGGACTCTACAACACCCACCCCACAGAGAGAAAGGAGATCATAAAACAACTGAAAAACAACAGAGCACCTGGAGAATATGACATTTTGCCGTGTTATGGAAACTTGGAGACGAAAACCTCACAAAGAAAATTCAAAAAATTCAGAAATTTGGGTCACAGAGAAAATCCGACAAGAATGGAAATATGCACTAATACATCCCTTGCATAAAAAGGGTGACAAGACGGATCCCAACAATTACAGAGCTATCCCATTGCTGCCGGTCTTTTATAAAATCCTCTCCAAAGCCCTACTGAACCGGCTGGAACCTCAGTTAGATCCACAAACAGAAGAATACCAGGCAGGCTTTAGAAAAGGAAGATCATGCATCGAACAAATCTGGAATCTGAGAACACTCCTGAAGCTAAGCCAAACAAACAATACCGTAGTAACGTTTGTGATTTCAGGAAGGCATATGATTCCATAGACAGACAGACGCTCTTTGACGCTAATGAAAGAATGCGGCATAGACAAGAAGACAAGGGCTCTGATACAACAAACACTCGTTGATACCACGTCTAAAGTGAAATTTATAGGAGAAACATCAGAACCATTCAAAACTTGCAAGGAGATGGATTATCACCGATTTTACTCAACATGGTATTGGACAAAGTAATAAAACAAGGGGAAAAACAGGTCAAAGGAATACAGCTAGGAAGAACACGATATACCAAAACAATCATAAGATGCCTGGCATTTGCGGATGACCTGGCAATACTCAGCAACAATAGGCAGGGAGCAAAAGACGTATTGGAACAGCTACATCAAATTGCCGCCAAAACAGGGCTACAAATTTCGTATGAAAAAACGCAGTGCATGGAGAAACAAAACCACAACGAACAAATAATACACACCAATTTTGGAAACTTTAAAAGTTTTGAAATATCTAGGGAAATACATACAAGTATGAGGATCTAACAAGCTTTCATATACGGAAGGATCCAAAAAACGTCAGATGGCTGAAAGACTCACATGGTCATATTATAACAAAAGAAATATATCAAGACAGGCCAAACCGAGACATTACAATACAGTGGTACTGCCAGAGGCATTAAATGCATCAAAAACAACCACAATTGGGGCTTCAAGCATCACGGAAGCGGAAAAAGTTGAGCGCAAAATCCTTAGAAAATTTTATGAAGCAATATATAAAGACGGTATATGGATGAAAATACCAACGAAAGACTTATACGAACATACAGATAGATTGACAGACATGATCAGAAGACGTAGATTACAATTCTATGGACATTTACAGCGAATGAACAGCACTAGACTCACAAAGAGGATCTTTGATGTGGTAAATGGTTCGCCCAGAAAAACCAATTGTTTCCAGGAAATAGAAGAGGTCTTGAATCATGCGGGGATCAGCAAGGAAATGACACGGGAAAGGGGACAATTCAGGAACAAATTATGAACACAAAATTAAAAAAAATTAAAAAACAGAAGAAAACAGGAACGAAATGGAACAAAATGCAGTGACGCGGAGAGGGGCGTGGCACTGACGTCACCGGCGCACGGTCAGCTGTGCCAGAGGCTGACAGCGGCCGAATAAACACCGGCGCTACAGCTGGGCAGAACCACGCGTGCTGGGTGCGCACCACAATGGACGGCTGACGACGACGGAGAGCGAGGCGGCAAGAAGTCGCAGAACGACCATTGAGACAACACTTATTATATGCATATACATGTAACTGCAATAAATTGCAAAGAGAACTGTTTATTTATGTGGGAAAATCACTTAAAAGGGAGAGAGTAGAAGGATAGGGTGAGATGACAGGCAGCGACAGAGTGGAGCAGTCGCTTAATTAGAGTGGTGTCGTGTAGTGGACGGCCAAGGAATCCAGGGCTATAGTTGCTAAAGTTGGGCGAAAGTTGATTGCATGTAGCAACGGTTGAAATCAGGGCAGTTACAACAGAGATTCAAAACAGTTAGAGTCTCTGGAATGCAAGCACACCGACAGCATTGACATCAAAGTGGATCAGATAGTCAGCAGAATTAAGCTGTAGCAAGACGTCATGGGTAGGAAGATGGTAGGGAAGGAATTATCGTTATTGTCCAGGGTTACTCGCCACTATGAATTCTAGGGAGGGGGGAACTGATCAAAACTGGGAAGCACGAGCAGAGAGAGGTCGGTTCTGGTAGGTCGATTTTAGGCGACTGCAGAAGGAGGGTCTCTTGGGCAGCTATGGGGTTATGGAGCTATGGAATGGTGTAGCGAGACAAACTACAGCTGCAGGAGAGTTATCGACTACTTCAGCATCCGTTATAACATGTGGGAGAGAGCCAATGATGTTGAAGTAATGTGTAAGGTATTTAAAAGGGACCAAGTAATGGGAATTATAGTCAAGGAAACAGTAAACGGAATTATGCGTGTAATTATTGTACATAACTGATGTAATAAATTGTATATATGTAAATATCCTTACTGGGAGTGTTATTTATAAGTACTACTGCTCACATGACTAGGAGGTTTACCCAAAATTCATATGTTCCTCTCGGGAAGTGGCAAGGTGAAAAGGAAAAACGTTCGCTTGTCCACCACAGTGTGTTTATGTTCCTACTATAACTTGCATACTGGAAATAAGGAAGTGTAATAAGTATTCATAACTGCTCTGGTGATGATAGGTCTTTTCACTCAAAGCACCATTAAAAGTCTTCTTACTGGGCATCTAAGCTTTTCTTTTGTGAATTACCCTTCATTTAAATGAAGGAAATTACTTTATAATAGAGTAATTAGTTGCCGGTTCTAAGATCATTTGTAGAATTTCTACATATAAACTCTGCATCTATACTCCACAATTCACAATAGTGTGATAGCAGAGGGTGCTTTACACCAAAATTTATTTCTTCTCTGTGCTTTCCAATCCCGAATATCACGAGGGAAGAAAGAATACACAAAAGCATCAGTGCAGCACCTTATTTCTCTAAACTTATGTCTCCTGTCATCGTGACCCAAATAGTTTGGTAGACGAATTATTTAAAAGCTCTGGTAAATGAAAGAAGGTATTCGCATGTTAGTTGAAAAATTCAAAAGAAAACTGTGTCATCTGTTTGACAGCCCTAACTATGTCTCAATTCTGTGACTCTGTAGTAAGGGCTGTGGCGAACAGTCGCGAGTCGAGCGGTTTTGCTCTGTACTTTCTTATACTGCCAATTAATCCTTTGCGGTAAGCGTTCAAAACTCCACAACAGTAATCCAAAGGCATGAGAGTTTTGTATGCTTTCTAGTTTGCAAAAGAGTTTACAATTCTTCAAAATAGGACCTATGAATCGCAGTTTTGAAATGGCTCTACCTACAGGCGAAGTTATGTGCATGTCCCATTTCATATTGCTTTGTACTGTTATGTCCAAATACTTCAGGGAACTTATTATCTTAATCTATTCATTTTAACATAGGTTCTTGTCAATTTTGCCTGTGCTAAATAGCGAGAGTAACCAATGCCTTAAGTGCTACACAGATACCTATATATAAATACAAGACACGTTTACCTCTTATTCTCGTAGCACATGTGATGAAATTACTGCTGATATATATATATTTTTATAATTTTGGAGCAAGTTTTTTACCAAAAAACTGCACCTATTTACCTTGCCATTGCTATATATTTTTACCGTATTCTTCTGAATCCAGATAATAAGTTTGGACACTGAGTATTCTGACCATCACCTGGAACCTGCTGCCGCTTATTGTTTATGGCAAGGTTACCAACTTCGAGGCCGCGATATTGTGGGTAGTTTTGTCTTCCTGTTGACTTTGGCCTCCCTACGTCTAACTGTTAGGTAGCAGCTCCGGCGCTCGGAGGCGGGGTCCGTAATGGTGGCTCATGGGCTGTTCTCTTTTACGAGATTGTTACCTCTCTCCTTATCAACCTCGCTTTGGACCAGCTTTAAAAGGTTAGTATCTCCCTTACTCAGTCTGTATTGTTACACTGAATTTTCCGTTCTTTATCCCACTTTCCGATGTGTCTTATATTCTCACCCGATTAGGCAGTCATACAGTTCCATTTTTCTTCCTCGTTTGCCAATAAAGGACAGTGTTTTGGAAAAGGACGAGTTTGATTTAAGTTTTTCAACACATGTCATCTTAAATTTTTCCTCTAGTCTGTATAACCATTTGCATTTCTGTATGTTTACCCATTACAGATTTATTAGGTTTTTCCAGTTCTGTTGATACTTATATAACGGCTATTCAGATTTTGTTGTTCAGCTCATCTTTAAAAGATTTTGTATTAGTTTATTTTATGTTACGAACCACTATATAGGCAGTCGATTGCAGTTCGTTTTCTAGGTTCTCCATATTTATATTAAATTCAACTATAGTTCATAGCTTTCGGTGGAATGATTCAACAGTAGTTATAGTAATAAAATATAACATAATACTAAACATATTTAATTATTAGGTACGTAATGAAATAGGATTAATGGTTTTCTTCACAACACTTGTTGTTATTTACATGTAGGTAGCTTCTATTAGTCGGAATTTTCATTCCTGAATCGTTGCATAAACAGTTTCTTCTTCAATTTGGGATTGATTAAACGATGCACTGAATTATTCCAGCATATAGTTAGTCCCAACAGTGACTACTTCAATGAGCAGCGGTATTCTTGGCGACGACTAATGTGTTTGACGTCCAAGTGGAACCCCAGCGCCACCGCAAGAAGTGCGGCGAGCCGTGAAACTAACGCGGCCCTGCTCTCCACCGTCTCCATTACTTAATGTCCTCATCAAAGATCTCAGATACCGGACAACTTCTGCCAACTTTAAACAACTTCCCCAAGTTCATAGCTTAGTAAATATGTTTTTCGAGCGAGAGAACTTGGCTTGTGGAACTTTGCGGGTTTTGCAATGGAGTTTGAAACAGATAATTCTACGTTTCTGTCTACTGTCCATACCGAGGTATCATACTGTCCTCCATCGCGCTATATGCTACCGAGAAAAGTTATATCACTTAGATTAGTTACACAAAAGTTTAGTGTGCAACTTGGCAATAACATACAATAAAACAAGTCCCTTGGAGTAATAAAAAATGCTATTATTGCTGTCATATTTCGTTAAGAATCAACCATGTTTAATAAACAGAAACTTTATTTAATGAGTAGTTTTCAAATTTTAATAAGAAAATTTTATTCCAAATGCCAGTTCCATGTAGAGAACTTCTTTTTAACTTATTAAGTTACTTTCATAATTAATTTATTTACTTTGGGTTCAATCTTTTCATGTGAATATATATACGATATTACGTCTTTCCCCATTACTATAAAATAATTCATACCTAAATAAATTGTGCTTTGTATCTCATGTTTTAATTTATTTCGAATATGTCTAATATTTTGCACTTTTCTTAAATAATTAAAACGTGGTTAGTTTCATTGTATCGTATGGTGCTACTGCTTCCATTACAATTGTATGCTTTAAACGCACACGTTATATGCGAAGGAAAATCTCGAAGCTTTAACTATCTTTTTTTTCATCTGCTTAATGTCTCTCTAACAGTGAGGTATTTTAGAGACGGGAAAGGATGGGGGGCAAGGAATGGGAAGGAATTCGGCCATTGCCTTTTGAAGGAAGCATCCTGGCATTTGCCTGGAGTAATTTGGGGAAACCATGGAAAACCCAAATCTGGATGCCCGGACAGGGATTTGTATCGGTGTCCTTCCGAATGCGAGGCCAGAACGTTAACCGCTCACCCACCACGCTCGGTAATTTTATTTCATTCAGATAGTACAGGCAGTAGCATTATTTATCTGTAGTTGTGAGAAATATAAAATAATTGCTATTCCTGTAAAATAAAAACATATAAGAAGATTAGAATCGAGATTATTAAAATGTTTTGGTTTTATTAAAAATTTTGTAATTGATTTTAAACATCTTCTCAGTGAGCTACGACTTAATATTTTGACCATACCTCAGAATTGAATGAAAATGCATGAAAATGGGAAAAGTTGTCCGGGAAATTCGAAAATTCGGGAAAAACTGAAAGTACTCTTTTCTATGGACCATTTTAGCCATTTTTTAAATTTCTTTAATAGTCTGAATAAGGTTTTAAGAGAAAACAAAATTTAAAAGTTGCCCGAAAAATAGGAAAATTTGGTAAAAACTGAAAGTACATTTTCTGGGGACCGATCAGTCTAATTTTTTTAAAAAATGTTTGCAATAGTCTGAATAATGTTTTTAGGGAAAGAAAAATTGGAAATTCCGCCTGAAGAATTCTTCGCAGAGTGCTTTTTTCTATTGGATTTTTCTTCGAATTCAAGACCATATCTTATTATTCATACGGTGGATATGCATAATTCATTTTTGTTTTGTTCCTTATTTCCCCGGTTGCGAGGTCCCTGTTATCGCTATTTTGACTGCGACAAGCAAGGTTTGATAGCCCGCTTTATTTGGCACTTGGCCCTAACATGCCTTTTAACGGTCGTCGCTACCACCTCGCCGATTGTATTAGTATACAGTACTAATATTACAAAAGTTTCAATAATCTCTCAATTTGCGCAACGGATGTTGTAATATTATGTAAATGAATTTCACTGCACTTTTGCTACAATTCACAATTTATTTTACTCAAAATTTCACATAAAAAACCAATGCTGTTACTGACACAATATTCTCTACAATTTTGCATTGCTCTAGCCGCAATCAGTCTCTTCACATGTACCCGCTATGCTCGCTCAAAACAGCCTCTCCCGCCATATACAGACTCTCTCCCTCTAGCCAAACACCGTCTCACTCGCCATCTTGGCTTCCTCCTTTCCGCCACACATAACATTACAGTCCTGCCAACTTTCTCAACATCAAATCACTAAAATAACTTAAAACTACCCCATACTATACAAACTACTATGCTGGAAGACCTTTTTTTACAAATGAAATTATAAATTTATTTACAATCAATTAATAAAATGACAATAGCACTTAGTAATGACTGGTGAGTGGGGACCTCACACATGCCCCCACTTTGCCACTAATTAGCACTTTTTTGTAATCACAAAAGTTGGTTATTTGGGGCAAAGTTCAACCCTTTCACCAGGCATTACTCCTTTGTAACAAAATTACACATTTTCCATTACACCATGGTTCTTTACAATTTCTCACTCAATGTCTTTTGCTATAGTCCAATAACAGAAGTTTATTAACATTTATAATATATTACATTGTAATCACTTCTCCTCTCTCCCCTTGTACAACTTTAAATCAGTCACATTCCGCAACCCAAACTTCCTTCCTGACTTCGGGTACACAAGAAAATAGGCATTCTTATGGGGCTTTCCCTCCACTCGAAATGGTCCATGGAAACACATTAAAGAATTTTTTAATTTCCGCATTTATCTCACAAGACTTCTCGTGCGTTTTTACCAATACCAAGTCGTTCAAATTAAATTCAACAGGTTTTCGTCTCTGGTCGTGCTTTCTCTTCCTTTCCTCAGCTTTCTTCTTCATTCTCTCCCTTACTTGCTTACAAACGTCTTCCTTAGATGCACATTGACCTTGCAGGAAAATTAATTACTTCTTTAATCAAATTCGGTTCTTCTTTATGATACATCAAAAAATATGGGGTGTAACCAGTACTCTCACTAGGTACACTGTTTATGACATCTTCGAAATCTGTGATATAGTCTACCCATGTAGTATGTTTGTTACTACAATAGGTTCGGATCAACCGACCAATTTCCCTCATGACTCGTTCGCTGGATTACTGGCTGGATGGTACGCTGATATTTCTTATATGCTTCACTTTGTTCTCCTCCATACACTGAGCCCAACGTCTTGACGTAAATTGGCTACCGTTATCTGATAATATCTTCTTTGGATAGCCCACATTTTTAAAATAATTCTTTTCCATCCGGTCCACCAATATCTTCCCTGTAGCCTTTCTTATTGCATAGAATCGCACGAACTTCGAGAACACATCCAACATGACGTAGACATAAGTAAATCCACCCCTTGACTTTGGCAGAGGCCCATACAAATCAACGGCTACCAGATCCAAAACATTCTCTGGCAATATACTCTGCATTAAACCTTTAGTTGCTACAGTCGAAACTTTAGTCCGTTGACATCGGTCGCAAGTCGCTATCCTCTTGGCCACCCTCCTTTTCATATTATCAAATAGCAAGACTTCCCTTAATTTTTGGTGCATTTAGCGGCTCCATAATGCCCATAACTCAAATGTACATAATCTATTATGATCTCCACATATTTTTCCGGCCAACATATTTTCCAGTCACTCGACACCTCTCCGTTCTGCGAAATAATATTCCGTCATGAATTTTATAGTACTTGGGCAGCTTCTTATTTCTAGGATCTCCTAAATTCTGCTTTATTAGCTTCAAGCACTCATCCTCATTTTGTTTACGCCTCATATCCTTGCAAATATCCTTAACTGCCTTTTCATGTAACACTCCCTTCATATAGAACATTCTGACCACTTTTCAGAGCCAACAGCGTCATCCACATAGTTGGTTCCCATCGGAAGTCTTGATAGCGTCGGGAACTTGGTTTTCACTACCCTTTATATACTTATTTCAAAATCAAACTGTTGCATGTATAATACCCATCGGGTCAATCGACTGTTCATGAGTTTGCATTCGCATAAAAAGGTCAACGCCTTGTGGTCCGTAAACACAATAGTCTTGTGCCCCCACAAGTAATACTTAAATTTCCCAAACCCCCACACGATGGCCAATGCTTCCTTCTCTGATATCCCATAAGATTGTTCATGTTTGTTCAATACACGGCTTGCAAATGCGATTGACCGTGCTTCCTCTTTCCGTCCACATTCACCAATTGAAATAGATGAACTCCTAGGCCATAGTTAGAGCTATCACTCCCTAAACAAAAAGGCAAACTTAAATCGGGATGATACAATATACCACTATTCATCAACTCATTCTTCAACTTGTCGAAAGCCTGCTGGCATTGTTCCGTCCACAACCACGATGAATGTTTCTTCCTTAATTCCCCTAAGTGAGGATCATTGAATGACTGATCTGATACGAACTTTCGGTAGAAACCGCATAAACCAAAGAAGACTTTAACTGTTTCTTGGTTTTTGGCACGGGAAATTCTATAATTGCCTTTATCTTCTCGGGATCCGGGCGTATACCCTGAATCAATCTGGTCCCAAAAACTTTATTTCCTTCTTCGCAAACTCACATTTCGACATTTTTAAAGTCATGCCTCCTCTTTGTAAGGCAACCAACACTTCCTCCAAAACTTCACAATGTTCCTCCCATGTTTGAGTACTTATCAATATATCGTCGACATAGATGGATAATTTGCTAAGTAAATCTTCCCCTAGTACTTGATCCAATGCTCGTATAAAAACTGAGACCGAGACATTCAGTCCAAATGGAACCACCTTGTACTGGTAGCATTTCCCACCAAATAAAAATGCCGTATACTTTCTCGATTCCGGAGCTAATGGTACTTGCCAATATCCGGCTGTTAAGTCTAAACTTGTCATGTATTTCACACCATGGAATCTCTGCAACATTTCTTCAAGATTCTCAGGACGATCAGTTTCTCTGTCTACTATTCTGTTTAACGTCCTGGCATCTAAAACCAATCTCACTGTCCCATCTTTCTTGCCAACCACTATCAGCGGGTTGTTGTACTGGCTACTACACTTTCAACAATACCCCATCGTACCATTTTGTCGATCTCTTGCTCCACAGCTTTCTTCTTAGCTAGCGGTATCGGATAAGGCTTCACGAAAAATGGTGTATGAGGCTTTATCTTCAATTGGCATTCATATCCTTTTACTATTCCGGGACAGTCTGAAAATACACTCTTATACTTCCTCAATATTCCTTTTAAATCTTCCTTCTGTTCTTCGGTAACTCCCCTTAACTCATCAATATCCATTACATAGTTCGCTTCCATCCCACTTTCTGTTTCTTCACCCTCCATTTCCTCATTCTCTACAACTTCATCTTCTGTTGCTACTTCAATACAGCTCGCATGTTTACATCTCCTCCAACTCCTTAACTTTTATCGACTTCCAAAGTTAACTTCAATATTTTCTTCGTTCTTCCATACTTGCATCTCTCCTTTGTAACAGTCAATTATAGCTCTAAATTTGCAAAGCCAGTCCATACCTAGAATACAGTTAATGCTGAGCTCGGGTACCACCAAGCAAGCATGCTCCAATGCAACTCCATTTATTTCTAACTCCAATAATATTTGAATTTTCACCCTCTTACTCAGTTTTCCGGTCGCCCCAATTACTTGAACCTTACTCACTGGCATTTCAGCAATCTTGTTGTTCTTCACTATTTGGTCATACAACTTGTGTGATATCGCTGTTAATTCACTCCCAGTATCCGCTAGCACTTCGCTCTTCAAACCAAAAACTTTCACCGTAAATATTGGATGCCTCACTTCCTCTTCTTCTTCCTTCAAAATTTCCTCTTGTAACAAATCCTTTTCAAACTCTTCTGGAGACCACTTTAACACTTCTAGCTTACTCCCATCTCTCAGGTGTAGCTGCTGTAAGTCTACATTTCTCTATTGAATTGACTTCCATCATCTGTTTTGCATTCATTATTTCCCGCAAATGAGCTTATGTCCGTCTACTTCTTCCGAAACTTCAACATTTGCCTCCTCTGGCATTTCACCTCCATCATCATTGCTATTGGCATATTTCCTCACAAGGAAAAATCTCACTCCTTCATATTCTTCATTGTCTAACATTCCACCTGATTCTTCTTCTTTCAGATTATCATCTTCGTCCTCGCTACCATTTTCGTCGCTATACTCTTCCTCATCTTCGTCACTTGTTCCGATACTATCTTCTGTTTTAGTTTCATACATATCTTCCTCAAATTCTTTCGATACAAGCTCATCTGTCATCATATCTTCTGCTAAAGTGTATTCTCTTACACTGCTACTACATTTCTCTTCGTTATCATGGATTCCCAGATCGATTTCAGCCAATTCTCGCACCCTTCTTTTTGCCAATCATATTCGCACATTCTTGCAATGTCCTGTGTCTCCCTTCGTCTAAAAACTTGAAACATTCCCACCACCTCAGTGGTTCCTTCTCGTCACAAACCCCGACATCCAGTTCTTTCGATTTCTCTTGATTTTGCCCCCTGCTGTTGTAGTTTATAATCTGCATATCACATTCGTTGTCATTTCTCTGTAGGTCCTCAGCTCTCTGGTAGGTGTTGCTGTCATTCCTGTTGTTTTTATTCTTTGGTCCTATTTCGACTTCCTCCGCTACTGAGCGGACCGCCCCAGTTGCGGCGCAGAGTTTCCCTCCATTCGATGGGAAACAAGCTGCCTTCCTCCATCTCTTCCTCCTGGTCGGCTACTGTTATGATATGACCCCTGATAGTCATGTCGCCCGTCTTCATTTTCCCTTCTTCCATCTCCAGAATTCCTGTTATACTGTTCCTCTCGGTGATATCCATTTCCTTGACCTCTGTCTCTGGTATAATCGTCCCGTGGATTCATCTGGTTCGACCCGTTATAACTTCGATAGTCATTCCTCTTATCCCCTCTCAGGCTTTGCTCATTCGCACTATTCCAGCGGTCCAACCTTTCAACTATTTCCAAAAAATCTTCTATACTATTCCATTGAACTACTACTAGCTTTTCTTGGACACCCTAGGCAATTTTTGCAACAGAACTTCTATTTTTTCATCATCACCGACTTCTTGATCCAGGTAGCACAATTCTTTCATCACTGCTTCACAAAAATTCTTCATGCTCCCTCACGTCTACTATAATAGCGACAGTTCCAAAAATCTCTCCTCACATTCCTTTGTTTTCTCTGTGACCAATATTTGTTCAAAAAATTTCAAAAATTCCTCGAAATTATTACATTCTTCAACACTGCCACAGCTCCATACAAAAGCATCCCCTCGTAGCATATTCTTTACATATCTTATCTTATCCAAGTCTGACCACTCACAAGGTAATCCATTCTTATAAGCTCGAGCAAATCTACCGGATGCACTGCTTTTTCCGGTTCAAATTTTACTTCCGGTAATTTAATCTGGTTTGTGATGATACCACCAATCCCCATAGCAGTCAAATTTCGCCGTTCTTCTTCCCCAAATTTCTTAATTAGATGTTTCACTTCTTCCTTCACCTCTTCTTTGACTGATTTCATCTGGTCATCCACTTGGTTAATGCTCCTTTCACTTCCTTATCCATAATCATAAATCTCTCTCCCAGCCGGTAAATTTGTTTGGAGTTGGTTTCAGCTTTTTCTTTTAATTCTTCAATCCCTTTTGCACAGTCCTTTTGGTTTTCATAAATTATCTTATTTTCTTCCTGCATGGCTATATGCTCTTCTGTATTTCCTTCCTATTTTCCTTCACTGCTTCTTCCACCTTTTGTTGCACCAGACACACTACATTCTGCTTGGTAGCCTCTTCATGCTTCCCAACGTAATCATACACCATTGATCCTTTCTTTCTCTATTTTGTGTTGATATCTTCTTTTAACTACTTGTCTTACACTCTCTATCTTCCGTCACATTTTTCTTCCGACTGTTGAATACGGCTATCCATTCCAACAACTATATCCTGCCTTAAATCTGTACTTCTTCTCTAATTTTTTCGGTCAAATTACAAGTCTCGGTAATTTTTCTTTCCAATTTTTCTGCGATTTGTTTTGACTCTTCTCTCATTTTCTCAGCCGTTTGTTTTGACTCTTCTCTCATTATTTCAGCTGTTTGTTTTGACTCTTTCTCTCATTTTTTTCAATAAAACAATTAACATCGACATCTCGCCGCATTTCTGTTTCTGAGCATCAATTTGTTTATTACCCAGTCTCTTTTTCTTGAATATTAATTTGATTAACCGGTATTGGTGTTGACATCGCACTAATCATGAAACTCTTTGACTCGACTTCACAAACATCACTATCTTTAACATCTACCTCAATACTATCTTTGGTTGAATACATAACTCCGCTTCCCCCCATGCCGTCACAGAAACTAACGCAGCTAGCTTCAGTTGAATTAAACTCGCTGGTCAAGTCAACTCCACTTCCCTCCCTGTTAGCTGACTGCTCGACAAACCCGGAATCTTCATTGTTATAAACATATACTCATTATCCCCAGCTTTAGAAATTAATCTATCACTACAACCCGAGGATTTGTCCTTAATTACTTCCATTTTACTTATTCACAGCTAAATAAAATAAATTTACTACTGAAAGTATCCCGTTAATTCACACGCAAAGCACAATCATAAAATCACTTCAAAATTTTCACAACGCCTGCTTTTCCAACGCCAGAAATACTCTTTAATGGGTACAGAAACCCATTTTGAACACAGAAAACCTTTTATGAATTACTTACTTTACACAGAAATTGCCACAGCACTGCAAACATAAATTTTACAACTACACAAAAAACATGCATCAACGTAACATTACAAATCACAATGGCTTTTACACATGCATTTATCTTTCAGTTACCAATTAAATAAAACCCTTCCCACTATTGCTTAAAAAAATTCTTTATTTGCTTAACTAAGGTCTTCTCAGCATTTAAATCTAATTTGGACAAATTTTTTAATTTCCAAAACCATTCTTATGACAAATTACAGATTTAATTCTTCCGAAATTAACAAAAGTTTACTTCTGATTTTCATTCGTTTTCAAACTGTTGCATTAACTGTTCGTTCTTTAAAGAAACTTAAATCACTTTTTTTCAAATTTATTACTGGTGTTTTATTTTACGGAAGTCACTGTATCAAATTCTGCTTGCTGCCACTCTTTCGGAAAATTTATATTGAATTTCTGTACTTGCCAATGCTGCGATGATCTTCACGTCTGCTAACCTCTGCTCCAGAAACTGCTAGCTGGCTCCAGTCGAAGAATACCCAAGGTCGTTATTGAATAAATGCAATATTTTGCACTTATCCTGGCAGATTCGTCGCCACTTTGCGAGGTCCCTGTTATCGCTATTTTGACTGCGACAAGCAAGGTTTGATAGCCCGCTTTATTTGGCACTTGGCCCTAACATGCCTTTTAACGGTCGTCGCTACCACCTCGCCGATTGTATTAGTATACAGTACTAATATTACAAAAGTTTCAATAATCTCTCAATTTGCGCAACGGATGTTGTAATATTATGTAAATGAATTTCACTGCAACTTTTGCTACAATTCACAATTTATTTTACTCAAAATTTCACATAAAAAACCAATGCTGTTACTGAACACAATATTCTCTACAATTTGCATTGCTCTAGCCGCAATCAGTCTCTTCACATGTACCCGCTATGCTCGCTCAAACAGCCTCTCCCGCCATATACAGACTCTCTCTCTCTAGCCAAACACCGTCTCACTCGCCATCTTGGCTTCCTCCTTTCCGCCACACATAACATTACAGTACTGCCAACTTTCTCAACAGCAAATCACTAAAATAACTTAAACTACCCCATACTATACAACTACTATGCTGGAAGACCTTTTTTACAAATGAAATTATAAATTTATTTACAATCAATTAATAAATGACAATAGCACTTAGTAATGACTGGTGAGTGGGGACCTCCACGGTGTAAGACGTCTGTCCTTGTTGATGGATATTAATTTTAAGTTATGGTTTGATTCTGATCTGCTCACTTCAAGTAGTTTAAGACATTTATTTAGTAGGAATTAATTATAGTTCGAGTACCCGGTCGCCAGACAGTGAAACCAAAACCGTCCCCAGAAGTAATTAGGAGAATAATTAATAAAAGTCATTAAGCAACATCAAGAAGAGCAATTATGTCCATAGCAAGTTTATTACGAAAAACACGTCAAGCACATGCGAACGGTTTGGCCACCATCAAAATTTCAAAGTATAGCTATCGAAACTTCTCATCCGAAAGATTGCAGAATTCTTGTGGTAAAAGGAAAATTACAGTTCGTATCTTCTTCCCGCTAAATCATATGTCAACACAGCTTGGCATTCACTGTTCATTTATACACTGTTCAAAACACTCAATTTTATAACCACAGTTCTTATTTGAGACATAAACTTCTTCTTACACTCAGTTCAATATAGGAAAACACATTATGCCGAACCTATATCGGCTAATGCCTACAATACGTGAGCCGCGGTACGCGATCCGCTGTCTGCGACAATCCGTGCACAACCATTACTAGCGGGCGACTGACTTTTTGAAAATAATGTAGCTCTCCGCTCCAGAGATACTACTTTGAAGCGGCGGAAGGTAACTGTAATGTCACACAGGGTTGGAAATAACTCAATTAAATGTTTTGTATTAAATAAAACTGTAATTTGTAGCATGTCTCCGTGATCATGTCATCGAAGTATTTAAAATCAATTATAAATTTTCACTCACATAACCCTAAAAAGCTGCAAATAATAATAAAATAAAAATATTTTTAATGTAGCATGATTTTATAATGACTAAAAAGTATAAAATAATTTCTCCATTGCTTATGAAGGATAAAACCACATTCAGATTTCTAGCTTCTTCTAAATAGTTCTGAAAATTTATACGTGGTAATTTTTTATAGGTATTAAAATACATGTACGAGATTGGTGACAAAAAACATTGGGCGCATGGAATACATAACTATAAGAAGTGTAGAGAGTAGCTATCAATGGAAGAACTTACTTATCAGTTCACATTATTTGCGGTGCAATAAAATTGTTAACAGAGCTACTAATGCTCAATTATCTGTTGCATGCGCCCAATGTTTTTCGTCATCAATCTTACAAGTATTTTTAATAGCTATCAACTATTTTCGAGTACAAATTTTCAGGACAATTTAGAAGAAGCTAGAAATCTGTATGTGATTTTATCCTTCATAAGAATTAGACAAATTATTTTATACTTTTTAGTCCGTTATAAAATCATGGTACATTAAAAAGTTTTTAATTTTATTATTATTTCTGTGATGAGTTCACAAAGCAGTGAAAGCATATATTTTACACTTCAGAAATTCTTAGTTGATCAAGAATACTTGCATAACGGAGAAAAATCAACAGTATGTCTCACATCCTTTTTAACTGATGCATATCTTTCATGGTTCTCTGTTATTATTAGTGTCACTGATTCTGATATACATTATAAAGTATTCTTCTATCTCGATATTTTACTCCTTATTTATTTAAAATTCTGTACATCTTGTACCAATTATCACTATCAAAAGCTTTTTCTAAATCAACAAATGACAAAAAAGTACCTTTGCGTTTCTTGATCCACCCTTCAAGTATTAATGTTAAAGCCAGAATTGCTTTTCCTGTACCGCGGTCGATCCTAATCAAAACTACTATCTTTTTCTGTTATCCTTTTTATTCATCTGTATATTATCCTGGTCAGCAATTTAGGATCATGTAATGACAGAAATATGATGCGATATTTTATTTCAGATCTTTCAAAGCCCCTGTTCTTGTAACATAAAGTCATAAATCATTAATGTCTAGTTCGCCTTCTTTTTTTCAGTTTAAATTAACCCTATCATACGGTTTTTATATGGATTCCTTCGATCGGTTAGCTCTGTTTTCCGAGTTTAAAAGAAAACTTGGGTTTGTCACATGGAAAATTATATCCGCTAAAATCATGTTTCCCATCAGCAGCTTTAACATTTATACATCTTTTTTTTCATTTCTACAAAATTTTGTTTGATTTTCTTATAGGCTACAACTACTTTACCTACGACCATTTGTTTTTCTACTTCTTCACACTTTTCTTAAGCCATCTGTCTTTTGCTTTTTGTGTACCCTCTTTATCTGAATTCTAAAATGCCTGTACTGGCTTTCTTCCTACTTCATCCTGACCATTTTTGGCTTCTCTTCTGATCCATCAACTCCAAAACCAAAGTTTTTGGGCGGATTGTTTCCTAAAGCCTAATGTTTCATTACCATCTTTACATTCCATTCATCCTCAGTTGAACTCCTTTCATATTTATTTCTCTGCAAAGTTTTCTTTCATGTTATATTGTTTCAGTTTGTTCACTTCCACTCTATTCTGCTTATATTGTATTTCTATTCTCTTGAATTTTAACCTGCACTTCGTAACTATCAGATTGCTGAAAGAGTCTATATCGTTCTATAACCTAATTCCTGAGTCTTTGTTTTGAACATAATCATGCTGATATCTGCCTAAATCTCCTGGACGTTTCCAGGCGTATATCCTTCTTGCATGATTCTCAAATAGCCCATTGCTAAACCATCTTGCTCTCCAATTTCAGGAACATTAGCAGATATTTCACAAACCATATAGAAAATGAAATATTTGAAAACACCATCCACAACAAAGGTTACAACATCATACTTTGGCTGAGATATGTTGATGGACATCCTGTGCTTAGTAGATGAACCAGAAGATAGAGTTAACCAATTTCACACAGATATCAACACCATACACAATAACATAAATTTTACATTGGAAAAAGAAAAGGAAGGAAAACTCAGTTTCCTAGACCTCACCTTAACTACTCACAACAATCTTCTCCAATTTGAAATATACAGGAAACCTACCACAACAGACATGATAATAGGCTCAAACTCAAACCATCCGCAAGCACATAAAGAATCAGCTATCAGATTCATGCTCAATAGACTAAACAGGACACCACTAAACAAGGACAAATACAGAACAGAACTTAACACAATCATACACATAGCCACCAAAATGGATACAAAGAAAACAGAGTACACCAAATAAACAGAATCATCAAAAACAAATACCAAGAACAACACAAAATACTACACTAACTCCACAACAAGCAAGTAAAAGCACCCACATGAACACAACACTATATAGCACAGCACAAACAGAAGCAAAAAACACAAAAGTGGCACACATTGACTTACATAAACAAGAACACTCACAAAATAGCAAACATTCTGAAAAAACAAGGACTCAGGATAGCATTTAGAACAGACAACTCAATACAGAAAAATATCAGAAACAACACAAAACAACATATTTCACAATTCAGGTATATACAAATTAACTTGCAGTGACTGCAATGCAGAATACATAGGCCAAACATGCAGGAAATTCGAAACCAGGTACAAAGAACACCTAAGAGCACTAAAATATAATAACCACTTCAACTTTCGCAGAGCACTTACTAGAATACAATCACCAGCCTACAAAAAATTGAGAAAGATATGGAAATACTAACTATAAACAACAGTAAACCACAACTACTAACTTTCAAGAAAATACCACATCCAAAAATCACTGGCAGAAGGAAAAAAAACATAATAAATGAATACACGAACCTGACGGACCCAACACTGTACACAGTCCTTAAAAGAAAATAAGAAACACAAACACCCACCTCAAAAGATATAACAAAAATACACCAAACACACTAATCTGAACACAAACGAATATTTAAAAGCGCGCTATCCACCAAGGAAACAGAAGACAAACGATAAACAAACCTACCGCCATGCCAAATACACCACAGTAAACACACACGGTAATTATCGTAAGAAAGTACAACACACAGAATAAATGTTAAATTCAGTGCTCAGTAGAAGTGACTTGATACTCGCAAAAATGAAGATGAAAAATGATATTACCGGCATAATCTATGCTAAATACTGTAATTGATGGAAAATTGTAAGTAGAATTGTATATATTTATTAACATAAACCCCATGTACAAATTAGCATATAAAAAACTAATTCATGTAAAAATACCCCACAGAACGAACCGCTGAAGATGCTTCAGACATGAAGTGAAACGCGTTCGGTGAAATAAACAAATATTCAATTGCATAGGCGTAATTATTCATATAAATATTATCTGTCATTTATCGATTTCGGCTAGGTATGGAAGAAGATAAATGGCTCGTGAAAAAAAAAAAAAAAAAAACACGTTTTATAAATAATATTGTACTTTTCCCCTTTAAGAGTCGAATTCCAAAAAAATCACTTTTATAAAATGTGGTGTGACCAAAGCAGCCACCTTGCCTCATTTATCGATTTCGATTAGTTATCAAGCGAAGTAAAAAAAAAGTTTTGAGAAATGATGATATCTTTGCTCCTTAAGGGTTGAATTTGGTCAAAGTTGTTTCTTAAAATATGATATGACCATAGCGGATAATTTAATATTTAAATCGATACCTCATTTATCGATTTCGGTTAGGTATCAAGGGAAGTAAATAGCAGGTGACAGAAAAATGCATTGTAAAAATATTAATACTTTTGCCCTCTAGGGGCTAGAATTTTTAAAAATTTCTTTCTTAAAATGTGGTAATCGAACCGAAGACATTAAGGAGACCTCAGTCTTTTAAATGATACCTCATTTATCAATTTTGTATAATTGCCAAGGGAGATAAATGGCTCGATATACAAATAACTCATTTTAGAAAAATTGACATTTTTTGCCCTTTAAGGTTCGAAATACGAAAAATTCCTTTCTTGAAATATATGTTACCATGGCGGAGACATTAGTCTTTAATATGATATATCATTTATCTATATCTGATAGATATCAAGGGAGATAAATGGCTCGTGACACAAAAATGCGTTGTAGAAAAATTTATGCTTTTTCCCTTTAAGGGTTGAATTCCAAAAAGTTCTTTCCTAAAATATGATGTCACTAAAGCTGAGACAAAATTCCTCATAATCGTACTTGATTTATCGATTTTCTATAGATATCCAAGGAGATAAGTGGCTCGAGACAAAAAAAAACGCATTTTAGAAAAATTGACATTTTCGCCCTTTCCGGTCGAATTACGAAAAATTACTTTCTTAAAATATAATGTTACCACGGCGGAGACCTTATTCTTTAATGTGATACCTCATTTATCTATATCGGTTTGATATTAAGGGAGATAAATCGCTCGTGACACAAAAATGCGTTAAAGAAAAATTTATACTTTTTCCCTTTAAGGGTTGAATTCCAAAAAAATTCTTTCTTAAAATATGATGTCGCAAAGCTGAGACATTACTCCTCATAATCCAACTTCATTTATCGATTTTAATTCGATATCCAGGAGATAAATGGCTCGAGAAACAAAAAACGAATTTTAGAAACATTGACATTTTTGCCCTTTAAGGGCCGAATTACGAAAAATTCCTTTCTTAAAATATGATATTACCATGGCGGGGAAGTCAGTCTTTAATGTGATACCTAATTTATCTATATCGGTTAGATATTAAGGGAGATAAATCGCTCGTGACACAAAAAGCATTGCAAAATATTGACACTTTTGCCCTTTAAGGGTTGAATTCCGAAAAATTTCTGTCTTAATATATGACGTCACTAATGCGGAGATCTTAATCTTTAAAATGATGCTTCATTAAACGATTTCAGATAGATCCAGGGAGATAAATGACTCGCAACACAGAAAACTGAATTTTAGAAATATTGACATTTTTGCCCTTTAAGGGTCGAATTCCGAAAACTTCATTTCTTATAATCTGATATGACTAAAGTGGAGACCATATGCTTTAAAATGACACCTCATTCATTGATTTCGGTTAAGTATGGAGGAAGATACAGGCTTGTGACAAAAAAATACCTTATAGAAATAATATATGGTCATAACAAACTGCTTCCTCACTCATTTCTTTCTGCAAGGCAAAATTGCTATACTGTTCCTCTCTTTACCTTCTCCTACCATCGCATTTCTATGACCTATGGTTATTAGATTTTCACCCCTCTTCACATTTTGGATTGATTCTATAGTTTAATTATATATTTTGTCTATTGCTTTATTATCTATCGGTGACGTTGCCATATACCCTTG